>CM028367.1:22147727-22747727 GCA_016624345.1 Platycodon grandiflorus | reverse complement strand
AAAGACCCACCGGTAGAGCGTTTAAGTTTCCATCTTCCTAATCAACAAAATGTTGTTTTCTCTGATTCGGATAAAATTGACTCTATTATGGAACGGGAATCAATCAAGCAGAGTATGTTTTTGGCGTGGATGGAAGCGAATAAAACATATCAGGAAGCAAAAGATTTAACGTATGCTGAATTTCCCACAAAATTTGTTTGGAAATCAGATTCACGTGAATGGATGCCAAGGAAAAGAGGTTTCGCAATTGGACGTATTTTTTTTGTTCCTCCAGGTTCTGGTGATATGTACTATTTGAGGTGTCTTCTAAACATAGTACGTGGTCCAACGTGCTATGAGGATTTATGCTTAATTAATGGGGTACAATATCCGTCTTTTCGAGATGCTTGCTATGCATTAGGATTGTTAAATGATGATAAGGAGTATGTCGATGGGATCATCGAGGCTAGCCATTGGGCATTAACTCAATCCTTGAGAATTCTTTTTGCTACTCTATTATCATCTGGATCTATAAGTCGACCTGAAGTAGTTTGGGATTCATGTTGGTCTTATCTATCTGATGACATTTTGTACAACCAACGAAATTTGCTTCAACATCAAGGTATGCATCAATTAGATTCTTTTTTTTTTTTTTTAATAATTTGTTAAATATTTACTACATTTTTATTTGTATTGTAGAGTTGCAATTAAACGAGGATCAAATCAAGAATTATGCACTTGTGGAAGTTGAGAAGATATTAAGAGGTTGCGGAAGGAGTTTGAGGATTTTCCAACAATGCCATTTCCGGATGATCGGTTTTCCAGTTCTCGCGTAATAGATTGATACACGATGAAATGTGTCATGATCGAATAAGTTTGATTGAAGAACACAAAAACTTGTGAGAAATTTGAATGATGAGCGGCGTCATGTTTATGACACTATAATCGAATCGGCTAATTTAGATTTTGGAAGAATTTTTTCGTATATGGTTATGGAGGCTTTGGAAAAACTTTTATTTGGAAAACTTTATCCGCGGGCTTGCGTTCGAAAGGAGATATCGTGTTAAACGTTGCTTCCAGTGGTATAGCATCTCTTTTATTGCCTGGTGGGAGAACTGCTCATTCTAGATTTAAGATTCCTTTTAATGTAAATGAAGAATCAACATGCAATATAAAACAAGGAAGTCCTCTTGCAGAGCTTATATAGAAGTCAAAGCTAATTATATGGGACGAGGCTCCAATGATGCATAAGTATTGTTTTGAATCATTGGATCGAAGTATGCGTGATATAATGAAATTAGTCAATCCATCCAGAGGTAACATTCCATTTGGAGGGAAGACAATTGTATTTGGGGAGATTTCACGGATATTGCTGTAATTTCAAAGGGTAGTAGGCAAGATATTGTTCATGCCACTATTAACTCATCGTATTTATGGAAGGATTGTTGTATTGAGATTGACAAAGAATATGAGATTACAAAATATGGGGCCTAATGAGGATTACAATGAATTGAAGGTTTTGCGGATTGGATTGCAAATATTGGTGATGGAAAAATTGGGGAATCGAATGATGGTTATGCTTCGTTGATATTCCCGATGAGCTTTTGATTAAGGAATTCAATGATCCCATTCTTGCAATTGTTCGGACTACATACTCGGCTTTTGGAAGTAATATTGACGCGTCATCGTATTTTCAAGATAGAGCTATTTTGGCTCCAACTCGGATGTCGTCGATTCGGTAAATGACTATATGGTTTCAATAAACAATTCGGAGGGAAGAATGTATTTGAGCTCGATTCTCCATGCCATTCGGATCGAAATGTTGATTTTTGAATGATATTCATACTCCTGAGTTTTTAAATGGAATTAAATGTTCAGAATTCCTAATCATGAATTAAATTTGAAGGTAGGCACTCCGTAATGTTGCTCGTAACATAGATCATTCTCTTGGATTATGTAATGGCACGAGACCGATTGTCACAAGGCTTGGTAATCATGTTTTGGAAGCACGGGTTCTTTCCAATGACAATTAGAAAGGTTTTGATTCCAAGAATGTCACCGACGCCTTCGATACAAGAATTCCATTCAACTTCCAACGAAGACAATTTCCGATGGTGTCTTATGCAATGTCTATAAATAAAAGTCAGGGTCAATCTTTGTCTAATGTGGGCGTGCTTTTGAAAAAGCCTGTTTTTAGTCATGGTCAATTGTATGTTGCTTTATCTAGAGTTACCAATCCAAAAGGACTTCGAATTTTGATTTGTGATAGTGATAGTAGTAGTAACTGTAAAAGTTCGACGACCAATGTTGTATTTAAAGAAGTATTCCAAAATTTGTAATAAAATTTTAGATTCATTGAGTTTTTATATTTATATTTTTAAATATTATTTTGATTTTTTATATTGAACTCATAATATTTATGTTACATCACTATTCATTTTTGGATTTTTTGTTCCGATGAATTAGCTTCTTTTTCAATTTACTATTACGTAGATATACATAAATTTAGTTTGATTCAGGTTTTGACACATTGATTTATAATTGACAAAAAATTAATATGTTTTTCATTCCATCCATCCCGTGCATCGCACGGGTTAGTTACTAGTTAATTTGTAAAATCTAAGACTTTCTTAGTGGCTAAGTATATGAGTGTTGGTTTTTGGACGGAGGGAGTGGTTGGTTACAAGAACGTTTGTGGTGCGCATATGGGAGTTGAAGGAAAAGTGATCATGAACTTTCAAATTTCAATGAACATGGACGCATGCGCACGTGCTGTGCATTCACGTTGGTTACAATAAAAGTAAATTAGGTAGATCAGTAATATTAAAGTACAGCAATTTATTATTACATCTGTTTTAAAATAATTATTATTTTAATAATTTATATACAAATTAAAAAAGTTTTTAAAAAATTAATTTATCCTTATTTAAGTTTAATTATTGTAGATAAGTTATAAAAATATTTTTCTCTTTCTCTTTACCAACCTTATTTAATGAGAGTAATAAATAAGAGTAATTTTGGCAAAATATAGGCAAATATTTCTTAAAATCCTATAACGACAATAATTTTTGAATAATTTTTTGTTTGTTAAAACGATAGTTATTTTGGGACGAATGTATTAGTATCATAACCGTAGAGGAACTTATAAAATTCAGCAGCAAAAGGTTGGAGGTACACCCAAAACAAACACCAACGAGCTCTAGCTCAACTGGTACTGCTCACTTCTCTTAACGGAGAGGTCAAGTCTTACCAAAGGCCCATTTAGTATTGTTTTCTTCTCTTAACAGAGATGTTGAGTATTCAAACCTTACACCATAACCTACTCTCCCTACACCATAGCCTACTCTCAGCGGAGAGGTTGGGTATTCAAACAATTTGTTTTAGTCACACTAAATGCATCATATAGTTAAATAATAATAATAATAATGATTGGGGTAAGGTCTATGTCCCCTCCAACCTTTAAACAAAAAAAAAAAAAACCAAAAACAAACATTAACTAAATTTTGTTATTAATGTTGAAGTAAATTTTAATTTATACGATCTAGTTACCCCTAAATCTAATGGTAATTTTAAATGTCCCGAATTGGGCCATTTAGTATGACCCTTAATAAAATTTTATCTCCCTTGAGTATTAATTATTAAAGTATTAACTATACTCCATATATATTAAAATTTTACAACTTGATGTAAATATTTGACATAAATTAAACATTTTGATTTATCTTAAACTAACTTTCAACCTTGGAATTATGGCTCTTTGTTGGATAGTGTACTTTTAAGCAGAAAAGAGGATGACAACTAAGAAAATCATAATCTTGGAAAGCAACAAAAGGTGCATGGCTGGTCATTTATACGTATATTTAGGACATGTGTAGCAATCTCTATATCCTTCATCAAACTTTTGAGAGAGATTGAAAGCTCAGAAGAAGATCAATGGAGGGAGAGGTTTATAACTTCATATGGGTGTGGATGGCAATTTTGGTATCTCTCTTCTTTTGTCACACAGTAATTGGAAAGAACATCCCACAAGGTACAACTAGACTCCTTGCCTTAATTCCAATTATATCCCTCTTTCTCTTGCTTCCTCTCAATCTCACCACCATGCACCTTGGTGGTTTAACCTCTTTCTTCATAGCTTGGCTTGCTAACTTCAAACTCCTTCTCTTTGCCTTTGGTAAAGGCCCTTTATCTAATCCTTCAAATACTACTCTTCCCATCCCATTATCCCAATTTGTTCCCATGGCTTGTTTACCCATCAAGATTTTAAACAACCCATCTCCTGATCAAAAGTCACCTGAACAAATTCCCAAGAAAGGCCATAAATCACTTGTAAATTATGCTACCAAGGTTATGGTATTCTGCATTTTAGTTAAGGTCTATGATGAAGATTTTAATCCACTTTTGAAAATGGCATTTTATTGCCTTCACATTTATTTTATGCTCGAATTCTTACTAGCCATGCTTGCAACTCTGGCAAAAACGTTAGTTCGTGCCGAGCTTGAGCCGCAGTTTGATGAACCTTATTTGGCGACGTCATTACAAGATTTTGGGGCAACCGGTGGAATCTTATGGTATCAAGTATCCTACGTCCCACGGTGTACTTACCGGTCAAGTCCATTTCAACCCGGCGATTGATGATTCCGAGGAAGTGGGCCCCGCTAATCGCGATTTTGGTTACGTTTTTGGTGTCAGGTCTAATGCACGAGCTGATCTTTTACTATATTGGACGGATAAAACCCACCGGGAAGTTACATGCTATTTTATACTTCAAGGGTTAGCTGTGGATATTGAAGTTGTTATCAAAAAAGTTTTGGAAGGGAAATTCAGGCTACACCCGATTGTATCCAGGTTATTGGTATGGGGATTTGTGTTTGCTTCGAGCTTTTGGTTGTTCTGTCCACCATTCTTGCGGTTCAACCCGGAGCTTAGAGCATGCCAAGAGACTCTGGCCTTTTTAGAGTTTGTTAAGCATGGTAAGCTTATTAGTCCGTACAACGTTTCTTGCCCTTTTGATTTATGAAAACTTTAAAAAAGTTTTACTTTTAAAGAGTCAATTTGTTAGGTGTTATGCCCAATGGAGGTAATTTAGTTTGAAATTTAGTATTCGTCAAGTTCAGGCTTAGATATGAATCAATTATTTTGTGTCAAATAAGGATCAAAAAGATTAAAGTCGTATTCGCATATATATGATCAAGTTTGTTTTGGATTCGTAGCTTCTTTTTTTTTTTTTTTTCTCTCTCGAGGTTTTCACTATCTCTTTTCTTGATTTCTCTGATTTTTCTCAATTTCATATAGCTCGAGCACATATGAAGGTCTATGAGCTAATGAGAATTACTCGAAACATAAAACAAAGTTAAATTAGCACACAATCAACCCCTTTCCCCCATCTCTCTCTCTCTCACACACACGTGTGGGTTAACTAGTTCTTTGAATGAAACCTATCAAAGTTAGAAAACAAAAAGTTAAATTACGACATAAAAAATTAAGGCAAAACTTGTATTAGACCGTCTTATGGTATGATGATGTCATTTTTAATTTTAAAAGTGTCACTTTGTATTTTACTCCCTAAATTTTAGGGAAAGAGTCCACTTTTATTTTTTTGAAATTAACATGTGACTAAATCAAATCAAAATTTTACATATTTTATTTATGTTTTAAAAATTAAATTTCATTAATTAAAAACTATGTTAAAAATATTATGGATTAGAGAGAATTGCAAAAAAAAAAAAAAAAAATTGTACTATTTCACGAATTGCAAATTAAACATCGTGTTTCTTTTTTTGTCTTTTTAAACCTCAATATAAAATATCTTCAAAAAAAACCTCCATGTAAAAATAAAATTTCAATTCAAACCTTCTGTGGAGCCCTCCCACCGCTCCTTAATCAATGTATAGGATATATTTTCTTTTGATCTTACAGTGGTCCCTCTAGTCTACCCTATAATTGGAGCCCTCCCACCGCTCCTTAGGGCGTCCACAGTGGAGCCCTCCCACCGCTCCTTAAAAATAATTTTAGAGATTTTTAGAAATTTTTACACTCTCTTGATCTTACAGTGGTCATCAGTCTACATACATTTAAAACCAATTAAATCATTCTCTAAATATAGGGTGAGTTTTAACATGAATAGTAACTCAAATCATCTACATTTTTCTCACTTTATTTGAGCACAATATACTTTTGTTTAATATTTTGAAATAAAAATTATTAAAATATACTTTCTCCGTCTTTAAATTATTGTCTTATTTTTTTTATCTGTCCCTAAATAATTATCTTTTTTTTTATCCGTCTCTAAATAATTGTCTTGTTTTAAATTTTCATAGTTTAGGAGATCTTTTTACTATTCTACCCTTATTTTTCTCCCTACTTTAATTATGAGTCGTATACACATAGGCATTAAAGGAAATTACACATTATACCAATATTAATAATCAAGTCAAAAAAAATTTTTTTAATCTGTGTGTCGGGTCAAACAAGACAATAATTTAGGAACGGAGAGAATATAATATACTTTTCATAGTATATAAAATTTAAAATATTTTATTTTAATTGTGGTGGAAAAAAAATAAATAAAAGAGGAAAAATATAATACTCCAGTAGTTAGATTTGTTAGTTGAGATGAGAGATATTTAATTTTTAGAGGGTCGTATAGAGAGTGCTTGTTAGAGTGAATTTATTTTTAGAGTGTTGAAAAAGTAAAACTTGAACAGAAAATGAGGTGTTTAAAGTGTGATATAGATATGTATTATTGTGGATGCTCTTATGTGAGTCACACTGGGAAAGAGAAATTGAACAATGAAGTCATTATCTAGGGGAAGTTATTCCCACGGTGGACACTTCACCCCACTCCCTCTAAAATTAACTAATTTATCCTCCAAATATAGAATGTCTTTTAACATGAATAGCAAAAAAATTTTGTCTCCTGCTTCCCTTTTCTTTCGATTCCTTCTCCATTTCTTTTCTTTCTCCTCCCCTGCCCCTCACTTTCACACACATAAAGAAAGATTTGTTCCCTTCTCTATTAATATTTTGGATCTAATGTAGTAAAAAGAATTAAATATATTATTAAAAATGGAAAAAATTAATGATGGTTGTAGCTAAATTATTAGTTTTGTCACATATGTGTTTTAGATAATTAAAATTGAAATTGATATTATTAAAATATAAGTACTATAATTTTTATAGAATATAAATTTAAAATATTTCATTCGATTGTGCTAGAAAAATAAAATAAAAACAGAATGGTAGTTAGATTTGTTAGTTGAGATGAGAAATATTTAATTTTAGAGGGTTGTATAGAGTACTTGTTAGAGTGAGTTTTTTTGTAGAGTGTTAAAAAGTAAAACTTGAACATAAAACGAGGTGTTTAGAGTGTGGTATAAATGGTTATTGTTGTGGTTGCTTATTTATTTCATTGTAATGTTGTCTATCCTTTTTCAAATTGTTTTTACTTGAAACGAAGTTTTTTCGAATTTTTTTGACTTGCCTAAATTATTCTAAAATTTAAATACTAATTACTACTAGCAAAATAATTACTCATTTTTGCTAAATTTAACATCTGACTTTTTCCACTCCTTCAAAATTAACTACTCAAACTATCATTGTTAAATAAATATATTTATAATTAAGTAAAATAAAAATTTGTGCACATGTAATACGTGTGCTACAGTTACTAGTACTATTATAAAGAGGAATATTTATAATAAAGTTTGGTCATGCTTTTTTATACTGCTGAAAATTCCTTAATTCTATTACTCACTCCGTCCCTAAATTATTGGCTTATTTGACCCACCCGACATATGAATTAAGAAAAATAATTAACTTAATTATTAATATTGGTATAGTGTGCGGTTTTCTTTAATGCTCATGTGCATATAGCCCATAATTAAAGGAGGAAGAAAATGCAAGAGTAAAAATGGTAAAAGTGTTATCCTAAAAAAAAAAAAAACTTTCAAACAAGATAATTATTTTGGGACGGAAAAAAAGAAAACAAGACAATAATTTAAGGACGGAGGGAGTATAAATTATCTTTACTACTATCAAATTGTAATGAACTATCCATTATAGTAACATTTAACGACCTTAAATAATATAATTTGAATTTTTTTGAAATATAAGAAATTATGAAAAGAAAAAATGTTAATTAAAAAAAGATACGTATGTATTTGCGTGTGCTTATTAGCTAGGATGATTAATAGTAAAAGTATTTGTTGCAATCAAGTAAAAGTGTTCCGTTCAATTGAAAAAGGTGGGAGATTTATTATTATTTTTTCCATACTAAATTACAAAAATGTGTATTTTGTACATTAAGCTTGAATTTTTTTCCTTTTTAAAAATGTTTAATTTGAAATTCAAGAAATTGTACAAGGTTTGTTTTACAATTAAATCCAAGCAAATGGAGGAAAACCTGGCCTTACCACGTTACCACGTAGGAATGTCTACTCAGATTTTCGTTTGGTTTATAACACCAAATTAACGGAAGGTTTGAATTGAAATTGAAATTGAAATTTTAATTTTACGTGGGGGTTTAAAAGGTCGAAAAAAGAAACACAATGTTTAATTTGCAATTCGTGAAATAGTACAAGGTTTTTCTTTTTGAAATTCTCTATCTGGATTACAACTTTCGTAACTTTGTAAAAATTACAAAATTAATGTTAATTATCGGTCAAACTATAATTAAGTTGGTAAAAAGTCAAATTATTTCTTTCGAAAACGGAAGAAGTAAATGTTTTCATTTTTTTCCTAAAAACTGTTAGCCTTTAAAGTGTCACTTTGTAGGCCAATAGTGTCACTTTTTTAAAGAAAATATTATAACAACTAAAATATCTCAAATGTAAATATGTCCTACCGTAAACCGGTCTTACAGGAGATCTTATCAAAAATTAATCCAATCATTCCCCCTCTCCCTCCCTTACCAAACGTACAACTCAACAATATACAATTTTGAGTCATAAATTTTGACGATGGAAAGTAAATATTTTTAAAAGATAATCAAATTAATTTTGACACTAATCAATTCAAAATTAACTAAACAAAATGGTGCTTTAATGTTAAGAAACTAAATTAAATGTACAACAGAATCAAAGAAGTTTTTCTACACCTCTTTCATCTCTCTCACGTACGGACGTACGGTATCTTCCTCCATAGTCTTCATCGCAATTCAAGGCCCTTCTCATATTGACTAGTATCATCTATCTTAATATATAAACATAAATTACACACACACACACACACACACACACACACATATATATATATATACATATATATATATATATATATATATATATATATATACATACGCATCTATCTTTTGTAATTCATTGGCATTACTTTTACTTTTTATGTAATTCCTATTAGTCGTAAATTATTCTAAATATATTTTCATACATATGATAGTATACAAACTAAATAAATAATTATTTTATCACTAATATAAAATTATTCCATGCATCTCATGGGTATAATTCTTGTGAAAAGAAAGAACAACCAGTGTATTACAGAAAAAAGTTCAAACCTTGCGTGTAAATCCTTAATTGAGTAGTTTGAGGAGATCTAAATCTCATTAAATGTTTTGAACATTCGTAATTGGTTGTTTTGGAAGTTGGATTTATTTTTGTGACACTTTGGTAGTAAGTGTAATATTACTCAAAAAGAATAATACTAAAGTACCAACAAGTTGGACTTATTTTTACTGTTGCAATCTCTATTAAGCTTCTTTTTTTTTTTCCTAAAGTTGTACTCGGGCGAAAGCCCAAAACTAATCCTCGAGCCGTGTCGGACCATAAGGGCGATAAATCTCTACCAACAAGCTTTTTAACCAAACTGTGTTCCTATAAATCTCGAACTCGATACGTATGGTTAATCTAGAATAGCCCTTAACCAATGATCTACGTACATGTTGGTCTATTAAACTTGTTTTTGTTTCAGCGAAAAGATTACGACCTTGACGATAGTTTGTTCTACGGTTCGTAGTCTTTTTGTAATCTTGAAATTATTTAATCAAAAGCTAAGAAAGAGATGAAACAGAAAAATAGTGAGACACAAAAAGAAAGTGAAAACCAGGAACAAATTTCAAACCATAAACCTGACTGGTGTATGCAAATAGATGCAAAGAAGGTCTATATTTTAGTTACTTTCCAAATTAAAGGCAAAATGACCTGGGGGTGATATCATTGGCGTCAAAATATGTGGGAAGTTCCTTTGACCAAACTAAAGCTAAAGATTCCAATAAATTTTCGGTCTTTTAACAATCACTTTTCTATTCTTTTAGGTTTACTACTTCTTTCAACTTTATTCGATTGGTTCTACGACTCGATTTTTAACGGTTAATTTAATCCATTATGTCATTACTGTTAGGATGCCTTCTAAATATTAGTTTTTAAAATGTCAAAATTACCTTTTCACCTTCAGACATAGCAACATGGTCTGAAAGACTTCATATGTTTCACCTATATAATAAAAATCACTACTTTTATGGGCAAAGAACAATTTTTATCTCCACCCACACATAATTACAAATTTTGATCAACTAACAAAGTAATCAAAATTCCTAAGACAAACCGATAATATTATTGATTTAGGATGTTTGGTCACTTGACTGCATGCGGACAAACCAGGAAGCGTTTAGGCCTGTAGGATGTGATCGTAGTCGTAGGAAAGCATTAAAAACCGTTGATTATGGCGGTCCAAAGTCTCCAAGAGGAATATATTGGCGTCGGAGTTGATATAATTACTGCTTGTAGTTCCTCCTCGATCACTCCTCCATTCTCGCTCTTCATCTTACAGAAAGACTTTACTTGAATGTTGCAAAAGGTTTAAGGTGGCAACACAATTTTACAGTTTTTTTTTTGGGTTAATTACAGTATTAGTCCCTTGACTATTAATTTTTTCACGATTAGTCTCTTAAAAATTTTTTCAAATTTAAGTCCCTAGAGTACTAAAATTAGACACACTTGGTCTTTTTAGTGGATGCCGTAAGGATTTATCCGTTAAGTTAGTCATGTACCCAACACGTGACTTTGGTTAAATGCATTTATAGAATTTCATGTGAAAGACTTTTATAAAAAAAAGGAAAAAAGTTGGATCTATCCCTAGGGCTGTCAACAATACAAAGAACAACACGGCGGCAATGCAACCACCATCGTCATCTCCGCCATCGTCGCCGCCACCACCGTCGTCTCCTTAAGTCCAAAACCTAATCAACGCAGCAACACAGCAAAGCAACACAACAGACAACCTCTTCTTCCTTTCAATTCCCCCAATTACCAACAGAGAACTATTCTTGCAACCAAATTGGGTACCATTTGCTAACGAAGTTCTGGTCTACTTGGTTAGGGCACACACACTCAATAATCTCTCTCACACATGAAACACACACACACATTTCGCTCCTCCATTATCATCTCCGATTCTCTCTCCATCCACATTTCACAAATACATAGAGTTATGTAATGTAATGTAAGATCGAATTGAAGCTTTTTGGCCAACTTGAATGGAATCAAACTAGAAGGAACGTCCTTTCCCGAGATCTTTCTCTCACCACTGTAATTGCTCAATCGAACTTTTTAGGTTTTTTATTTTGTTAATTATAGAGTGGGGATGTCAGTAAAGAAGATTAGGGCACAAATTCCGTTTACTAAAGAAGATTAGGGCACACACACGCCGCTCGATCTCGATTTCTATTTACTATTCTCGCCTGCTTTTCAATTCTCGCTTTGGTTTTCTTCTTCGGCCGAGGCAGCCTCTTCTCTAATTCTTCAATTGGTCAGTACCTCTCTTTATCTACACACATCTTAGTCATTGTGATTTAATTTGATGAAATTAGAAGATTATGGCACAAATTCTCTATGTTCATCCGTACTTGACTCCCATGATGAACTATTTTATTTTGAAAATTAGGGTTTGAAGAATTGGTGAAGAAGATGATAAGTGAATTTCTAATTTTTCACTTACTCAAATGCACGACGCACATGGGTGACTTAACGAAATTTTACTAACGGCATCCATCAAAAGGACTAGTCGCGTGACTTTTTGATACTTTAGGGACTGAAATTTGAAAAAAAATTCTAAAGGACTAATTGTAAAAAAATTAATAGTGAAGGGACTAATGGTGTAATTAACCCTTTGTTTTTTAATGGAGGATGGATATGATGAAAGGTTTCTATCGCGTGAGAAATTTGATTAAATGTTCTTTAAGCTGACAAATAAAAACTAAGCATAAGGAAATCCTGTTTTCAGTTTGGCCTAAAGTTATAAGACCCAATTCAAGTTTGGAACTTTGGATGAGTGTACATACTCTCAAGGGTAAGTTCAAAATCTTTTTAAACCACATTTGGTATGAGAGTAATCCCCATTTCAAGAGTCGAACATGAGACACCCGCTAAATAGATCACTTTAAATAGAAATTCAGTGGTGGCCGAGTCATTGATCCAACCAATTAGGTAATAAGTTCAAAATCTCTAGTTAAAACTAGTGATCGCAGCATATTTGATTTTTTGAAACATAAATTCTTTAAATAGAGCGAAGAAACTTTATGTGTACTTGTTTTTTTATTTTTTACTTTGTTATGGTAATACAATATTTTTACTTTTTTTTATTTTAATTAAGAGAAAATTTCAGTTCATATGTGAAGAGTTAAATTTAATGCATATAAAGATACAATCCATGAGATTCGTTGACTACTCCATACTAATGGATCTAAGCCCATCTAAAAAGTATTGTTTGCCCGAATTGGAAACATGATTGTGAGTACACAATCTACTAGGTTATACTAAGATAGGCCTTGTACATGGGCTTTATAATTTCTTGGTTTTTTCGTGATTTTCACTTTCTCTTTCTTTGATTTCTTGATTTTTTTCTATTTTTCTATTACTTTTTATTTCATTCATTATAAAATCTAGTCACCTAATTAAAGACTTGTTGTAGAGATAATTGATGGTCGGTCCCCTTCGAGATTTTCAACCACTTTAGGCCCTTAATTTTGTTCTCTAAGTCCAATTTAAATGACAAATTAGTCAATTATTTCAAAACTACCCACTAAACAACGTTTTAAACATTATCTTCCTTTAATTTCCCTGTATTTTTTTCATTCCAATAATTATATACTTTGCTATAGCCTTCATCTCTCACTCACTCTCTATCTTTCTCTCTCGGTTTTTCCATGCCCATTTCATCATCAAAAATAAAATCGTATAATTTTTAAAACTATATTAATTCTTTGTGTCTTTGTTATATCAATATTGCTCGCCAATCGCTAAATGCTACTACAACGAAACGGGAATCGTCGGTCGTGGGGCGACACCCCAAAAGGAAACAAATTTCATTGTCCCAATGTGGAAATTAAAAAGAAAGTGATCACATTTTTAGAATTGTCTTGGAGTGTTCATTTAATCTTTAATTCCTAATATTCACAATATATTGTGCATCGTAAATAAAAGTTGTCCATCGCGATGCATGAAACAATACGTTTTTAGTAAATTTTGTGCATCGCGATGCACACTTTTATACATCACGTGTAATGTTGTACATCGCTATGCACAAAAAGAGTATTTTTAGTAAATTTTGTGTATCGCGATGCACATTTCAATGCATTGCAAGTGTAATGTTGTGCATTAGTACTGTTTTGTGCATCGCGATGCACTTTTGATGCAATGCACAAAAATAATTCACTTTTGATGCATCGTAAGTGTAATGTTGTGCATTGCGATGCAAAAAAATAATACTTTTTGTGCATCGCGATACATCAATTTTGGAACAAGCGTGAAAGCAAAAATTATGGGCGTGGAAGCTAAAATTAGGGGAGTGACGCCCAAAATTGTGGGGTTGTGATGCCCATTTTGAACTATTAAGTAAATTTCATGTATTGCGATGCAAAAAAATAGTATTTTTTAGTACAATTTTGTGCATCATGATACACACTTTGAACTACGATGCATCGATTTTTGTTTTGCGATGAATAGCATGTCAGTTCCGTATTTTTTAAGGGCATAGACGACATGTCACAATAAAAGTGTTTTTTTTTTTTTCGATTTGAAACAATTATAGTAGATTAAAACGATTGAAAATTGTGTAAAAGGAAGTTGCCCAAATTTCTTCCATGTTATTTCTCCTTAGTAGAACTATTTCAGGTATGAGCAAATTCCTACAAGTATAAAGCGATCAAAGTATTCAGACACCAATTCGTACAACAGTATGAGTTCATCTTCGGTTGCCACTGAAGGTTGCCTAGCCTACATCGTCATCATCACAAAGATTTAACGCAGAAGATTGAAAATTGACGGAGAAAAGAACCACAATAGTAGCAACATGCCATGGCAGCAGCAAACAAATTGCCGAAACTCGAGGGCAGATGTAGTTCAGCAATGCTGCTCTGTCCGGTTCCTCGCATCAAAAATAGATCGTTCTTTCAAATACTTTTCGGTCAAAATCTCCACCCATAACTTATTCCCATCATTCTTGACGATTCGCCATCCTAGTTTAGCCATGAACGGATCATTGAAGGACCCCATTTCGCTTGATACCTAAACCTTCCCCCGTTTTCGGCATAGCTGATGTCACTGCTTGGACTATAAGTCTATAACCATCTGACCCACCAGAGACAACTGCTCGCTTTCCATCATGAAAGGCGTTTGTACAGCAAAGGAGCCCCTAAATATTTTCCCAGATCATCAGTGATATCAATACTGCATAAAGTACTCAATTCTCTAGCCATTTGCTTCGGGATATTACGAGATTGAGACACCACCATCCGAGAGTTACCTAAGTTCACTTTTTGACCGGAGATCATTTATCTAAGTAGTCTATCATAATCTCTGATGATGCTGAAAAATCAGGACACCGGGGTACCGAATCATTGCAGATGTAGGATATCCGCCATATGTTTATCTGCAAAAAGACATGAGAGGCGGGGAGGACTCCCGCCAAAGCCTCCGGCGTTTTCGTCGAGGTATATAAAAGCGAACATATTCTTGCGCGTGAGACATACCGGGCGAGAGAGATGGTATATATACTCGTAGGGTCACCCGGTTTCACCCCATGCTAGGCTTTAATTTAAACCTGTCCCGGACTTCCCCTTACCATATCAACGACATAGAGGCCGAGGAGACGCAAAACATTAACATCGAAATCTAATTATCCGGAAAATTAAATACTCTAGAACTAACCTCAGGAAACCCTATTGGAGACTATCATAGGCTTTCTCAAAATCTATTCCTCTAGAACTTATATAATTACACCAAACCTTAAAAAAGAAAATTTAATATTTATTGAAAACCATAACTCAACACTTTTCATAGTTGCAAACTTTGGAATAAGTTAAGTGAATTCTTTTTATATTTTGAGACAAATAATTTCGAGGGGCATATCTAAGAGCCCATGGTCGTGCATTTTGCTCAAAATGCAGAGATATAATGCACTTTTATTTGTAAAAATTGCGTTTTAATGTTGTTATATAAAAAACGCATGTGTTTTTTAAATACTAAAATTCTCATATTTTCATCAAAATGCAGATTTTAAAATGCTGCTAGAAAAAAAAATTGTATTTTGAAATGGCATCTCAAACGAGAAGAAAAAAAACTACATTTTGAAAAAGTTACAATATTTAAAAATTTGCATTTTTCTTAAAAAATAAATTTGCATCATGAAAATGTTGTACCAAACGGACTTTAATCTTGTAGGGGTACAAATTAAATATATAAATATAAAAATTAATAAATTTAAGGGATTATTTTTAGAAAGTTTTAGGGGTTACACAGCATCCCCTCCCTTCAATGTAAATCCGCTCCAGGGCAAAATGAGGGAGGAGTTTGTTTGTCGGAGATGGTTCCATTCGAGTAGAGAATAGAAGACAGATGACACACATTGCATGACGGGAGATATTTGATGGGATCCCCCAAATATATACAACACGTGTCCTCCACGTATTCTCCAAGTAGGACCCGGGGCCACGTCGGCGAAGAAGCTCGGACCCCGGGCGAGGTCGGTCAATCCGGACCTCGGCGCGACCTAAGACTCAAGTCGTCACCGAGGACGACTACATGCGAGGACCGCGCGACCTTGGGCAGGTCGGCCTCCCGGCATTAAATGCCCACGGTGTGTCGGTACTAATCCAACAAAACCCATACATTCTCATTAATGGCGGCCCCTTCGGCGTGTGGCGGCGCCCGATTATCGGCCTCCCATTCCCTCAAATCAAGGAAGATATTACTGCTCACCTACCCCGACAACATGTCCAAGATGGCCTTATTTCGGCATGGTCACCCTCCTCATATCACGGGTGACTCACCGACACCACCTTTGGCTATAAATACCGGAGAGCGGCTTCCATTAAAGACTAAGGTAACATTTACTCTCTACAAGACAAAACTCTTCATAGCTCACACACAATCACCATATCCCTTGTATTCAATACACTGTACCCCGGAGAGCCTCATATAAGCCTCTCAACCCTTCTTAACTCCTCATGCGGATTCTTACGCCGGAGGGTCATAGTCGGGTCAAACCCCAGACATCCCTAACTCTGTTTTGACAGTAGTGCTTGGTCCCGCTATCAAACCCCTACGAAGGACGCCTTTAGAGAGCCGAGGCATCTTGACCAAAGAAACTTGCTACACACGGAGCCGACGTGGTCACCACAACCATTTCTGCGTGATCGGTTTGGTTCCGTTCGGACCCTTAAAAATCTTAAAAAACAAAAGAGTAAATGGCCTCCTCTAAACAAACTCCCATCAAACAGACCACCTCCTCCAATCCCGGTAGTTCTCCGCGAGGTACGGCCCGCGAGCTGCCGAGACGACCACCGAACAACCCCCAATCCCGTCCTCGAAACAGGCCAAGGTCAGAAGTAGCAAGGACCTTGAAACCGGTGCAGACGATAACCAAAAGAAACGACCCCGGGAAAGAGAAAAGGACTAACGGCGGGCACGAAGAGAGCGCTTGCTCGCGAGCAATGTCAACACGGGACCGCCCCCACGCGAAGGAACACCCACCGCTCGAGCGGAGCCAAGGCCCTCACTCAAAAAGAGTGGGACTTGGCCGAGTTAGAGCACATCCGCAGGAAAAAGCTTACCTCGAGAGACGAGAGGAGTTGGAAGACGCGAGCACGAGCGCTCGTCGCGTGGTCGCCCTCAACGTGATGCCGGGCATGATGAAGGTCGTAGGAGATCACCCCCGCGACCGGGAGGGTCAAACGGGCGACCTCACTCACGAACCTCGCCTCCAGGCAACCGTACGGAGCGTTCATGAGAGAGTCTGCCGAAAAGTTAGTGTCCACGATAGAATAGCCGGACGATGAGCGGTCTCGTCAAAGGGGAGCGTGCACTCGAGAATTTCATATTCCTCGAGGTCGCATAGAAACAGGAGCCCACCGAGAGGAGATCGCAAACCGGGCCCGATCGGGACATCGCCCGCGATCTCCCACCCCGAAAAAGTGAAACTCGATCAAACGCCTCCTCGTTCAAGAGACGAAGAGGAGAAGGCGGACCTCCTCGCCCGAAACGGACAAACAAAGAAACCACGGTGATGCAGTGCTTAACCAACTTCGCGAGAGGTTGGACGCCTTGGAAACAGGCAAGCTTGCCACCAAACCCCGAGACCAGTTCGCCCCATTCTGCAGAAGGATTAGGGATACATCGCCAGACTCCCGCTTGAAACTCCCTGCCCTCAAGTCGTATGAGGGTAAGACAAACGCTAGAGAGCATGTCTCTAGTTTCGAAGCGAAAATGGGCATCTGCACCAACAAATTGGATCTATGGTGCAAAGCATTTCTGAGTACATTTGAAGGAGCCGTGTTAAAGTGGTTCGAAGAGTTAGAGAAAGGGTCAGTCGCCGATTGGCATGACTTTAAAAGCAAATTCTTGGAGAAATTCTCATCGGTGGCGACCTCCCAAAGCCATCAGGCGGCCAAGTGTAAACAAGGCGAGGACGAGACTCTCCAGATTATTTGAAAAGATTCAAGGAAGTTGCGGCGAGCCGCAAAATGTACCCGACCGATGATCATCCTCGTTTGAAGTGGAATCCGGCCGGAATGATGACCCACGAGTTCAATCTCGACGACACGCCACTAGTGCAGCCATGTACCTCATTGCACAAAAGATCGGGGAAACGAGGCGAGATTGAGTCGAAAGAACAAAGGAAAAGGCCGGAAAGCAAGCCACTCCAAGGAGGTCGGCGGAAGGAGCCAAAGAAGGAGCAATGCGGATACAAGGGGAAAGGTAGCAAGTTCCACAAGAAGGACGAGCACTTTACCCCTCTCATGCCAGTAGAGAGCACATAATGAACGTCTTTGTTTCGAGAGAACAAGATCCGAGGCCCTTCCCAATGAAGGAACCAGAAAGACCCAGGAACCCGAACAAGCGTTGCGCTTACCACAACGAAATTGGACACAACAAGGACTGTCGAGAGTTGAAGAGCGATCCAAAACGGTAGACCAGGGATCCCTCGAAGGTTTGAACGGAAGGAAGGCGAGCAACCACCTCGGCCAAGAGACCCTCCAAGGGTTGACGTCCCCGGCCAGGATGCCGAGGTCCATACAATCTTGGAGGATACGAGGAGTATCACCCTCAAGAATACTATCCACAACACGGACAAGACGTTCACCCACTTCCGCACGAGAGACGAGGAGGATAGTTTTTATCCAAGCGAGCTCGCCACCAACCCCGTTGCCAAGGAACAACCTCTAACGCTCCGAGTTCGGATTGGGAGTCGGTTTGTAAGAAGAGTCTTGATCGACAGGGGCGGGAAGAAATGTGATGTTTGATTCACGCCGGGCGTTAGGATTTCAAGACGCTCATCTCACTCCTGCGGTGTACAACCGGAAGGATTCACAGCCCAAAGCCGGGGCCAAAGGAATGATCACCCTCCAAGTTACCCTCGGTGAGCACGAAAAGACAAGGACCGAAGATGTCACCTTCCTCGTCATCGACCTAGCGTCCCCGTACAATGCCATTCTCGGGCTTCCTGCCCAAATCAAGTTTGACATGGTCTCCTCCCCCGCACATCAAAGGATAAAATTCCCAACAAAACAAGGAATCGGAATGATGAAGAATGACCCCAAGCACCACTGAACTATCGAAGCTCGTGAGGCGGAACGAGGAGAAGAAGAAAGTGATGACAACAACCTCGGGAGGCCACCACGAAAAGGTGACCCCGAGAAAGGAAGAACCATGGAAAGAAAGGAAGCCGAGAAAACGGTGCAGGGACCGTGAAACCAACAAGCTCGCCAGTGAGGCCGAGCTCAGTCGGACTGAGGCATAGCAATCAAAGCGGGCTAAGAAAAATAGCCCGCAGCGAAAAGATGGCACGGACCCCAAAACTACCGACGATGTCGATTTTGGACCGGACGCCCGAGGACCCAGGTGGTGGTCGTAGAAAGTCCGGATAATCGGAACGAAGCCGACATCGCCTCACGAGAACATTGACGAGGTCGTTATAAATTTCGATTATCGAGCAAAAGATAAAGGTTGGAATGGAGATACCCGGGACGAGAGGGAAGAAATAATCGGGTTCTGCGAGCTAACAAGGATGTGTTCGCATGGAGGGTCGAGGATATGCGGGGCATTGACGAGGAGGTCGTACACAAATTAAGTGTGGACAAAGCGCCACACTGTTCGGCGGCGACCTCGAGTCTTTTCGCCGAGAAGCAAGCTGCGATAAAGGAAGAGATCGAGAAGGCTGCTGCGAGCCGATATCATCGAAGAGATCCTCTACCCGACTGGATTGCCAATGTTGTGATGGTGAAAAGACAAGCGGAAAGTGGCGAATGTGCGTGGACTTCACCGATCTCAACAAAGCGCCCTAAGGACCGGTATCCCACCCCGAATAGACCGGCTCGTCGACGCGATTGCAGCCACCGGATCCTAAGCTTCATAGATGCCTACTCGGGGTACCATCAAATCGAATGTGGTTAGCCGACAAGAAGCCGATCGCCCGAGCTGCGGGTGCCCTCTCATTACAAGATGATGCCCTTTGGGTGAAGAATGCAGAGCCACCTACCAAAGAATGGTTAACAAGGTGTTCGGTGAACAACTCGGCCGCAACGTAGAAGCATATATCGATGACATGGTCATCAAAACCATGGACACCAACCACGTCGCCGACTGCGTGAGACATTCACCAACCTCGAAAGAATGGAATGGCCCGAACCCGCCAGTGCGCCTTTGGGGTAACGGCGGGGAAATTCCTGGGTATATGGTGAATGAGAGAGGCATTGAAGCTAACCCGAGAGAAGATTAAAGCCCTGGTGGACATGCGAGCTCCGACCTCAATACGGGAATTCGGCAATTGAATGGTCGCATCACGGCCCTCGGTCGGTTCATCGCTAGAGCGGCAGACAAGCCTACCCTTCCCGAAAGTGTTACGAGGAAGGAAGAATTTTCATGGAACGAGGAGTGTGATAAGGCCTTTGCCGAGCTAAAGAGTATCTCGGCGGCCGCAGTTACTCTCAGCCGGCTCCGCCGAGGTCCTTTCCATCTACCTCGCCGGCCCGGCTTATTGTGGCAGATCTTGCTTCGAGACGACAAAGCCACTCAAAGACCAATCTACTACGTCTCACACGCCTATCGATGTTGAGACGAGGTACTTAAACGTAGAAAAAGTGGTCCTAGCTTTGATCGTAGCGGCGGAAGACTAAGACACTACTTCCGGACTCATGCCATTATAGTCTACACCAACCTACCTCGGACAAATCCTTCATAAGCGGACGTCGCGGGAAGGATGATGAAATGGGCGTCGAGCTATCGGCGTATGATATCACCTACGAGCGAAGCGATTAAGGCCCGCTTTTGGGCGACTTCATCGCCGAGACATCGTTTGTAAAGGTGACACGGCCGCAAGCGGGAAGCAAGCACTTCGACGGTCATCCCGGCTCGCCCATAGGAAGAACAAAGTCAAACGAGGCCGCCAATCTTTTGGACGGTTCACGTCGACGGCTCGGCTAGTAAGAAAGCGGCGGTGCGGGTTTATCTTTGCTTTCCCAGAAAGGAGAAGAGATCAGCAAAGCAATTCGCTTCAAGTTCCCGTCAAACAATCAATCAGTACGAAGCACCGATCGGGAATTGAACCGGCCAAAGAGATCGGAGTAGAGAGTCTCGTCATAATCGGACTCACGGCTCGTTGTAAGGCAAATTTCCGGGAGTATGGGGCCATTCACCCAACTTTGTTGAAATCTGCGGGGCGAGGAAACTCTTGGCTGGATTGACATATTGGGAACTACAACAAGTAGGCCAGGAGAACAACGCCCGAGCGATTACTGTCAAAGATAGCTTCGGGCGAGCTCGAGGACCTTCGGGAGGAATAATGATTGAATTTTTGGAAGTTCCCTCCATCAACAAGGAGCTGTTCTACCTATCATTCCCACTCAAAGATCTTGGATTGACGAGATCCAAGAGTATATCGAGCCGGGAACACGGCCAAGACAAAATCATGGCCCAAGTCCCGAGGAAGCGGCGGCGAGATACACCGTGATTGGAGGTTCCCTATAGGAAATCCTTCACCAAGCCACTACTCCGTGCGTGCGACCCGGAGATCACGAGAGGATCTCCTCGCCGAGGTCCACGAGGAGTATGTGGGGACACCCGGAGCGAGACCCCGCGACCGAATCATTTTCATGGGTACTACCGGCGAGTTGAGAAAGGATGCGAAGCGTACGTGAGGAAATGCGACAAATGCCGAGGTTTGCGGACATTCCTCGCCTTCCAGTACCTCAAACTCCGGTCGTCGCAGCTTGGCCCTTTGACATGTGGGGAATAGACCTCATCGGTCCTTTTCCTAAAGCTAAGGAAGCTATGAGTTCGTGATCGTCGCGGTGGATTATTTTACCAAGTGGATAGAAGCCAAGCCGCTAGCCGCATCGCCGAGGACAAAGCCATCGGTTTCGTGCATGATCACATCTCGGTGTCGATTTGGGTTACCACAGTAATCGTCTCGGACCATGGTACTCAATTCTCAACCAAGTTCACAGCGGCTGCGAGCGCATGAATGTCAAGCACCGGATGTCCTCGGTAGCCCACCCTGAGGAAACGGCCAGAAGCGAGGAACAAGCGAGATCCTCCACGCTCTAAAAAGAAGCACGGACGAGAAGAAAGGCGGGTGGTACGACGAGCTCCCCGGTGCTTTGGAGCATTCGCACCTCGGTCAGGACCAACAGGAGAAACCCCTTTGCCTTAACTTACGGCTCGAGGCCATGGCACCGTCGAGATGGCTCTTCCAACCCTCCGAGTTACTCACTTCAACGAAACGACCAACGAGAAGCTCGGACACTTGACTGGACCAGCTCGAGGAAAAGAGACTTGAAGCGAGGATGAGGATGGTCAATTACAAGCAACTAGCAAAAAGCCATCATGACAAAAGGGTGAAGCCGAGGTCATTCTCATTGGGAGATTGGGTACTTCGAAAGATTGAGGTCAGCGGCGTAATGCGACGAGGAACAAGCTCTCACCTAACTGGGAAGGACCCTATCGAATCACGGGCATGATCAGAGAAGGGACATACAGGTTGGCTGACCAAGACGGAAAAGAGTTGAAAAATCCATGGCACGCCGACCACCTTCGAAGATATTATCAGTGAATGGGGAAAAATGTTGTACATCATTGTAAAATTGTAAACATGCCTTATCAATGAAATTACGAGTTTGGTATTCCTAATCTACATTTATTCCCTGACACTTCAAATAAACACAAAGGCTTGTTCTTCGCCAAAGAACTAATATGGTTAAGTTCCTCGCCTAATTATGGTGGAACCTCTAAACTCATCTACGAGCTAATATGATTAAGTTCCTCGCCTAATTATGGTGGAACCTCTAAATCCATTCACGAGCTAACATGATTAAGTTCCTCGCCTAAATAGGTGGAACCTCGCTCAACTAAAGTTCCTCGCCAAGGACAGAGGCGGAACTTTACTCAAACGAGGAGTTCACCTCGCAAAAACTGAACACTTAAACAAACTCAAACCCAGTAACCACGTTTGAAATAACCTTGGCAATTTATTAAAGACAAAATCAAACAAGTAAAATAAAGCAAAAGTACTTTACATTGCACGTCGGCATTAAAGCCAGTGTTTACATCGGCACAAAGGCCAGTATCAAATTACATCGAACATTTACAAAAGAGTTCAAAAGCTCGACACAGCGAGGAGACTATTTACAAAGCCCTATTTACGTCGCGGCTCGTCTTCTCGCCCTCAAAATCTTTCAGCCTAGCATCCCCATCAAATGTAGCAGCAGGGTCCGCCTGAAGGATGTCCACCACACTCCTGAAATTATGGCTCAAAGGAGTAGGTGGAGTCCAAGGACCCTTGCCCTGTTCGGCATCATGGGCATGTAAGGTGACGAGCTCCTCCGTGAAAGGCACCGGCTCGTGCCCGCTCTCGCCAAATCACTAAAGAATTCACTGGCCCCTCCGGTAGGCAGGTGAGACGGACTCCGGAACCAGCGGCCACCCTCAGGACATGCTCCCTGCCCCGGATATAATAAGGGACAATCACCTCGCCAAAGGCAGGGGACTCCTGGAACTCCTTCAAGACCTGATCCCGAGGAGGGTTAGCCTTGGCCGCGGCAAGCTCGCGCTCTAGTCGAGCTATTTTCTCCTCGGCGGAAGCTCGTTTCTCGAGCCGCGCTGTCCTCGGACAGATGTCCTCTCCTCGGTCGGTCTAGTCACCGAACCTTGGACCCTCTCAAGATTTTGCTCAAGTTTTTCTTGAGGTCCTCGGAAAGGCGAGTTGGGCTCGCGCGCTTGGTCTCCTCCTTTGAGGCGCGAAGATCACCGATCAACCGCCCTTGTTCATTGTTCTCGAATCTTCTCACTGTCGGCTTTTAACCTCGGAGCGAGAATCGCTTAGCTCGCAACCGAGGGTATGCAGGGACCCCGCCAACCGCATCAACAAAATGAACTTCGTTAGATAAAGACAAACGAATATGTTCATAAAGCACAAGGAAGGCTTGATAGGTACCTCGGCCAAGGCAACACGGATGTCCCGAGGCTGCATCCTCCCCATCTCCGACATCCTCTCCACCAATTTATCATCCAGACACGAGGATGATCCCCGGCCGCGACCCCGTCCGAAGACCGATCAAGCGAGGCCACCACGTTGACAAGATTGGGGACCTCGCCAATGGCCTCGGCTCGGCGCCGCGGCCGCGGCCGGTAGGAACCTCGTATCCAGGCCTGAGCCACAGAGGCACATCGGCAGAAGGGGGGGAGCCCGCTGGCTCGGACGTCGGAGGCACAGCCGAAGTCTCCTCTGCTTTATCCCCAGCCTCGGAGGATGGCGCCGGGCCGGCCGCCTCTCCAGGGCCCTCGACACTCGCAATGCACCCTTCTCGTGAAACCTTCTTCCTCTTACGAGTAGGTTCCGAGGCCGTCGACGACTTGGACCGAGTTGTTTGGTCCCACCGCTTCGCAGCCCGATCCTTGGTCGCCGGAGGGGCCACTGCCATGGTGGGAATCACTGGTGCAGTCCCAGCGTCCTTGGCAGCCTGCAGGTTGACGGGCAGCGCCTGTGCCCGAGCTCTGGCAGCCTCAGCCAGGCCACCCTTAGAAGCCAGGAACTTATCGAGATTAAACATCGCTGCAAAAGGAAAAGAGAAGTCAGATAACCAAGTCGAAATCAAAAATTCAAGAATCAAATGACAAATAAGAGTTAAGGGTTTTCAGATTTTACAAGGGTCGCATCCCTTCTCCAACTCGCCCTTGCAGGATGGGCATTGCTCACAGAAGAGCAGTTTCTGGTGCAAGTACCAGCCCGGAAAACTTTTGACCTCGGGCATGGCACACAGAGGAGTGATACCGCCCACCTCTTTTCTAGAAAGGCCTGCAGCCCGCAGCGACCCTTCATCCTCGAGGAGCCTCCTCCATGGTATAAACGGGCCGAGATTTTCCTCGAATCCGAGCTCCCCAATCGCAGCCTTCGCTGCTTGCTCATAGGCAGAGCTCGTCCCTTGCGGCGGGGATCTCGAATCGCCTCGTCGGCAAGGGAAAATTCCATCCTCGGCGACACTCAACCCCGATCACTTTGTCCGCCCAACCACTCACCTTGTTGGGAGTCTCGGTAAACAGCTTCACCCCAAAGTTTTGGGACTTGCAGTTGATCCGAGTTCGATCCAGAGTTTGGCAAACGAGGAAGTAATGGCGGAAGAGGTTGACGCTGGGCTCGAATCAGCAGAGTAACCGCCGCAAAACTCATCAACATCCTCACGGTGTTGAGGGAGAGATCCGGGGATGTGCGGACATCTCGCTCGAACGAGCGAAGAAGAGGTCCGAGGAAGACGAAGACCCACTTCGAAGAAACTAAGATAGAAGCCAACCGGCCGTAAACCCTCAGCTTCGCCAGATCATCACCAGCTATGAAGGACCCTCGGAAATCATTGAAGGCATGGTTGTAGTTATTATTCCAAAGGGTCAGGTCCTTTGCGCTGAGTTGATTCACCCAAGCCTTGGGGGCTCTGCTGGACTTGGCCTCAGGTCGCTCAGAATCGACGCGGCCCGATGTGGAAGCTCCGCCCTTGTCCTCGCCATGCGTACGCGGACTCATTAGATGACCTCAATTTGCGAGCGGATAAGGGCCGCGAGCTAACATCTTGTATCTCTTCTGGCCGGCACGCGGCCTCACGGGCTTGGGGACCTCGCGAGTTCTAGCCCGGCCAGAGCGAGCTTTCTCTGCCTCAATGGCCTCACGCATTTTCCTCTCTCGGTTTGCCTTAATGCGGTCTATCACCTTTTGAACAGTAAAGTATTGGCGGTAAAGCTCGTCTATAACCTCCCTAGGACGAATTATTAACATAGGTGTCGACGAGGAAGGTCGCTATGAGAATAAAGGTCGTCTGCGACCACAAAGAAAGCTTCTACCTCTATCCCCGGCCGAGTAAGTATGATCGGGCCGCTCGGGGTACGAAGACCCAGCGGCCTTCAGCTTGCCTATATATATTATTCCCCGAAGGAGAGCGAGCAAAGACTTCGGGGGAAGACATACTAGACGACGAGCTAGAAGGACACGACGAGCTCGAAGAGGCCGAGCTCGGCGAGGACGTGGAACTCAGAATTTCAACAGGATTGAACGCAAACTCAACTCCCTCCAAAAAAGACATCTATGACAAATTTGAAAAATTTCTAAAGCCAAATAACAAGGGGATTACCTTTGTCAAAGGAAGAATCTGGAGAATAGAGTGGAAGATGAACAGTCCGCCTGAAACCAAGAACACCGGAGTCAATGTCGCCGGCGGGAAGCGGATACTCTCAAATACGGTTTACAAATAAAGACAGTTCAAAGAGACATCAAAACAACGGGAAAATAGAAGAAGACACCAACCTACGATAAGGAAATCAGGTTGGAGCAGCAAGAACGGTGGCAATGGTGATTTCTGGAGACTGATTAAACTTGGACGCAAATCGCTCAATTTCGCCGGAGTAAGGTTTTCTCTAAAACTCTCTGTGAAAAGTGAAGATGAAACAGTTAATCTCCCTATTTATACCCCGGGCAAACGGGTCAACCCAAGGCAGATTCTGGGTAGGGTACCTCATACGCCTCTTAGCGTGCGAAAGACGCGCGGGTCCAGGCGCGTTCCGCCGTATCCCTCAGACGTGAAACGTCACGCATTGAATGTAAAGCGATATTGAATACCGCGCCCATAATTACCTGATGTGACCTTTGAAAGTGAATTTATCTTCCCCAGATTGCTACCAAAGGCTGACATAAGCCAGCTCGCTCGCGTGACCTCCACGACGACGAGACGCGACCTCATTATGATCGTGCTCGACATGAGTCGCCCCGAGTTGCTGACATGATCCTCCTATGAGTGACGACGTGGCGAGGACGTACCTCCTCGACTTAGTCGCATCATAGCGATCATTGCCAAGTCAGAACCTTCATAACCCTGATCACCACGAGCATTCAATTTCTCTCCTCACTCCACTATATGTAGTGGCCCGCCATTTCTTGTCTAATCGTGTTTCCCATCAAAAACACTTGCAACTATTGAAAACCAGAATGACCTCTGGCGCCCAAAAATAAGCTCGCCAGCAAGTGGTCGTATTAGAGCAACGAAGTACGAACAGTCGAAGAGGACCTCTAAACGAAACTAAAGAAGATCAAACACTCGGGAGTTGTATTGAGCTCTAAAGATAAACTCCTCGTCTTCGGGATAAATCCATTCACCGAGGACTTGGGGGCTACGATGGGATCCCCCAAATATATACAACACGTGTCCTCCACGTATTCTCCAAGTAGGACCCGGGGCCACGTCGGCGGAAGAAGCTCGGACCCCGGGCCGAGGTCGTCGGTCAATCCGCACCTCGGCGCGACCTAAGACTCAAGTCGTCACCGAGGACGACTACATGCGAGGACCCCGCGACCTTGGAGCAGTCGGCCTCCCAAAGATTAAATGCCCACGGTATGTCGTACCTAATCCAACAAAACCCATACATTCTCATTAATGGCGCCCTTCGGCGTGTGGCGGCGCCCCTGATTATCAGCCTCCCATTCCCTCAAATCAAGGAAGATATTACCTGCTCACCTACCCTGACAACATGTCCAGCATGGCCTTATTTCAGCATGGTCACCCTCCTCATATCACGGGTGACTCACCAGACACCACCTTTGGCTATAAATACCAGGAGAGCAGCTTCCATTAAAGACTAAGGTAACATTTACTCTCTACAAGACAAAACTCTTCATAGCTCACACACAATCACCATATCCCTTGTATTCAATACACTGCCTGTACCCCCAGGAGAGCCTCATATAAGCCTCTCAACCCTTCTTAACTCCTCATACGATTCTTACGGGAGGGTCATAGTCGGGTCAAACCCCGACATCCCTAACGGTCTGTTTTGACAGTAGTGCTTGGTCCCGCTATCAAACCCCTTACGAAGGACGCCTTTAGAGAGCCGAGGCATCTTGACCAAAGAAACTTGCTACACACGGAGCTGACGTGGTCACCACAACCATTTCTGCGTGATCAATATTCATGCCTTTTGAAAGCTATACTTTCTTAGCATATATTCTAAAGAATAGATTTCTTTTAAGATCGTTTTATAGATTCTAATTTGTAAACGAAATCTCACTTTTTCACAACTCAACCCATTAACACACGTTGAGTCGGATCAGGAAGATCTTTCTTACAAAAAATACCCGTAAAACTATTTTTTCTAAGGTTTTTATCTATTCTAAAAAAATTTCAGAAACGGTCATGACCATAATTGGAGCTTTAAGCAGAAAATCATTTTTTCGTTAACCCTTAAGAAAATTCATGAAGCTGACTTTTAAGCAATTTTAATACTTTATCTATCCCAATTAATGAGGCACTTTAATTTAATTATTAAGAAAAATATTGAATAACTACTAGCATCCTTAAATATTCCATCATTGTGTACCTATAATTTTAATTTGATTTAGCTGATTTGACACGATTATTTTGAACTACAAATTCAAAAGTGAATCCATGACATTATTACACATTAGTTTCCTAAAGAGGAAATGTATTACTCCCTCCGTTTCTCTTTCTTTTTTTCTTCTTTCTATTTTCTAATGTCGTAAGGGGGGTGTGAAAACGTATAGAACCTAAAATCTCACACTTCATAAAATCTCAAATTTACTATTGAGCCACTCATTACGGACACTCCCTCCTCAATTGGAAAGGAGGAAGTACATACCATATTTACATAATTACCTTCACTATTTATATTGTGGTATTGAATATACACATTGAAACATGACATTTAGTAAAGGTAAGTTTAGTAATTTTATTAAAAATAAACATTCTTATTTTGAAACAAAATATCTCTTAAAAATGGTCGCAATTTTTAGACCAGAGGAACACTTTTTTTGAGAACTTACCTGAGGAATACGTACTTTCCAAATTAAAGGCTAAACTAGCCATATACCCGAGCGGTGCAACGGTAAATATAAATAATTATATTTATAATAGAAGCAACTAAAATTTTAGGTTCAATATTGATAATTATTCACTGCATAGCATCGAGAAAGAAAGTAATAGAGAGTTACACTCGGTTGTTTACCTCAAATGCACAATGTTAATATATAACAAAATATAGTCTTGCATGCATAGAATCATCACCTCATAATGTTGTTCCTTTGTTTGTGTGTTTGATAGGAGTAGACTCAATATGTAGCTTAGATGGGGAGAGTGCCATTAATTATCTTAATATATATATGATATTTTCAATGGGACTTATAAATAAAACTAATGTAGTGGGAGTTAAGAAAAGTTGAAAGTGTATTGGTTAATTACTCCATAAAGATGCAAAAATATAAATATTAATGCTAATCATCAAATCTTCCCCAAACTAATTAAGACCTAACGTACGGTAACATATTAGGCTTTAAGAGATAGCCTAAAGGGGAGCCAGCACTTAAGTAATGACGCTTAGGTTTCCATGGCCACACCTCGGCTTTATCAAGAGCTTCCTCAAGCAAGTCGGCCTGAAGGTCAAAATGCTAAGTGAGGAAGACTTCTTGCCTTACCCTAGGAGATCAAGCTGGCCCCAAAGCCTCGACCTCCAAAAGCTAAGGGCTTTAAGGAATACTCTTGTTTGACCCTAAGAGATCGAGCTGGATTTAGAGCCGTGATCTATGCTCAATAATGGCTTCAAGGAGATAATTCTATATATGCCTGAGGTAAAGGCAATTCAACTTACCATTAGCAATTACATCCTTTAGTGATGACCCGACTTAGGGCACTACTAGGAATACTCTAAATGCAATTGCCGGCCTAGAGTTCCTCAATCCCCAAGAGGTCGAGTTGATTTTAGGAATTTCTAGGGTTATTGGTTTGACATCTAAAGTCGAGAGAAAGTCTCACCCGCTGTACATTTGTAATCTGATTACCGAGAAGAGAAAGAGTTAATCTTGGTCCTCAGGAATCCATGTATAATTTAAGTAACACAACTAAAGCTCTTTCTAATCTTTTATTAGTTGATTTATGTCAGATTTCATTCGATCACATGTAGTTGTTGGCAACTAATAATTAGCTCTGTCTATAAAGATTTTGCAGAAAATTTTAAAATATTTTTTATGTCATCTTACACTCACTATAAATAGGAGTTACAAACCTCATTTTACAGTTATCTGAGACTTGAGCTATTGAGTATTGGAGATCACTCTATCATCGACCTTTGTTCTCTTCCTTTTTACTCCGTCTTGATTTTCACCCCAACTTTTACTCCAATGTCTCACGCCAAAAAACTTCATAACAGTCATGCGTCATACCCTTTAGAGACACTCGCACTCTTCAACATTATATAGAAGATATATATATATATATATATATATGTATATAATTAAGATAAGATAAGATAAGATAAGATACTATTGGTAAAGGTGGTTGATCTCGTAATAATGCTCCTTTAATTTGACACTAAAGCTCAAGGCGGTTATGTAATTAATGCCCTTTTAGACCACGAGATATTATATTTGATAAAAAGGCTTTAGTAATTTTGTTAGAAAAATAATATTCTTTTTGTCATAATAAAAAAGTAATTTTTTTACAATTTGAATGACGTACAAACACGTAACATTATAATTTTAAGAAATATGACTTTTGTTGAATGAAACTATCATTTTAAAACAGAGAGAAAACTTATTCCAAAACAAAACATCCTTTTAAAATAAAAGTAATGCTATGTGTATTTAATATGTGTATCAAATGTGCACCTAAAATATTTGTTGGCATCTTTTGGTTGGTTAGAAGATTTTCAAGTGGTAAAATTCACAAATTATTTAATTGATCAGAAGATACCAACTTAAATTTTAGTACATATTTAGTACACACTTTAAATACTCATTGCATTACTCTTAAAATAAACATTCATTTATGAAGGGAAGAATACTTGCCCTCTAAACTTAAGGCAAGTGACCTGTGACCCCCTGGGAATGGCGGTTGGTGCCAACATAATGGCCTTTTAATTTGACGCTAAAGCTAGTCAGTATCAGTAGTCACGCACATATTTAATGCCCTTCCACTTTGATGAGTTTGTATAAAGAACCATCGGGCGGGGCCAAGCAAGATATAGAAAGGACAGACAATTAATTATACTTGGAATTCAATGAACCAAGACCAACCATGTCTTAAATAATTTACTCATAAGAACACATTATTATTTAAAAACCATTTTTATTTTTATTTTAGAAATTCTTTTAAATAAATTGTCTATAATATTATTGTTAATTGCGAGATGTAAAAAAGACGAGTAACCCATTAATTTGATATTATTAAAGGTTAATTTAAGATATTAAAAGACACTTATCATTCTCTGCTGAAACAATGGAGGAAGTTGGAAAATTAGAATCAGAACATCTTCAATGTTTTAGTAGAAACTACAATTTAATTGTGAAAGAATAGAGAAGAATCAAATTGTCGAGAGATGTAACCCCAAATTGCATACTCGCTCTCCGTTTTTTAAAAAATAATTTTATTTAAGAACTCTAACTTTTAAAATTATAGTTTTAATTGTTTGTATCTTCTTTAATTTGTACTAAATTTTTTTTTCTTAAAAAATAATATTAGTATTTTAGAACAACCAAGTAGAATGAGAAACTATTTTTGGGATAAGAGACATTTTTTTCTTTTATTTTTTATTTTTTGTCAAATGAAAAGTTAAGTATCCCGATTCGGATAAGACAAAGACTTTAAAGCTCTCTTTTAACACAGTTGCATTGCTATGAGTCGAAAATAAATTGAACCCTTAATATATAGAAAACACTCAACAATATCATTTATACTTGTTAGTGATGGATCCATGTCATTTATGTAACGGACCACTGTTCTAGATGAGAAAAAGAAAAGGATTGTTTAGAATATTCAATTGTGCCAGCTTTTTTTTTTTTTTTGGGTGAGTTTGTGCCAGCTATTATTAAAGCTGCGTTCTGTTTTGCAATTCTTTTTTCACATTTTATGATTTTTTTTTTCATTTTTTCACTTATTGTTCACATTACTTTTCTATTTATATTTTTTTTAACTCTAATTTTCACACTGATACTTCTTTTAGAGTCCGTTTGGTATAGCGTTTACAAAACGTAGTGTTTTAAAAAGCGCGGTGTTTTAAAAATGTAGGTATTTTCTTATAAATAGTTTAAGATATCACTTCAATACGCAGTTTTTTTTTTTCATAGCAGCGTTTTGAAAAAAAGCTGAGAATTTCAGCGTTTTAAAACGTAGCTGCATTTTGAAAACGCTGTTTTTTCTGCCGCAGTATTGAAACACAATTTTTACAAATAAGCTGCGTTTTATCCCTTTATTTTGACTAAAACGCTCGACCAAACGGGCTCAATTATTAGACATTTTCAAATGTAAACTCTTTGATTTGAGAAAATGGAGTATTTTTTAAGCACTCCACTCTGCTTGCCCATCTTTCCTTTTATATTCCTTTTATTTTTAATTTTAATCATTACATAGTTAGAAAAAAATCATTAACCGAAAGAAAATATACATATATCGAAACACACCTTGGTTACCGCAATTTCAAAGTTCTTCAACAACAAAAATACTTTAAATATACACTCATTTATGATAAAGAAAATCCTCTTTTTTTTTTATTAAATTTTTTTTTTTTTTGCAACTTTCCATTTTAAAAGTCTTGTTTGCAAAACTAAGCTAATAAATTTGAGGAGTTTCCAAATTATCCCTTTCAAAAATAAACTTAAAATTACTGAAATTTATTTTTATTCTTGAAACATAAAGTATAAATGAAAATATAAATTATTATTTAAAATGTTTGTCTTTATGAGCCAAGTGGAAGAAGTACAATTAATAGGGATGACAATGGTTCACACGAATGCATGAATCAGCACGACACGATTATAAAAATGAATTACAGAGAGAAATGAAATAATATGAGACGGCACGATACGACACGAAACACGACACAAAAGCAAAAAATTAAAAATTTAGTACAGTACAAATACAATATGATAGCATAAATTGCCACCCGTAACAATTAATGTATTAAATTGACCACCACTACATGTCCCCCACATATTAGCCATCGCATCACTTTTATCAGAATTACACTAAATATCTTTCCGCACTTAGGTGTTTAAGGAAAAGTGATCATGTACAGTGCATTCGTGTAGGTCTTATTTAGATAAGTGGTCTCTGGTTCGTGATTTTATTTGTAATAATTGAATTAAAAAGTAAAAAATAAATAAATAGAAAATATAAAAAAAAGAGTGAAAACAATTACCACGAATGCAAACAGAGTCACAGATGATTGAGTTGCACTATCTCCTATTTCTAAATAGCAATTCCTCAGCAATGAGCAAAAATATTTCAACAATATATTTTGATAAAAACTCTGGGTAATTAATGTCCAGTGACCGAGTGCAGCTTAGAATCGCAATTAGCATATTTTACTAAAAGTCAACATATTTTGATTGGTTAGAATATTATTTATACATAGGACTTGCATATAAGTTAACCAATCAAAATATGCCAATAAGAATTTCGATGTACACTTTTGATGCATATTCTATTGCCCAAAAATATTTTGGCATGTTCATCCAAAATGACAATAGTGGTTAGGGTTGGCTCGATGGTTTGTCTACCACTGGGATCCTGTTTGAAGCAATTCATTTACAAGAATGTTTTGTGTTCGATTCTCACTATGTACAAATTTTTTTAGATCAGCGAGACAGGAATTACACCCAATGTAGTGTGGGGACACTAATCACGCCAAAAAGTGCTCTGGTGATCTGTCGGTATCCACGTATGCAACTAGTCTTTGGTCAAGGTGCCCCGGCTCTCAATAGGCACAAGTGTAGGTGGGACTTGTCCTCCGGTAGATACCTGAGATGAGGAAGAAGCACCGTTAGGGAGCTGGACGTTGGTCCAGCTAAATCCCTCCAGTGAGAGAATCAGTTTATGGTAAAGTTAATGGTCTCCGGTGAGGATTCAGACTGCTCTTTGAGAGTAAATGCTCTGAATGCTTTGGAGAGTTTGTAGTTGTGTGTGTTAATTTGAACTTAGACCATAAAGGAAGGCTATCACCTCGTATTTATACTGGTGGAATGTTGGTCTGAGGCAAGTGGGTGCAGGATGTCGACTGGGGTAGCGATCGTGTGCATTTATGACAGCCGCAATATGCATTGATGAGCTTTAATGTGGAAGTGACCTGCTCTGGTGCAGAGGATAGAACTTCCCTGGTTGTGACCTTGACCTTCTAGATACAGCTTTCCTTAGAGGGCAAGTAACTCTTTCGTCCAATGAGGTGCTAGATGGTGGCCCCGAGATGACGTAGTAGCATGTGGGCATTGAATGCGGCAGCTTTTGTTGACTTTCTTCGCTTCCCGGGGTGTAGACCTCGGGGTCTTTAGCGAGGCAGCTCGGGTCAAAGACCATGCGAGCTCTTTTATGTTCAGGGCGAAGATGTGAGGGCCATACTCGAACTCCTCGGGGAGGTCGGGAATAGGCGGAGGGTAAACGTACCCGGGCTCTAGGTTAAATACCAAGCTCGGGATGATGATTCCTCTCTTCCAGGCTCCAGATCAGCTTGGCCACATGTCCCGCTAGTGCCACGTGGAAGAAAGATATTTTAGTATCTTCAGACACCTTCGTGAAACTGGGTATATTTAGGACATGTAGAGAGATGTTTGAGAGATACTAAAAGCGAAGAAAAAGATCAATGGAAGGGGAGGTTTACACTTTCATATGTGTATGGATGACAATCTTGGTATCTCTCTTCTTTTGTCACACTGTAATTGGCAAGAACATCCCGCAAGGTACAACTAGACTCCTTGCCTTAACTCCAATTATATGTCTCTTTTTCTTGCTTCTTCTCAACCTAACCTCAATGCTCCTTGGCAGTTTTACCTATTTCTTCATACCTTGGCTTGCTAACTTCAAACTCCTCCTCTTTGCCTTTGGTAAAGGCCATTTGGTTGATCCTTCAAATGGTCTTCCCATCCGATTAACCCAATTTGTCCCCGTGGCTTGTTTTCCCATCAAGATTTTAAACAACCCATCTCCTTCATCAAATAATGAAAAAGTTGCCAATTTTGGAACTAAAGAAGAGTCATTTAAACAAATTTCCAAGAAAGTCCATATATCCCCTTTGAATTATGCTACCAAAGTTATGTTGTTTTTCATTTTAACTATGGTCTATGTTTCTATGAAAGATATTCATCCACAATTGAAGCTGTCATTGTATTGCTTCCACATTTATTTGGCGCTCGACGTTGTACTAGCCATGTTTGCAATCCTGACAAAAACATTAGTACGAGTCGAGCTTGAGCCACAGTTTGACAAGCCTCATCTGGCTACGTCAATACAAAATTTCTGGGGCAAACGGTGGAATCTTATGGTATCAAGTATCTTGCGTCCCACGGTGTACTATCCGCTCAAGTCAATTTCAACCCGTTTCACAAAGAAGTGGGCCTCGCTACCTGCTGTTTTCACTACGTTTCTTGTGTCGGGGCTAATGCACGAGCTGATCTTTTATTACATGGGACGGTTAAGACCCACGGGAGAAGTTACATGCTTCTTTATAATTCAAGCGGTAGCTGTGGATACTGAAATTGTTATCAAGAAAACATTGAATGGAAAATTCAGGTTGCACCCAATGGTATCCAGGTTATTGACTTTGGGATTTGTGATGGGTACGAGTTTTTGGTTGTTCTTTCCACCATTCTTGCGAATCAAAGCAGAGGTTAAAGGTTGCCAAGAGATTGTAGCTTTTTTAAAGTTTGTTAGGCATGGTAAGCTAATTAGCCCATATGACCTTTCTTGCCCTTTAGATTTCTGAATTTTTTTAAGTTTTTGGGATTAATTTGGTAAATTTTCTGGCCGATGGAGGCAATTTTGTTTGAAGTCTAGCTTCAGTCAAATTTGGGCTTAGCTAAGATTCAATCTGTTTGCTATCCGTTTGTTTTGCAATTTGTGTATATATATATATATATATATATATATATATATATATATATATATATATATATATTTGGGTGAATTACAGGCCGGTCCTTTTTTCAACATTTATAATCGCTCCAGTCCACTCTTTTTCTTTTAAAATCGGAAAAAATGCTTTTTTGGGGCGAAAAGACGATTATGCCATTAATGAAAAAAAAACACGCGCGCATCAGTAACCCAAGGCATCGCGATGAGTAATCCAAGGCATCACGTGGGTTAATCATCGTGATGAGCAACCAAGGTATCGCAATGAGCAACACAGGCATCGCGATAAGTAATCAAGGCATCGCGATGAGCAACCAAGGCATCGCGATGAACAACCAAGGCATCTCGATGCCCAATTTAATATAATATCAAAATCGATCAAAATGGTTGTTTTTGTTGAAAAATTTATATACAAACATGATATTGACTTCCTATAACAGTATGGTATTGATATTATACAAAATTCAAACTCAAATCATTGATTAAAGTCTCAAAATCAGTCCAAGAACATCTTACTCTGTTTTCGGACAGCACATTGTCAAGCTCGATTTGGATCTCGAAAATAGTATTTTTTGGTAGAAAAATTGTGCACAATTCACAAATGTAGTACTAAGTTAGGATAACAATATGAGATTGATTTTAAACAAATTTGAAACTTAAAACATAGATTAAAGTGACCAAAACAGCCCAAGAACAAAGAAAAATGGGATGAACTCCAAAAATTCGAATTTGATCAAATTGTGATCAAATTCGTGTTCAATGCATGGAAATTGATACCAAAACATGAGGGAAGACTATATTAACAATATGAAATTATTTATATATCAATTCGAACCTCAATCTGAAGCAACGATGTTGTTGAGGGCATTTTGGGAAGAAAATTTTCAAAGTGCCTTTTAGCGGTTTAAAAAAAAAAGGGTGGACTGAGAGAAAAAAAGTTTCAGAAATTAGAACGTCGAACAATTTCCTGCATATTTTTCTCTCTTTGGTTCTCCAATTTAGTAAAACATATTTTTTCACTATCTTGCTATTTCAAGAATATTAATTTGACAATCGTAGTGTTCAATTTGCCAAAACGACTACTATATTAACAAACATGCTATAAATTAAACATGTTTCGATAGTGTGTTAAAGACCTTAATTGGAGGCGTCCAATCATGCTTATGTGGACAAGTGGGACCCACCTATTGCCAAAAAATTACTGAGTTATAACTTTATTTGTCCAGCCGGGTTTTGAGGGAGATATAATACTTTCCTTATTTATTTGTAAGAAGTTCAAATCGGCAAAAATAGAACTGTGTGTGTGTGTGTGTGGGCGATCGTTAAGGGACGTGGGTCGATCGAATTTCATCTGCGTCGAACAATCTTAATTGCAGAAACAAGGTTTGATTACTCCCTCTTCTACTTTGATTACGAATTTAGGGTTCTTTCCGACATGAAATTGGATTTTCAAAATTGGAGTTCGTCACTCCAAGATATCCATATTGGCGCTCAAACATCACAATTGCATGTGCTCGCCAAATTATAGTTTGTTGCTTCGAGTTCCTTCTCTCAAAAATTGGGGATTTTATTTTGGAAAACTTGTGTAGTATACACACCATAACATAAAAGAATTCTAAATTTTGAAAACCCCAATTTCATGCTCGACATATTATTAGAAATCCACATTCACCTTGATAATGGTAGGTCCATTTAATCAATGAATCCTCCGAGAACTATGATCATTTGTTGGACAAATTAAACGCCACGATAGAGTAAAATCACCAGAGAGAAAGAACAAAATACCCATAGTAAATTGAGAAAGTTCTTGAAGTTCTTTTTTTTTTTTTTAATGTTAGATGGGACATTGACCTTACCCCAACCCTTAGTATTATAATTTAATGCCTTGGAATGACTACAATTAAAACTATATGGTATCTTTGGTGAGTCTAGAACAAATATTGTCTCTAGTGAGACTTTTAAAAACCGACCTCAAGTAGTATTAGGTTACCTTTGGTGTGACTTGAACACTCGACCTCTCTGTTAAAAGAAGTAATCAGACCTCTCCGTTAAGAGAAGTAATCAGTGTAAGATTTATTTCTTGCAGGTTAAGAAATTCCTTATGTGGTCAATAGTGAGAATCACGGTTGATTTGGGATTACTAAATCATATTAAATACTGGTTTGTAAAAGGAGTTAGTTTCCTATTTAAACTCTACCTTGATGGACGGTTGAGATTAAATCCTAATCCTAATAGGAATCGGTCCTCCCTTTGCCTATATAAAGAGATGCAATACCCATCATATTCATCTATTACGAAAAACAACTCATTAGGGTTTTGGGCCAAGAGGAGAAATCGTATTCCGTCTTCTTTGGCTATTATCTTTATTTCGGATCTACATCAAGTTAATAGAATCAAACATCATGTCTTCAGGTATTTTACTTATGATTATTTGTATGCTATTGTGATAATTATGAAGTTCAAGATCTAGGGTTTAAGGATTAAAAATATTACAGTTGGTATCAGAGCTTTAGGTTACGAACTCATGATTATCCATTAAAAAAAAAAATGCAATTCAAACAAGTTACGCAGATTTTCAGTCCGATATGATCTGTATATTACACAAGCAGTGGGTCGCATTGTATAAGCAATCAATATTTTGTACGTCATATCTCATCTATGTCAGCAATTTCATGCAGTAATTATTAGGTTGCTAATCAATTTTATTATTATTATTTAATTTGCTGCTATCATTCATGGAGTATGTGAATGTACAGATCAAATATTTAATTGTTGCTATCACTTATTTAATTGCTTCTTTTCTCTGGATTGACTTCAGCGTAGTATATGGTCAATTGTGGTGTATTAGATTAGATTATGAAGGAAGAAAATATTATTATTAATACTATTGCATCCTGGAGCGCCACCCACTCACTGACCATCTATTAAACTTGTTTGAAGAAATAATATACTCCTTTCATATTGAATCATTATGATATTATTATTATTATTATTATTTTTTATTGTTATGTATTCCGCAATTAAATTATTTTAAAAGTCTTGTTATCACCACAGTGATAATAAATTATGACATTAATGTTATTTAATAATCATGTTTACTTATTGATATGAGTCTTTTAGGTTGTGCATACATATTAGAACAGTATCACCCACAGGTGATTCTGATCCACATGTTTGAACAACATTAAGATTATGTGTTTTAGAAAAGTAAAATATCCACAGATATTTATCTTGTTCTTGTACACATAACTAAATTAAAATTTTGACTCTTTAAAACATGATTATTTTAATGAAGATTCTACCCACAGGAGAATTTTCTTTATGTTTGTTTAGACAATTTTTTATTCTTATATATCTCTATTATGTCTTCACTCTGTTCCCGTTAATTTGCACTCGCATGCTTCATCGTACCCTCCTTAATGGTACTAACTTCTCGAATGGCGTGAGAATGTTGAATTCACTTTGGGTGTTCTTGATCTCGATCTTGCACTCCAAATTGAAAAACCTCTGAATTAACCGCGAAAGTACCAAAGAGGATAAAGATCTCCATAAAGCGTGGGAGAAAAGTAACAGATTGAGCCTTATGTTCATGCGAATGACGATCTGCAAACATCAAGACCTCTCTTCTGAAACGAAATTGGCTAGGGAATTCATGGAATCCGTTGCGAACGCTTTAAGGCTGCAGATAAGTCTCTTGCGGAAATTAATGTCGAACTCACTACTATGAAGTTTGATGGTGCACGGTCAATGCACAATCATATTATTGAGATGCAAAACCTTGCGGCTAAGCTTGAAATTTGGGAATGAAAGTGGATGAGAATTTTCTTGTTCGGTTTATCCTAAATTCTCTTCCTCCACGATATGCCCCTTTTCAAGTGAATTACAACTCTATTAAGGAAAAGTGGACGGTGAATGAACTATCTAACATGTTAGTTCGGGAAGAAGCAAGGCGACTCAACAAGGTACTAATGTTGCACATCTCACTACTCAAGGAGCGAATCATAAGTTTGGGAAAAAGGTGGAAAAGGCCAGAAAAGAGCACCATCCAAAATGAATGATAAAGTCCAACCTGCTCAAGTCAAGGCAAAGAAAGAAGAAGTTTGTCGTTTCTGTAGGAAATCTGGACACTTCCAGAATAACTGTGAGAAACGTCGTAATTGGTTCGAAAAGAAAGGTAATCCCTTGGGATTCGTAAGTTTTTCAGAATCAAACTTCTCTTATGCACCTTCAAATACATGGTGGTTGGATTCGGTGCTAATGTTCATGTTTCTAATTCGATGCGGGGATACCTTACGACCCAAATCATAAACCCAACGAAAACTTCTTATACGTAGGGAACGGCAATAAAGCTCTGTCGAAGCTATTGGAACATATCGTCTTGTTCTTGAAAAAGGATATTATTTGGATTTATTTCAAACTCTTTATGTTCCATCCATTTCCCGCAACTTAGTTTCAGTTTCTAAACTTGACTTACAAGGATTTATGTTTGATTTGGGTAGTAAAAGTTTCAATTTATATAAGAATTCTATTAATGTTGGTTCTGGAATTCTTGTAGATGGTCTTTACAAATTTACTTTGTCTTCTCCATCCACATCCGAAACTCATTTGACCCCGCATCATAATCAAGGAACTGTACATCATGTAATGAAAAAGGACTCTTCATTCTTGTGGCATCGAAGTTGGGACATATATCCCGTAGCGACTTCAAAGATTAGTAAAAGATGGTGTTTTACCAAACCTAGATTTTGATTATTATAGTTGTGTGGATTGTATTAAAGGCAAAGCAACAAAACACACAAAGAAAGGAGCCACAAGGAGTTCTCGGCTTCTTGAAATAATACATACGATATTTGTGGACCTTTTGATGTTCCAACATTTGGGGAAAACTACTTCATCACCTTTATTGATGATTATTCACGTTTGTTATCTCTATCTATTGCATAATAAATCTCAATCGTGAATCTTTGTGCAAGTATTTATAACCGAGGTTGAGAGGCAATTAGAAAGAAAAGTGAAAATCATAAGGTCCGATAGAGGTGGAGAATTTTATGGCGGGTATGACGAAACAGTCAACATCCTGGACCTTTGCCGCACTCCTCGAACAACTTGGAATTGTAGCTCAATACACAATGCCCGATTCTCCTTGGCGAATGGTGTAGCCGAAAGGCGGAATCGCACGCTTTTAGAAATGGTTAGAAGCATGATGAGTCATGCTAATTTGCCCATTACGTTGTGGACATATGCTCTTCGCATGGCTGTATATATTTTAAATAGGGTTCCCAAAAGCGTTCCAAAGACCCCTTTTGAGCCGTGGAAAGGGAAACCTAGTTTAAAACACCGCATGTTTGGGGATGTCCAGTTGAAGCGAAGGTATATAACCCTCAAGCAAACAAATTGGATTTGAAAACTATAAGTGGGTATTTCATTGGTTTTCCCGAAAAATCCAAAGGGTATATAATTTATTGTCCTAACCATAAGCCGCGAATTGTGGAAACCGGAAATGTCAAATTCATTGAGGATGGCATGATTAGTGGGAGTACATTTGTGGAGGATAAGTCTTTCACGAAATTAGGGTAACAATCCCATTACCTAAAAACAAGCAGACAAGGTGAATTCTTCCATCGTTGAACCGTTAAACGTTGAAAACATACATCGAAAGAGTTTTGGAAAGATTTGCAATGGCAACATGTACTGCAAGCGTTGCTCCAATTCAAAAAGGAGACAAGTTCGGTCTCTATCAATGTCCTAAAAATGAATTGGAACGTAAGCAAATGGAAAACATTCCCTATGCTTCTTTAGTAGGAAGCTTGATGTATGCACAAGTTTGCACAAGGCCGACATTAGTTTTCTTGTTGGCATGTTGGGAAGATACCAAATAAATCCAGAGTGGATCATTGGAAATCTGCAAAGAAAGTTTTGAGATACTTACAGGCACGAAGGATTATTGTCTTACATTCAAAAAGTCGATCAATTAGAGTTGGTTGGTTATTCGATTCCGATTATGGTGGATGTGTAGATACTCGAAAAGCACTTTTGGTTATGTTTTTCTACTAGCCGGAGGAGCAATCTCATGGAAAAGTGCAAAAGAGTCTATCATTGCTAATTCCACGATGGAGGCTGAATTTGTAGCTTGCTTTGAAGCTACAAATCATTGCTTATGGTCATGAATTTCATTTCAAGATTCGAGACTTGAATTTTGTCTCGCACCCTGAAACTTTATTGTGATAATGCCGCAGCTATTTTTCTCTAAGCATGATAGATATTCCAAAGGAACAAAACACATGGACCTTAAGTATCTATCGTGAAGCAAGCAATTCGAAGAAACAGTTGTTCATTGAGCATATAAGCACAACACTTATGGTTGCGGATGCACTTACGAAGGGTTACCTCTCAAGACTTTTCATGAACATACTTCAAGTATGGGTCTAGAGAGAATTACCGATTATTGATTTATGTTTTGTTGTGCTTGTACATTGAACTTCTATTGAGATCTTATTTATGATATTCTGAATTTTATTTCTGTTTCCATATTTTGTATACATTATGTGAATGGATAATTGATAACGAAAATTGTTCTTGAAGAAAGAACATTATTAGACCATTATTTATACTCCCTTAAGGCCTAGTGAATTGAGTTATTTATGTTGTAGTACATGGAAGGAACCATATTGAAAACCCGATAATGTGGAACCGCTATGACTCCCATGGATAACTTGGTTTACGAAGGTATTATGTTAACCAAGAAGTTATTGGTTTAGTAGTTATGCGCGCATTATGTTTCTAAAGTTAACCATTACATGATTATCACTTTGACCAAGTGGGAGACTGTAAGATTTATTTCTTGCAGGTTAAGAAATTCCTTATGTGGTCAATAGTGAGAATCACGGTTGATTTGGGATTACTAAATCATATTAAATACTGGTTTGTAAAAGGAGTTAGTTTCCTATTTAAACTCTACCTTGATGGACGGTTGAGATTAAATCCTAATCCTAATAGGAATCGGTCCTCCCTTTGCCTATATAAAGAGATGCAATACCCATCATATTCATCTATTACGAAAAACAACTCATTAGGGTTTTGGGCCAAGAGGGAGAAATCGTATTCCGTCTTCTTTGGCTATTATACTTTGATTTCGGATCTACATCAAGTTAATAGAATCAAACATCATGTCTTCAGGTATTTTACTTATGATTATTTGTATGCTATTGTGATAATTATGAAGTTCAAGATCTAGGGTTTAAGGATTAAAAATATTACAATCAGTACTAAATTGGGACTTTTTGTGAGGCTTGAACAGTAATGGTGTCTCTGGTAAAGCTTGAACGTCCAGCCTCTCCGTTGAGAGTAGTTACATACCAGGGTGTCTTTGGTGGGAGAAGTGAGCGGTACCAGTAAAACTAGAGCTCGTTGGTAAGCTCTTGAAGAAGAATGAGATAAAAAAATTAAAAAAAAATCATTGTGAGCGAGAGGGAATGAAATGGGAAAATTAGGAGATGATGTAGAGTTGTTTGGCTATGTTTTTGGAACGAGAAATTAATGTTTTGGGATTAAAGCTCATGTTTTTGGAGCATGAATTTATGTTTTGGGATTGAAGCTCGAGTAAAAAGTGTAAATTTTGTAAACCTTTCATGAAATTTATGTTTTGGGATTGGACCAACTTCAATTTCATGGATTGGATTTCATGCTTTCAAATATTTTTATTTTATTTTTAAAAAAGTTGTAATTTGCATGACTTTATTAAGTAATTCAAGATTTGGCTTTTTCAATTGAAAATGTTGCTCAAGTTCATAAATATTAAAAATAATATCATATATATTTGCATATTTTGACAGTAAAAATCAGATGAAAAATGAAACTATTACAAAAGTAAATAAACAAAAAGACATGCAATATATACTTGGGTAAACTGATGTATTGAAATTTACGAAAACTAAAAGATCTTGCCTGATTATGGAGGAAATAGTAGATGAGAGGATTTCCAAGAAAAAAATAAATATAGTGGATTCAAATTTTCTATCCCCCTCTGTCACACATACTGTTCCATTAAATTTTAGTCTTACATATTTTTTTATTATTTTATCCGGCCTTCTTTTTACAAAAACACATGTAAAATTAAGTTTCAATGGAAAGAAAATGTGATAGGGATGAAATAAAAGATTTCAAGCCAAAGTAATAGATAAGAGGATTCTGTTACTTGTGGGATGGGATTGAGATGTCAACAATTCTTGGAAAATTTTAAAATTTTAGAAACTTATTTACATTTTAAATTGAGACTTATAAGGCTGAGCCCGTTTGGTCGTGCGTTTTAGCCAAAACGCATGGATAAAACGCAGCTTATTTGCAAAAATTGTGTTCCAATGCTGCGGCAGAAAAAGTAGCGTTTTCAAAATGTAGTTGCGTTTTAAAACGCTGTAATTCTCAGTTTTTTTCCAAAACGTAAGTTTTAAAACGTTGATAGGAAAAAAAAGTTGTGTATTGAAGTTATATCCAAATGCATTTATAAGAAAATACCTATGTTTTTAAAACTCTGTGTTTTTTAAAACGTCACGCTTTTAAAACACTGCATTTTATAAACGATACACCAAACGGGCTCTCTGTCACTTTTTCTTTTGGAAATTAGTTTGAAGATTTTAGAACTATTTAAGAAATTTGTTCTTTAAAATGGATAACATTAGAAATTGGCACAATAGTTGTTATAATTGTTTATTTAAGGGTGAAATTCAGCCAGCACATTTTAATAAATTTTCAACCGCTTTAATCGCCTATAATTAAATCAAATCAGAAAATGACACTTTTGTTGCGAAATATCGTCTATTCCCTTAAAAAACACGGAACAGACATGCTATGCATCGCAATGCACAAATTTGTGCATCTTTGTGCATCGCGATGCACAATTGTCTCTCTCCCTCTAAATTTGTTGCTTCTACTTTTTATTTTAAGGGCGGTGAAGGGGGAAACTACTGCAACTCCATCACCATCATCATCATCATCATCATGTCTTCTTTTACTGTCCAACTTTTTCTAATGCTCTCTCTTTATGCTGGAATACCGTGGACACACTACTGCAACTCCATCACCATCATCATTAGGTCTTTCAAATCCAAGTAAGTTCTCTCTCTCTCTCTCTCTCTCTCTCTCTCTCTCTCTCTCTCTCTCTCTCTCTCTCTCTCTCTCTCTCTCTCTCTCTCTCTTCCCTGGATCTGGTTTTCTTCAAGTAAGTTCTCTCAATCGTCTCCCTCTCTCTGCTATATGTTTGCTTCTTCTTTCTCTCTTTATTATTATTACAGGAGTAATTTTAGAATAATCAACCAATTTATTACTTAAATTGAATTTAAGCGATTAAAAACAATTATAGTGGACTTAAGCGATTAAAAATATAAAAAAGGGGACCGGCCCGCAATTTTTCTTTATTTAAACTCGAAGGCATACATGTTTCTATTTTAGAAAAGTTTATTCTTTACTAATAGAATATTGTTTCATTTGGTAAGCCCGCAAAGCCCAAGCTCATTTAAAGCCCGCTCTTGGCCCGCTAATCTAAGCCCGTTAAAAGCCCTTTGTACTTGGCATTTGAAATCAAGGCCCGTAATGGGCAGGATAGGACTTTGAGCCCGTGCACACGCCTAGAAAATTGATGATTTATTGTTATATTATACTTAGTATAAACTAGGTACTTAATTTCAAATTAATATGATAATTGTGCTCTCATTAATTGACCATGAAAGTGTATGAAAATACTCTTTGATCCTTCCTTAAATCTTTGTGATTCTGATATTTAAAGTTATGTATATTTATTACTTAAATAGATTAGAAAATAAATTATAAATAAAGTTTAGGTTGACTAACGGCTAACGTTTTATACTTAGATAGGTTTTGTATTTTAGGTAAAAGACTCAAAGAGGAATGGTCTCTTGAAGATAAGGAAAGGAGGATCCGGACTACAAGGAAGTGATTGAATCCTTGTCAAAGAAAGATTCTTGATTGGCTATAAAAAGAGACTTCCGCCTCCATTATTGGGTAACCGATTTCCACGAGATTTATACTGAGTTATTGAGAGAGAAATCATTGAGAGTTTTTGTTCTTGTATCTTGAAGACCAGAGATTGATTTTTCGAGATTGATTTTGTGTTTTTTGTAGTTCTTAGATTAGAACTCAGTTTTGATCTTTAGTTCTTTGCTTTCTTTTCATTGTAAGTGTTTTCTTCACAACTTGTTATCTAGCAAGGTTTGCTTTTATGAAAAGGTTTCCAGCAAGACGTTTCTTGCTGAAATTTTAATTAATTCCGCTGCATTTATATTCTGTTATTTTAAGTTATTTTTCTGAATAAAGTTGTTTGCTTTGTTGTGCTGACACTTGTGTGCACAACTGTACACACAAGTCACCACACATTTGGTTACAGTCCTAGCTACAATTCTTTCAATTGGTATCAAAGCCTTCTCTCGACTCAACTGAGATCGATCCTTGAAAGTAGCCACAATGGAATGTTACCATAACCATAGTCATAACAAACCGCCTACTCTAAATGGTTTAAACTATACCATTTGGAAGGCCAAAATGATTATGCACATTAAATATATTGATCATCGTGCTTGGGTTAGTCTTGTTAATGGCTACACTCCTCCCATGATTGAACTTACCCCAACCACATCTGATCGCAAAGGTGAGAAAAACTATGGACCCAAGCCCATAGCAACTTGGACACTTGAGGAAATTGTTCTTGCAAACTATAATGCCAAGGCCATGGGAGCAATCTCTGACCATGTGGATCCTCATATGTACAGTTTATTCTCCACTCAAACTGTTGCCAAAACAGCGTGGGACATTCTCCAACTTCACTGTGAAGGATCAGCTAGTGTTAGAAAAACCAAGCTAAGAACTTTAATGACCAAGTTTGAAACTTTAAGGATGGGAGAGAATGAAACCATAAAAGAGTACTCAGCCAAAATTTTGGACATTTCAAACGAGTCTTTTTCCTTGGGTGAATCTATATCCAATGCAAGACTCGTAAGTAAAGTACTAAGAACTCTCCCAGAAAAGTTTAATATTAAAAAATCTCTGTGATTGAGGAAACTCAGGATGTCCAAACTGTTGGACTTGATATGTCCAAACTGTTGGACTTGATATGTCCAAACTGTTGGACTTGATACTATCTTGGGTATTCTGACTAATTTTGAATTAAATCTTGGGATACAAGAGGCTAGCAAAGCAAATTCAATTGCTCTTGCAAGTGCTCTTAAAGTATCTCAGGATCTTGTTCAACTGTCCAAAGATATTGATGAGTCAAACCTAGGAGATGATGAGTGTGCTTTGATTACTCAAAAATTCAATAGCATGTTGAAGAAGAAACGTTTTACTAAGTTTCCAAATTCAGCACACTCTACTCCTTCCACGGTTGAATTATCAAAGAAGGAAATTGTTACTAAGAAGCCTGCATTTCAAGAAAAAAAAAATCAATTGATTCAATTCAATGCATGGCTTGCAAAGGATTCGGACATTACGCAAATGAGTGTGCTAACACTCTTAAAAAGCGTGGAATGAGTTTCTCAGCTACTTTGAGTGATTCTGATGATGATGACCAGACTGCAAACATGTCTATATGGCATCCATCTCAGATCACTTTGTCTGATAGTGATTCAGATGTGGAAAATGTGCAATTCCTTGATCGCACAACTTACCACACAACTGACTACATAACTGATGTGTATACCTGCTTGAATTCTTCAACTTCTGGTGAAATTAAAAATGATCCAGAAGAAGAAGAGTGTGCTACCTATGAGGACTTGCACAATACCTACGTTGAACTCCACACTGATTGGACCAAACGCATGGAGCAACTCAAGGTATTTAAACAAGTAAATGAGAAATTAACTGCAAAAAATCTCAAACTAAAATCTCAGGTTGAGAGTCTGTCAAAAGAAAGTGATTCTCAAAAGGATTCCATAGCCAAGTTAGAAGTTTTACTCACAAAGAAAGATATGGAGTGTGAAAATTATAAAACTAATCTTGATAAAGAAATAGAAACTCTAATAAGGCTAAACACTGGTAAAACTAAGTTAGAAGAGGTTTTAAAAATGGGAAACCAAGGAAAATTAGGAATTGGCTCTGGAGATTCTGTTTTTGTAAAAGAAGGAGCTAGCACTTTGAAAATTCAAAAGGCTAAAACTATCTCCTCTGACAAGCCTGCACGTACTGCTGAAAGCAGACAAAACAGGAAGAGGAGGTATGTTTGCCATCATTGCTTTGCTCCTGGTCATATTCGACCATACTGTCACAAGCTGAAACAGGAACTGGGTTTCGAAAATGTGTGTGGACACTTGGGCAGACAGTTGTGTGCACAACCGATCACACAACAGTACACACAACCCAAAGCTGGAAGAAAAACTGTCTGGGTAAGAAAGGAAACCATGAGCTGTCAGGTAGCTTTCACCTCTCTTAAGAGCAGTGTGGAAGGGGCCTGGTATTTTGACACTGGCTGTTCTTGCCACATGACGGGAGCACGAGAAAATTTCAACGATTATGCACCATTCAAAGGTGGGAAAGTCAATTTTGGTGGAGGAGCTCAAGGTAAAGTTATTGGCAAAGGTATGTTGAATGTATCAGGTTTTCCTGAGTTACACAATGTCCTACATGTTGATGGACTTAAGGCAAATCTGATAAGCATAAGTCAACTGTGTGATGATGACTTATTTGTTAAATTCGACAAGTCCAGATGTGAAGTTTTTGATAACAAAAATAAGTGTATTTTAACTGGTGTTCGATCCTCTGATAACTGCTACAAAGTTGGTAGCATTGTGTCATGTTTTTCTACTAAAATGGATGAGTCTACTATCATCTGGCACCAAAAGCTTGGTCATGCCAGTGAAAGAAAAATCAGAGATTTAATTAACATTGGGGCTGTAAAAGATTTGCCCAAACTGGACCTTAAGAAATTAAGTGTGTGTGGGTCATGTCAAAAAGGGAAACAAACAAAATCGAGTCATAAAAAGGTTCAAAACTGTGGAACCACTAGGTGTCTTGAATTGATCCATACTGACCTAATGGGTCCTATGGAAGTAAAAAGCATGTCTCGACAAAAATACTGTTTTGTGTGTGTGGACGATTTTTCTAGATATAAATGGGTAATTTTCTTAAGGGAAAAGTCCAATACCATTGATGAGTTCAAAATTTGGTACAAAAGGGTCAAAAACTTATATGGTTTAAAAGCCATTAGAGTCAAATCTGATCATGGTACTGAGTTTGAGAATACCACTTTTTTAGTTTTTTGCGATTCAAAAGGTAATAACACTCATCAGTTTGATCTAAAAGAATGGGCTTTTTTTCTTGGTGAATAACTACAAATCCAAACTAGTTATTAGTTGGTGAAGATCGTGGGTTAATTTGGATTCAAAATCCATTTCCGTATTATATAGATCTAGAATATATACATATATAAATATTCTAGATCTATAATTAAGGATTTCAAAATTGTTAAAATATATAGGAAAAACGACTCTTTCGGAGAAAGAAGGAAATTGAGCCAATAGCTATATCGACATCAATTCACATACATGAAAATGGAATTCAATTAAAAATTAAGAACTATCATAAAAAAAATAGAGTGACTTCTTTTTTCCTGGACAGGTCAATAAAGTTATGAAAGATTTCAATTTATTTATCTCTTTTTTTATATAGAATGGATTTACCTGGACCAATACATGATTTTCTTTTAGCCTTTCTGGGATTAGTTCTTATATTAGGGTGCGGGAGTGGTATTACTTCCCAATCCAATTTATTCTGCCTTTTCCTTGGGATTGGTTCTTGTTTGTATATCCTTATTCTATATTCTATCGAACTCCTATTTTGTAGGCTGCTGCAGCTCCTTATTTACGTAGGAGCCATAAATGTTTTAATCATTTTCTTTGTGATGTTCTGAATGGTTCGAAATATTACAAAGATTTTCATCCTTGGACCGTTGGAGATGGGGTTACTTCGGTGGTTTGTACAAGTCTTTTTGCTTCACTAATTACTACTATTCCAGATACGTCATGGTACGGGATTATTTGGACTACAAAATCAAACCAGATTACTCACGAGTTCTCAGCCCCTAAAACCCCTCAACAAAATGGGGTAGCGGAAAGGAAAAATCGCACATTACAAGAGATGGCTAGAGTGATGTTAAGCTCTAAAAATCTCTCTAAAAGGTTTTGGACAGAAGCTGTAAATACAGCATGTCATGTGGGGAATCGTGTCTTTCTAAGAATTGGAAGTACCATGACTCCCTATGAGATCTTACTTGGAAAGAAACCCACGGTCAAATATTTTCATGTATTTGGGTGTATTTGCTACATCCTGAATGACCGTGAGTATCTTTCTAAATTTGATTCCAAAAGTGACAAAGCCATCTTCATTGGCTACTCTACTAACAGTAGGGCGTTTAGAGTCTACAATCTCAAAACCAAAACTGTCATGGAATCCATAAATGTTATTTTTGATGATGCTACTGATCTAAATGTCAAAACGGTTGAGGATGATATTACAGGTTGTACTTAGAAGCCAGAACCAGTTAATGACGAATTTGAACCAGCAAATGTGAATGAACCTGCAGAACAGCCAGTTGTGCAAACAGTTGTTCAACCAGTTGTTCAAACAACTGACAACACAAGTGGTCAAACAAATGAAGACCAATGCTCAGATTTTGAAACTGATGAAGAGAATGTAAGCAGAGAGAGGGACATCCCTTCTAGAATGCAGGAAAATCATCCCACATCTCAGGTCATAGGGGAAGTGAGTAAAGGCATGAAAACACGAGAAAAAATGGTTAATTACCGTGACCTTGCAGGTTTGTTATGTTTACAATCTATATACCATCAGGTAAACTCGTATTGTTTTGTTACTAATTATGAACCAAAGAATGTCATGGAAGCCTTGAAAGATGAGAATTGGATTAATGCCATGCAAGAGGAATTAATCCAGTTCAAGAAAAATGACGTACGTTTGGTTCTTAGTTCCTAGGCCTTCTCACGTCAATGTGATTGTGACCAAATGGATATTTAAGAATAAATCTGATGAACAAGGCAATATAACAAGGAACAAAGCACGTTTGGTGGCTCAGGGCTACACTCAAATTAAAGGGGTAGATTTTGATGAAACCTTTGCTCCTGTAGCCCGAATTGAGTCTATCAGATTGTTGCTAGCTGTTGCATGCTACTTGAAAATCACTCTACATCAAATGGATGTCAAGAGTGCGTTCCTAAATGGTGTTTTGAATGAGGAAGCGTTTGTTGAGCAACCTAAAGGGTTTGAGGAACCCTCTAAACCAAATCATGTTTATAAGTTGAAAAAGGCACTCTATGGTCTTAAACAAGCCCCATGTGCTTGGTATGGTAGACTGACAGAGCACCTAATTCAACTTAGGTTTAAAAGAGGGGAGGTTGATAAGACTTTGTTTGTTTTGAAAAATAAAAAGGGCATGCTTGTTGCTCAAATTTATGTGGATGACATAGTTTTTGGTGCTATTACTAATGACTTACTTGAAATGTTTGTTAAAAGTATGACATCCACATTCGAAATGAGTATGGTTGGGGAACTGAAATTCTTTCTTGGTCTTCAAATCACTCAAACCAATGAAGGAATGTCAATTTCACAATCCAAGTATGCTAAGAGTTTGGTAAAGAAATTTGGGCTTGATAATGCATCACACCTGAAAACTCCTATGGGATCATCTCAAAAGCTTTGTAAAGATGAAGAGGGTGAAAGTATTGATCACACCCTCTATAGGAGTATGATAGGGAGCTTGCTGTATCTTACGGCTAGCAGACCTGACATAATGTTCAGTGTGTGCATTTGTGCTAGGTATCAAGCTGACCCCAAAGTATCCCACTTAAAGGCTGTGAAACGGATTATAAGATATGTTGGAGGTACTACTCATTTGGGGTTAAGCTATACGAGAGATACCAACACAAACTTGGTGGGTTTTAGTGATTCCGACTGGGCTGGGAATACGGATGATAAAAAGAGCACCACTGGTGGGTGTTTCTATTTAGGGAATAATCTTGTGTCTTGGTTTAGTCAGAAACAAAACTGTGTTTCTTTATCTACCTGAATCAGAATATGTGGCAGTAGGTAGTTGTTGTACCCAATTGCTGTGGATGAACCAAATGATAAAGGATTATGGATTGAAAAGTGAAACCTAACTGTATTTTGTGATAACATGAGTGCTAAAGATATTGCTAAAAATCCTGTTCAACACTTTCGTACAAAGCACATAGATATTCGGCACCACTTTATAAGAGATCTTGTTGAACAAAGAATTATTACAATTGAACATGTTGGAACAACAAAACAACTTGCTGATATATTTATCAAGGCTTTGGATTTTGAGAGATTTTCTTTCCTTAAGAACTCTCTCGGTTTGTGTGATCACAGATGACGGCACAACTGTGCAGACAACTGTCTGCATCTCTGTATAATTGTATATTATAGAAAACACCAAAAAAATATATATATATATATATATATATATATCCTGCATTCATGCATTGCACGATTATCTCTTGTGATCACTTGTCTATTTCTATTTATTGGCATTTTTTGACTCTTGAATGTGAGATCCCTCCTAACTTGGTGATAAAATTTCCTTATTAAAATATTTCTTTGATAATTATATATCATGGAGTGGGTGTCTAATCTAAGGTCACTGAGAAAAATAAGCTGCCTCCATTTATTTTAAAGCTTCCACTCATGTGCTCAATGCCAATGACTTATTGTTGCATCACTTGGGAAAAAAATTTGGGAAGCACTATGGTGAGAGAGTGAATAGCTCCTTCTCAGTGACTGATTCAATGCCTAATATGGAGACATTCTATAGGCTACTTGATTGAGAGTTATCTCATTGAATTTCTGTTGGTCAAGTTATATCAATATGTGATTTAGTCATACCATGTTACAATTTATTGAGATTAAAATCCTCACTATGTGTGCATTGTTCTCTCATAATAGGCATATTGATCAAGTTAGGACATTCGAAATTCTTGGTAAAAATATGAGCAATTTTCTTTGTTAATTCTCAAGCTTCTTGTCCTAATACTTCTATTGTGCTTAATGATCTTTTTATGCTGAGGTGTTCGAGAATTCTAGTAGTCAAAGGAGACTACGGTGAAGAGTTGTTTGATCCAGGAAGGTTCCTATTCGATTAAGGAAAGCAAGTCATGTCACAAAATTTGGTAAGTTTTTTCAAATTTTTGATCCCTAATCCATTATGATTATGGAAGTTCAAAGGGGCAAAGCTCTAACCATTACACGGTTCCTTCTCTATCTAGTATTCTGGTTACCAAGATATGTGATCATTATTCTCTCTTTAATGTTGTGCTTTAAATTGGTAAAACAAGTCATGTCACAACTCTCCTCACATCTCGCCTCTCAACTCCCATAATCTCTCGACTCTATTTCTCTCTCCGTTCTGTGCAGATCAATTTCATGGCATCTCCTTCATCCTCTAAAGCTCCGGCGTCCTCACGCTGCAAGGCCACAGTAGCCGATTTAATCATTGATGATCTTATAAAATTTTCTGGGCTCCCTTCTCCTTCAGCCTCTGTGCAACAACCTGCACCGCCAGTTGTGCACACAACTGTGCACACAACCTTGCACACAGCAGCTGTACCAGACAAACTTAGAAGCGGTTCTTTCTGGTTCCTCTTAAAAAGGGGGAAAAACATCGAATACAGGGGGAGCATCTACTGCAACCTAGAAGATCTTTTCTCGGATCTTGTGAAGCAGGCTTTTGATTAGAACCACAAAGATAGGGGGAGATTGAAAGAGTATGAAAATACTCTTTGATCCTTCCTTAAATCTTTGTGATTCTGATATTTAAAGTTATGTATATTTATTACTTAAATAGATTAGAAAATAAATTGTAAATAAAGTTTAGGTTGACTAACGGCTAACGTTTTATACTTAGATAGGTTTTGTATTTTAGGTAAAAGACTCAAAGAGGAATGGTCTCTTGAAGATAAGGAAAGGAGGATCCGGACTACAAGGAAGTGATTGAATCCTTGTCAAAGAAGGATTCTTGATTGGCTATAAAAAGAGACTTCCGCCTCCATTATTGGGTAACCGATTTCCACGAGATTTATACCGAGTTATTGAGAGAGAAATCGTTAAGAGTTTTTGTTCTTGTATCTTGAAGATCAGAGATTGATTTTTCGAGATTGATTTTGTGTTTTTTGTAGTTCTTAGATTAGAACTCAGTTTTGATCTTTAGTTCTTTACTTTCTTTTCATTGTAAGTGTTTTCTTCACAACTTGTTATCTAGCAAGGTGTGCTTTTATGAAAAGGTTTTCAGCAAGACGTTTCTTGCTGAAATTTTAATTAATTCTGCTGCATTTATATTCTGTTATTTTAAGTTATTTTTCTGGATAAAGTTGTTTGCTTTGTTGTACTGACACTTGTGTGCACAACTGTACACACAAGTCACCACACATTTGGTTACATTCCTAGCTACAATTCTTTCGGACCATATCATACACATCAAATCCATAGCTGCAAAAAGAATTTTAAAATGGAGGGAAAAGGTTTTTGCTCATCCAATTAGTACCTTATTTGACATAGTATTTAATTGAAAATTGAAAATTCTTATATATATTGACATTTTCTCCCAACCCCTGCCCACCCAATTTATTTGGTACAAGACTAAGGCGCATTTATTCTGTATATATGAACACACACATGAAAACCACTGGTCTGTGAACTCCAAATTTCAATGCCATCTTATAGTACTTCTTTCTTGATGTAGACATGTCTTTTTCCTAGTAGTTTATCATTGACACTACAAAATAGTTTCTTATCTTAAAAAAATTGTATTTTGGTAAAGGATGTTTATATTACAACCTTGATGTTCCATTTTCTTGAATAAACAACTTTGCCAGAGAATGTATTAATCTAAACTGTGTAAGAGACATATATGTATGTAATACCCTCTCGTTTAAAGATGAGGCTTGTGTATTTTATAAGTGATCACTCATTATCACTAGACACTAACATCATTCATTTATTGGTTATAAAATGGCTTGTGCTAGGCCTAGTAGGTCCAGTGTACACTTGGCAGTCCGTGAGCCATGCGTAGCGAGCTCGGGGAGTTACAAAGTAAGTTTATTAAAAAATAAATACTTGGTTTTAAAATTTCTTTTGAAAATGGTCACAATTTTGAGACCGAAGAATACTTTTTTTTTTAATACAAATTAAAGGCCGCCTCTACCCTGCCTACCAGTAATGTCGGTTGGTGTCAAAATAAAGACCTTTTAATTTGATGAGTCAGAAGGAACATGTGAGCGGGCCGCTTGGATAGCAAAAGATCACTACGGCACCAAATTTGCTGCTCAAATAATGGAAGGACAGAGACCTATGCTGACTGCTTTACTTGGAATTCCACAAACCATGCATGGCTAAAGAAACTCAAACTCAAATTTACCGATAGAAACAAAATATATAAGAATAAGGTTTTCTGTAATACTGTCTTATTGATCATATTCGTAAGTTGTAGTCTCACTCTTTTACAGCTCAGCCTACAAACATAAGCTAGATTCGTCTTACCGTAAATACCTAAATACGATCTTTTCAAGGTTTATCTCAATTTTATATATAGATATAAACTATGGTAAAGCAATGGAGGAAGTTGGAATCGCTAAGCTCGTAAATCAATTGATAGAGATTATTTTAGATTAACCATAGTTCATATGCTCAAGCAATGAGAATGCAATTGTTGTGACCTTACCTAGCTTGAAATTAAACTTGGCCTCTCGGGCTTTAGGATACCTAGGGTAAAAAATAATTAAAATTGGAGAAAGATGGAGGATTCGAATATAAATGTTTTAAGAGTGTATTTGGTATCGTAATATAATGGCTTGATTTTGTGGTTTTAGATATTCATTGGCGGGCAACCCGAATTTGAATATAACTGTTTTAAGAGCATATTTGGTAAGTCCCCTATGTTTGGTGAAGTTTTAAAAGATGTCCGTTTCAAGGAAGTGGGAGCAAGCAAATGATGAATTGGACGTCTCGTGAAGTCAAGTTGTTTCATGTGAGTTGTATTGTTTATTGATATGAAACACCGATTCCACCCTTTATTTTTCTCTTATTTACATCCTCAGGCTATCATTTAAGTATGTGGTTTTGGACACATCAATTATTACTCTCTCCATTCTACACAAAACGTCCACTCCTATATTTTAGATGTTTAACTTAAAAAATTAACTTTTAAAAATCATGCTTACAATGTCTGCAATTCTTCAAATTTACCCTTACACATGTTGTATAAACACCTTGACCATCTTTAAGTATTTGTATTATATAACTAACTCTAATAAAACATATATTTCTTAGTTATTAGACTTTTGAACGAATAGTATTTCAAGGTCCAAAGTTAGCACTGATTACCACTTTAAGTTCTCGAATTTTTATTTTAGTAAATTGGGGTCTAATGTTTCAATATTTTATTAATTAGAGGATCTTGAGTAACTTATGTTGTAATTTGGCTGTTAAATTACCATGTGCTGATAAGATGCAACTTCTTATGATTTTTTTATTATTTTAGAATTTATCATCACAACTAAGCCTGGCAATGTGTCCAATCATGATTTGGTCTAAGAGATCAATTAGCTTATTCAATGAATCAGGTTAAACAAACTAAATTAATTAAATCTTGATCCAAATTCAAAAAATTGTAGATAAGATCTGATCCATGATCATATGATCCCGTTGCATCAATAAAATTTTTTTTTGCCAAAATATTCTTTTTTGAATAAAAAACTAACAAATCTTTTTTTTTTTTGGTCCAATTACATCAAAATTTTAATTTAATTATTACAACACTTGGTTATAAGGTTACATCTGCACAACATGTACCCATATAATAATTATTTAAAACAAAATCAAAGAATTAAGAATGGACATCACTTATGTTCTTGGAGTTGTACTTTATACATGATTATCTAAAAGAAATTTGGAGCACTTTGAATTTTTGACCATGGATCGAGCAAGAAGTTATGCCCCCAAAATCGCAAATGTAACGAGGGAAATAGCACTCACATCATTCAATTACGGAATTGGGAGTATAACTTCTCGCTCTTTCGCACAATAGAAATGATTCAAAGTACTCTAAATTTTTTCTTAGATAATATCGAATGAAGTATGTGTGTGTATGTATAAATGTGTGTGTGTGTGTGTATATATATATATATATATATATATATATATATTGTCTTTTTAGAATGTCACATTCACACAAACGTGATCTGACCTAGTAATAGGTCCAACTTGCCATTTCAAGGGATAACCATTACTTGACATCGGATTCTTGGGTTGGACGGATTCTCATCACATGGTGTACCCCTAAAGTAGCTTTTTGAGACAAAATCAAAGAAAAATATGAATGAATGTTATATATGTTTCTAAACTTGTATTCTAATTATAGGTCATGTAAAAATAAATTTGTAGTACTTTTAATTATTTTGATCAGTCGAATGAACGAGAATATATGTTCAAAAAATCGTCAAAGTACTAAGTATATATATATATATATATATATATATATATATATAAACCGGAAGGAGAGATTGTTGATTAGCCTTTTAAATATAAAAAATTCTACAGTAGACCGCCTTCATATAAAGATTAATTAAAAATCAACCGAAAGGGCCAAAAAAAATTGATACATGACCTCCACATGTCAGCTAACGCAAAATGTTAATGAAAGTTACTCTAAACCCTCAAATTGGTACAAAATTTGAACATCGTACCTCAATCGCTAAAAATAAACTTGAGATCCTAAAGTAGAAATAAGTACTAACCTTGAACCTTAAAATGTATTAAACCTAGATTTTTTTTAAAAATAAACTCTTTAGATGAAATGGAAGGACTAACATATATGAGCACAATAATTTGATTAAAGCATATATAATGTCTCAATCTAACTTTTCTAATATAAACCATTTAGTTTGACACCCACAAATTGGTTCACACTATGATGGGTAAAGAGCAAGAATATGATCAATCATCTCAATTAGTTTTTTTTAATTTCCCTCTTGAGGAAATTTTAAAATATGTACATGGGTAATTGTTCTGACAAATGGTGTTGGAACATTATTTTGATACTAGTTAAAATCATTGTTAACAAAAAAAAAATTAAAAAAAAATAAAATTCCTACCTTAATTGTATACACTACTTGTATACGTAAAAAAGTTTTTTAAAATAACACTTCAAACCAACAACTCAAAGTGTTTAATTTCAAAAATTCCTGATAAAGGATCTATGTTAGAAAAAGAAGTATAATAAAGTGTTCATCACAATGGATGAGAAGTACCTTCACCAAACATGTTGTAGTTTCTGAAAGTCCTTCCGAAAAGCACGTAATAGAAAGTCTCATCTTTAGATGCACTTTTATAGATGCAAGCTGAAGCAAATAGATCATAAATTGCCAAAAAGAATTGAACTTAAAAATTTTTTTTTAAGGTACATTTAGGCTAGGGGTGAAGGTGGTTCGGTTTGGTTCGATTTGAACCAAAACCTCAAATCGAACTACCCCCTAACGGTTCCACATATTTTAAACCGAACCGAACCGCCACAAACTTCAAACCGAACCGATCGGTTTGGTTTGGTTCGGTTCCGTGGTTTAATTATTTAAATATTTCAAAAAAGAAAAAACTTTTAACTATCAAAAAAATACTTTTAACATAAACTAAATAATTAAAAGTCAAAAAATTAACTTTAAAATTACAATAATTCAATCAAAATGTAGGCAAACAACAATAATTTTCTTATTAAATTTAATTACTAATTACTAAATAATATATATATAAAAATAAAAATATAAAAATTAAATGGTGGTGGTTCGATTCGATTCGGTTTGGCACCAAAAACAGCAAACTTAACCGAACCGCTCGGTTTATAAAATTTCCAAACCTTAACCGAACCGTCCTAACTCAAAACCGAACCAAACTGGCCAATTTGGTTAGATTCGATTCGATTCGGCGGTTCAGACTTACACCCCTAATTTAGGCTCATATATAAGCCCAAGACTTACTTTTTTTACTAAATTTTAACACATTTGCATTTTCATCGTAAGAACTCAAAACCTATAATTAAGCTAAAACAACTGGCTACCAGATATAAGCATTTGGTGATAAATAGAGCCTAAGGGCTTGTTTTGTAATTGAGAAGATATAAACAATATTATTAATTTAGGTGCTATTAGCGCCCTCGCTATTAATCATCACTTATAAATTAGGAATAATTTTAGAATTAAAAATATTAGTCACGTATTTTTTTATTTTTTTTGTGAGAGCACTAATATTATCACCCTCTCTCTTGGTATTATTAGCTAGGGGATAAGTACATTATCCGGATAGCTAATATTATTAGCTCCGACCGCCTATTGTGTCGCTTATATCTAACTATTCGACTTATTAATCTTATACAACCTTTATCTGACTACCACGGCTCCTAATTATTTTAGAATTACAACTAGCAAATAGACCCATGTGATACATAGGCCAGATTTCATTAGATGTAAGGATGGCAATTTAGAACCGAACCATGGATATACCCGAACAAAATCGAACCAAAGTTAACAGTTATTAATTGGTTTGACTAAATATAGGGCGGGTAACGGAAAATAACCAAATTCCGAAATTGATGAATGGTTTGGATATGGTATTACTAGCACCCGCCTCATTCTCAACTCCATTCCCCACCTCGTTCCCTGAACAGTAGATTACTAAGTATAATATACCACTATACATATTTATGTTTACCAAATTAGCCAAGCTATATGTATTAATATGTAAACACTAACTTCTCATCATTCGAGATTAAGACTTTTGAAATTTGGAAGAACGGGGATATATTTAAAGTTTTGGAATGTTTATTCAAAACTTAGAGTTGTTTTTGTCTTAAGATCTTTTTTCCTCGCTCAATTTAGTAACTTGTTGTTTTGAATATTCTCTCTATTTAGTTCTAGCAGTTTTTCTCTTTATCACTCTTAGTCTTTCTCTTTATCACTCTTACTTTTTTTTTTTACAATCATTACAAACTAAAACTTAATATTTGAAAATCAAATTACTAATTCGCAATATCAAACGCACCCTTACTTTTAAGAATGATTTTTGATGATATTTTTATATTTATAATCTCATGAAGTTCTTGTAACTCATTGTGTATTTGCAATATACAAACTTACATATACACTTAAGTATTTAGACATTGATGAGACATAATTGTTCCGGGGAGCTTGTTCGGAGATATGCTCTTAACGGGAGCCGGAAGTCTTACGCTCACAGGGGTCTCCCTGCTCCTGACAGTGTGGTTCATGTGGTGTCACACTGGTAGCGGGTTTTTGCACTTCCTCAGCCTCAAACATGTGACCTCCAGGTTAAATACACAGATTACGTGAGGAGAGTACCACTTGAGCTAGCTAGCCCAAGTGGTACTCTCCACTTGAGCTAGCTGGCTAGAATGTTTCATTTAAAAAGTCAACTTTTAAAAAATTATTATTACAATTTTCATAATCTTTCATTTTTACTCTCCATTTGTATTATAATTATCTTGGTTGTGTTTAAGTATTTTTGTAATTATAACTAACTCCAATAAAACTAATACTCCCTCTGTTCCAGGCAAAGAGTCCACTATACTATTTTGGGATGTTTCACTTAAAGAGTCCACTTTCAAAAAATTATGTTTATAATTTTTATAATCTTTCATCTTTACCCTTCACTTGTATTGTAATCATTATATTTTTCAAACGTGTACTCTTTGTGTGGAACGAATGGAGTATAAGCATTCTTATTTAAGATACTTATTAACATGACCGAAAGTTAATTTCAGAAATGTTATTCATGCTCTTTTACTGTCAAAAAAAAACCCTTAAAACAAAAATTTAATAGAACTTCAAAGACTTACAACCCAAAGGACGTACTCCAAATAAAAGATGCAGAACCACCCAAGCAATCTAGCAAGCTATATACGACACAATTGTACTCCTTCTGTCCAATATATATATATATATATTGTTCTTCTTTTCACTTTGTTTTATTTCAAAAAATAGTCTCATTTTTAATAATATTCAATTTGTTTCTAAATAATTGTCATTTTTTTTTTATTCCATTCCAAAAAGTTGTCATGTTTCTAAACTTTTATATTTAGAAAAATACTTTTATCACTTCACCCTTACTTTTTCTTCCTATTTTAATCATTGCCACATAAGGAATTTAAAGTAAACTACATATTATAACATTACTTATAATAGAGTCAATTAATTTTTTTTAATATGCATGCACAGCCAAATAAGACAATTATTTAAGAATAGAGAGAGTAATAATAATTTTAGCGCGATTTAAAGAAAGTACAAACAAGTAAAAATATTATCTAAAAAGTTAGACTAATCAAATAAGACTATTTTTAGGATGGAAGTAGTATTTTATAACTACCCAATTTTAATCATGCAACATCTTTCAAGAGTAAATATTGAGTGTCATACACCGACGTAATATCATCGTTCAATATCATTGTAACAAAGTAGCAACTAATTTAGCTTCAATTTTTTTGTCCACAAAATTGTTATACTCCTTCTATTCCTAAAAAAGAGTCTATCTTTCTTTTTTCGTGGCTTTCAAAAATAGTATTCACTTGCATATGAGCTTAAGAGGAAAATATATAACATATTAAGAAGTTAATTTTATTAGTTTACCATTACTTTCTTTCTTACTTTAATAAAGGGCCTCACTTGCAAAAGGGTTTTAGATGAAAATATATAACATATTAAGATTTATAATAAAATCAATTAATTTTTTTTAATATGTTTGTCAAGCCAAATAGGGCACGGAGCATTTTTCTTAAATGAAGGAAATAATATAATACTGTATTATTGATAATAATAATATCACATCAATGTCTCATCACATCAACGATGCATTCAATATTTTTCCGTTTTTGGCATTCAATATTTTTCCGTTTTTGGCGGAGTGACATCCAACTAACTGTAATTAAGGCAACAAAGGAAACGCGTCTTATAGCCTGTTTGGTCGAGCGTTTTGATAAAAATATAGGGATAAAACGCTGTTTATTTGCAAAAAATGTGTTTCAATACTGCGGCAGAAAACGCAGCTTTTTCAAAATGCAGCTGCGTTTTAAAACGATGGAATTCCCAACTTTTTCCCAAAACGCAGGTTTTAAAACGCTACTAGGAAAAAAAAGCTGCGTATTGAAGTGATATCCCAAAGGTATTTATAAGGAAAGACCTCTGTTTTTAAAACACTGCGTTTTTTAAAATGCTGCATTTTTAAAACACTGCGTTTTATAAATGATGCACCAAACGGGCTCCTAGAGCAAACTGCACATGATATGTAAATGGCAGTCAAATCATATACTCCTCACCCCAATTCCAACCAAATAATTCACGATAAAAAATTTTAATTATTAAAAAATATATTAATATTATTAAATTTTATTATAATTACAAAAATATTTAAACACAACTAAAATAATTATAGCACAAGTGGAAGATAAAGATGAAAGATTATGAAAATTATAAGTATAATTTTTTAAAAAATAAATTTTTTAGATTCAACATTCTAAAATAATATAATGGACTATTTACCTGAAATGGAGGGAGTAATTCAAACTCCTTAAATAGCAACCTACACCCTATTTAATTTCCTTCTTTGCATTTGTTTGACCCCCATGTTATCGCCCTCAACTAAAACTCTAAGGGCTTCTTTGGTAATTAGATAGGGATAAGTAGTATTATTAATTTAAGTGCTATTAGTGCACTCACTATTAATTCTCACTTATAAATTGGGGGTAGTGTTGAAATTAAAAATTTTAATAACGTGTTTTTTCAGTGAGGGCGTTAATAATACCACCATATTATTAGTGTGGGATAAAGACTTTATCCAGATAACTCGTGCTATTAATCCCAACCGCTTATTGCGTACCAAACATCTGACTATTTGGTTTATTAATCCTATCTGGCCTTAATCCTGACTACCAAACGGCTCCTAACTTAACAAATTATCCCCCTACGAATTTGTACATTAATACTTAACGTTCATATATCAACGTCGTTGATTGGCGGATAGCTAATAATTAATTAAATGTGAGTGTGAGTGTGTGTATGTGTGAGAGAGAGCGAAAAAATAAATTGATAATATTAAATGTCGGTGAACAAATTAGGACTTGATTAACCCGGTCCAACACGAGTGATCACTCAATTATTTTCAAACACATACTCTCCAGAATGTTTCAAAAGTCTAATTTTAAAAATTTACATCTCTAATCTTTATAATTTATCAATTTTACTTTTTAGATGTGATATAAGTATCTTGTACATGTTTCAATATTTGCGTAATTATAATTAACTCTAATTATATTAATATATTTTTTAATTATTAGTGTTTTTAAATCTAGACACTCCTCCACCTCATAACTCCTTCCCCACCCTTCTATCTATATCTTTCTTACTTTTTGCTAAATTATCACAAAGTTAAAAGAAGTTACTCCTTCCATCTGGAAATGAAGGTGTGCTTTTAGTTTTTCACTAAAATTTAAAAAGTTAATTTTTGGGGCATTTTAGTAGCACATGTAAATTAATATCATTAATGTTTACATACTATAAGATTAGAAATTCATAGTAAGACATAATATGTGTCAAATATAAAAGGAGTACAAAAATAAACACTCATTTAGGAACGAAGTTAATATTATACTCCCTCCGTTTAGGTCAATTCAGTTAAAATTTTACCAATAATATACATAAATTTAGTTGTTTTTACAATGTTATGAAAATTGTAATCCATAGTATTCTTAAGGTAGTTTTTAATTAATTAAATTTAATTTTCTAAAACACAAGTAAAGTATGTAAAATTTTGATTTAATTTAGTCACATGTTAACTTTAAAAAAATAGATTATTTACCTAAAACGGTGTGAGAGTTTATATATAAATAATATGCAGGCAAAACACACCCTGGAAACAAAGTATTTGGAGGTTGTGGGTAGAAAACTATAAAATACCCTCTATTGTGCTTAAAAACAAAAAAACTACTTCATTAACTTTAAAGAATTCAGATTTGAAAAGTTTGATAATTAAGGGTTATATTAATCGTATTAGTCCTATTGAAATTAATCATAATTGCAAAAATATTTGTGCATAGCCAAAATGCTTTTAACACATATAGAGGGTAAAGTGAAAGGATTATTGAGAGTGTAGTTATAATTTTCAAAAGAAAAATTTTTAAGTTAAACAACACAAAATAAAATATTAAATTATTTGCATAAAACGAATAAAATATCTATTTAATTTGAACAATTCTACGTATATAGAATTTGTTGCACATTTGATTTGCATCACTGATTAAAGTGTTGTATAAATTATTGTATTAATAAATTATGTAAATACTCCCTTCATTTTAGGCAAGGAGTTCATTATTCTATTTTGAGATATTTTACTTAAAAGAGTCTACTATAAAAATTTATGCATATAATCTTTATAAATCTTTTTAATTTTATCCTCCACATGTGCTATAAACATCTTAATTATGCTCAATTTTTTTTTTAATTATGACCAATTTTAATACTACTTATTTATCATTTAATTATTAAACTTTCCAAACATGAACTTTTTGGTGAAAGGAATATATCATATTCCTTTTTATCTTTCGGCTTTCCATTATAAGAATCTTATCTACTCTCTCAGTTCCAGATAAAGAATCTATTTTTCTTTTTTAAAAGTTAACATGTGATTAAATCAAATTAAAATTTACATACTTTATTTATATTTTAGAAAATAACATTTCATTAATTAAACAGTACATTAACAATACCATAGATTATAACTCTCATAACTTTTTAAAAACAAATAAAACTATATAAATTATTGGTCAAACTTTAATTAAATTGACAAAAAAATTAAAAATAGACTATTAGCCTGAAAATAATGGAAGACAAGAAGGGAGTACAAAAATAAGTAATGCTACATCTATAGACATCAAAATATACAGAAAATGACTTGGACATGCACTTAGAGATGTTAAAAGGGTCACGGCCTGTAGGGTTGGCCCGTTTAAATCGAAAAAAATAGGGTTAGGGCTTAATATTTTTGGCCAATTTAAAATTATGGCTTTTTAGGGCTGACCCGTTTAACCCGCAGCCCGTTAGGGCTGGCCCGCCAGATTTCAGGGTTGGCCCGCTAGCCCGCGTAATATTAATTAGATCGTAAAAAGTTTAGGAGATACGTAAAACAACCACTATGAGAATCAAAACAACAACCTTTAATCCAAAGTCAAAAATATTTATCCTTTGCACTACAGGTCTTCTTTGTATACTTGTGAATAAATACTGAAATATAAACAAAAATGTTGGAAAGAACTACTAAATAGAGCTATTACATTAGTTATTTTGAGAATAACAAGTTGGAAATTATAAGACAACGATGTATAAAAATGTCTAGTTTATATTTCTTTTGAAAAACATAAGAAACTATCAAAGTTATGAATGATTTATCGATTCACTATTTCAAAATATTGTTATATTATATCTTTAATCGTAGCCCGATAGTGGCCCGTTTAGCCCGAAACCCACTAAGGTTAGGGTTAGGGTTAGGTCTGTAATATTAGTGACCCGAAAAAATTGGACCGTTTAACCCGCGGCATGTTAGGTCCACAACCCGTTAGAACCAGCCCGAAACCGCTAGGACTAACCCGTTTTACATCTCTACATGCACTCATCATGTGGCCATGTCACTCTCTCTTTTAAACTGGAGAGAAAGAGGGCCACTTTTCCATTTAATCATCCTCGTGTCCCCAACCCCACTTTTCAATTCTGCAATTTGGCTTTACAGGACGATGAGGACGCCATAATTAAACCATCCACACAATCTCTCGTGTCTCACCGGCATCTCTATCCATTAGAGCGACACTTCCACCTTAGCTTGTTCCCCTCTCTTTTTCTTTCTCTACACATTTCGTCCGTTTACCTTAAACCCATCAGAGTAATTTAAGTCTACTCTTCCATCTTTCACTTTTCCTTTCTTTCTTTCTATTTTTTGCAAGACTTATAAATAAGACTTCCCAAATACTGTAATGTTTCTTAGGGTCTGTTTGATTTAGCTGATGAGAAAGACTGACGCTAAACGCAGCCCCCCCTAATGCGCTAAACGCAGCCCCCCTCTCCTGTAAAATTAATAACTTGCCCTCGTTTGTTATAATGTATAATTTTGCAAAAAAAAAAATGACATGCGCCGGACCAGGTGCATGTTCTTTGGACATGCGCGGGAGGTGCATGTCTAAGGACATGCGCTGGTGGCGCATGTCTTTATTTTTTTCAATTGTCGCACTTTTACACCCTGAATTTGTAAAAAATTGAAAAAATTTCACAATACCCCCTTCAATTTGTAAAATTCGTTAAAAAATTTAACGAAATTAACAAATTTAAGGGGTAAAGTGCAAATTTTCACAAAATAAAAAAAAAAAGACATGCGCCTAGTGTAGGCGCATGTCTTTTTTATTTTTTTTTTCAATTGTTGCACTTTTACACCTGAATTTGTAAAAAATTGAAAAATTTCACAATACCCCTTCAATTTGTTAAATTCGTTAAAAATTTAACGAAATTAACAAATTTAAGGGTAAAGTGCAAATTTTCAAAAAAAAATTGTTGAGTTTGCCCTCGGTTTTTTTTTTTTGTTAAAATATACATTATAACACAATAATAAAGCAAAAAAAAAATATTTAACACAAAATATGTCAAAAACAAAATTATATTTAACACAAAGTATATCAAAAACATACACACTAGAGCAAATAACTAAACAAAAAAATAAAATTCAACACAAAATATGTCAAAAACATACACATTCGAAGCAAATAAATGTGAGAGTTTTAAATTAAATATTTTCTATATATAAAAGTCGAGGGCAAGTTAGTAATTTTACAGGGGAGGGGGGGCTGCGTTTAGCGCATTAGGGGGGCTGCGTTTAGCATCTATGGATGAGAAATGATTTATAGCTGATGACTTATAGCTGATGATTTATGACTGATGACTTATGAACTGGTGTTGTTTGATTTAACTTTGATTAGCTGTCTTTAAGTTAGTGTGATTGTTTGATTGATAAGATAAAAAAATACTGAATTAAAATATAAGACTAAAATAGCCTTATTATTAAATATTCTTTGCATCATTATTATTATATTTATTATTATTTACTATTAATATATATTATTAATAATTATTTTTATTTTTACTATTATCATTATTCACTATTATTTATTTATTATTATATTTATTTTAATTATTATGTTTATTTATTATTATATTTATTACAATTATTATGTATTAATATTATTATTTACTACTACTACTACTACTAGTATTATTATTATTATTATTATTATTATTATTATTATTATTATTATTATTATTATTATTATTATTATTATTATTATTATTATTATTATTATTATTATTATTATTATTATTATTATTATTATTATTATTATTATTATTATTATTATTATTATTATTATTATTATTATTATTATTATTATTATTATTATTATTATTATTATTATTATTATTATTATTATTATTATTATTATTATTATTATTATTATTATTATTATTATTATTATTATTATTATTATTATTATTATTATTATTATTATTATTATTATTATTATTATTATTATTATTATTATTATTATTATTATTATTATTATTATTATTATTATTATTATTATTATTATTATTATTATTATTATTATTATTATTATTATTATTATTATTATTATTATTATTATTATTATTATTATTATTATTATTATTATTATTATTATTATTATTATTATTATTATTATTATTATTATTATTATTATTATTATTATTATTATTATTATTATTATTATTATTATTATTATTATTATTATTATTATTATTATTATTATTATTATTATTATTATTATTATTATTATTATTATTATTATTATTATTATTATTATTATTATTATTATTATTATTATTATTATTATTATTATTATTATTATTATTATTATTATTATTATTATTATTATTATTATTATTATTATTATTATTATTATTATTATTATTATTATTATTATTATTATTATTATTATTATTATTATTATTATTATTATTATTATTATTATTATTATTATTATTATTATTATTATTATTATTATTATTATTATTATTATTATTATTATTATTATTATTATTATTATTATTATTATTATTATTATTATTATTATTATTATTATTATTATTATTATTATTATTATTATTATTATTATTATTATTATTATTATTATTATTATTATTATTATTATTATTATTATTATTATTATTATTATTATTATTATTATTATTATTATTATTATTATTATTATTATTATTATTATTATTATTATTATTATTATTATTATTATTATTATTATTATTATTATTATTATTATTATTATTATTATTATTATTATTATTATTATTATTATTATTATTATTATTATTATTATTATTATTATTATTATTATTATTATTATTATTATTATTATTATTATTATTATTATTATTATTATTATTATTATTATTATTATTATTATTATTATTATTATTATTATTATTATTATTATTATTATTATTATTATTATTATTATTATTATTATTATTATTATTATTATTATTATTATTATTATTATTATTATTATTATTATTATTATTATTATTATTATTATTATTATTATTATTATTATTATTATTATTATTATTATTATTATTATTATTATTATTATTATTATTATTATTATTATTATTATTATTATTATTATTATTATTATTATTATTATTATTATTATTATTATTATTATTATTATTATTATTATTATTATTATTATTATTATTATTATTATTATTATTATTATTATTATTATTATTATTATTATTATTATTATTATTATTATTATTATTATTATTATTATTATTATTATTATTATTATTATTATTATTATTATTATTATTATTATTATTATTATTATTATTATTATTATTATTATTATTATTATTATTATTATTATTATTATTATTATTATTATTATTATTATTATTATTATTATTATTATTATTATTATTATTATTATTATTATTATTATTATTATTATTATTATTATTATTATTATTATTATTATTATTATTATTATTATTATTATTATTATTATTATTATTATTATTATTATTATTATTATTATTATTATTATTATTATTATTATTATTATTATTATTATTATTATTATTATTATTATTATTATTATTATTATTATTATTATTATTATTATTATTATTATTATTATTATTATTATTATTATTATTATTACTATTACTATTATTATTATTATTATTATTATTATTATTATTATTATTATTATTACCACTATTATTATTATTATTATTATTATTATTATTATTATTATTATTATTATTATTATTATTATTATTATTATTATTATTATTATTATTATTATTATTATTATTATTATTATTATTATTATTATTATTATTATTATTATTATTATTATTTACCACTATTACTATTATTATTATTATTATTATTATTATTATTATTATTATTATTATTATTATTATTTACCACTATTACTATTATTATTATTATTATTATTATTATTATTATTATTATTATTATTATTATTTACCACTATTACTATTATTATTATTATTATTATTTACTACTACTACTATTATTATTATTATTAATATTATTATTATTACTATTATTACTATTATTATTATTTACTGCTAGTATTAATATTATTAATATTAATTTTAATAATAATAATAATAATATTTTAATTATTGTTATTGACTATTATTATTATTATTTATTTCTAGTATTAATATTATTAATATTAATATTATTAATATTAATAATAATATCAATAATAATAGTATTATTAATAATATTAAATTATTAATAATAGTAATATTATTATTATTATTATTATTATTATTATTATTATTATTATTATTATTAGGGGTAATCTTGAGATATAGAAAGTTTTACTAGAAAAGATCACTTACTTGTTTTTGAAAAATAGAAATAAGTACTATGTCTAGTGTTTATAACTTATGACTTGCATGTATTTTAAGTAATTTGTACATGACTTATAATTTATTTACTCATAAGTGAAATTAAATATATTTAAAATAATTTATAATAAATTATAAATAATAATCACCTATCCATAACACCAATCAAGCAGGGCATTAATCCATTATAATCTCAACAAATACCAATAAGTAGTTACTCCATTAAAAAGACTGTCTTACTTGCTATTTTTATAAATATTAAAATGCTCACATTCACTTTTTAAAAGTAGAGCAATTAATTATTCAAACGAAACAAAATCTGCCCACAAAATTTAGGGGTGTGCCCACCGATTAACTTCTAGTAGGTTGGCTTCTTTATTATCTGACTTGGATGGCACCACGTCAGTTCTGAGCATGGATCAGTTGATCAGTTTCGTTGTGGAGCATGGCCTGCTTTTTTTTTCTTTTTTTTTTTTATATCTTAAATTTACTCTAACCCCCTTAAAGACTCTCCAATGAAATTTAATCCTAAAATTAACAACAGGAGAAATAAAGCTTAACCAATAGAGTAGAGCAATCTGTAAATTTTTCTAGCATGGCCTACTAAGTAATGTTAGTTGGTGACAAATAATGCCTTTTTAATTTAACACTGAATGTTGAATGTAATTAATGCCATTTTAATTACTCGAGTAGAAAAGACGTGTGGTGGGGCTGTTTGGATCATGTGTGTGTTTTTATGCGTGAGAGAGAAAGTGAGTGTTATCTATTAATCACGGGTGTTGGTATTATACACTTATATTAAGAGCTCGTTTGTTTGAGCGTTTTGGCTAAAATGCTGAGTTAAAACGTAGCTTATTTTCTAATTTAGTGTTTCAATGCTGCGGTAGAAAAAGCTGCGTTTTCAAAACGCAGCTGCATTTTAAAACGCTGGAATTCTTAGCTTTTTTTCCAAAACGTAGATTTTAAAACGCAGTAGGGAATAAAAAACTGTGTTTTGACATAATATCTCAAACGCATTTATAAAATTAAAAAAACTGCGTTTTAAAAATGCTGTATTTTTAAAACACTGCGTTTTAAAAACGTTACACCAAACAAGCTCTAAATATTGATATATAAATTCGAACTCGACTTTGATGGCAAAAGATCGTAGAGCAGAGACCTATACTCACTGCTTGACTTGGAATTAAATGAACCATGTCTTAAAGAGTTACTCCTACTTATCTAATTCGGTGAAACAATGGTCAAAGTTGCAAGATTAGAATCAGGACATTTTCCATGCATGCTTTTGTAGAAACTACAATGTTGGATGAAAGAATATAGAGTAGAAGAAGAACTAAATTGTCTGGCTTGCTTGGAGAAATGTAACCTTAAATTTCATTAATATAATAAATCGATTGTAGTCCCTGCGTTTCTAAAAAAATGTTAATCTTTCTTTTTTTAGGTCGTTTAAGAAAATGTGTCTAATTTTTAATCTATTCTTTTTTGGAAGTTACCTTTATTATTTTATTTTTGATTTGATTTTTACTTTAATTGATAGGTCCCACTCTAACATATGTATCTTTAGAAAACACGCACTATCTTAGAGTCTGTTTGGTAGTGCGTTTTGGCAAAACACACAAATAAAATGTAGGTTATTTGCAAAAATTGTGTTTCAATGCTGCGGCAGAAAAAACTGTGTTTTCAAAACACAACTGCATTTTAAAATGCTGAAATTCTCAAATTTTTTTTTTCCAAAATGCAGGTTTTAAAACATTACCATTAAAAGAAAAAAAAACAGTGCTTTGAAGTGATATCTCAAATGCATTTATAAGAAAAAAGCTGCGTTTTTTAGAACGCCTAGTTTTGAAAACGTTGCACCAAACGAGATCTTAATATTTAAGCAAAAAACTTAGAAAAGACCGTTTTATGAGTATTTTCTGACAAACGGATCTCCCTAATCCGACCCAACGTGTGTTGGTGGGCTGAACTATGAGATAGTTGGACTCCGTCTTACGAATCAAGATTTGTAAAATGATTTCACATTGTAATATTTATGATAGAGTGAATTATTATTTTCTTAATATATGTAACACGGATTAAATGTGATACATTTTGAAAAAAATGGAGAGATATTAAGTACACTCAACAATGTACCGATGGTGTGTTATTACTGATGGAGCCATGTCAATTATGCCCTTTCAATTTCACACTAGAGATGACACTTCACCAACCCACGAGCTTTCTTGTTGAGTCATGAATGTAAAGAACTAATGTTTTAGGGAAGGAAATTTAAAAAATAATAATAATAAACGATTTGTGTAGAATAATTTGAGCTGTGCCAGCTAATTAAGGCTGCGTTTTGTAATGCAATTCACTTTTCGCATTTTGTGATTTTCTTTTATTTTAATTTTTCACTTGTTGGTCTCGTCTTGAAAAGTCCTTTCCAATCCTTCGTCATTGGATGACATTACCATCTCTATCCAAGGTCCTTTCATTCCTTAAGGAACTGGATGACAATACCATCTCTATACAAGGTCTTTTCATTCCTTCCATTCCCACTAGGACCCTTGTTGACCTAGCTAGTTAAGAATTAAGATACAAAGAATTTGTTTTAATATATTTTTTTTTTTTTGAGACCAAAGATTCACCAAAGACTTTGTTTCAAATCCTTGTATATGCCAAAAGCTTTCTTTAGAGAGGTCGTCGTTGCAAAATTAGAACCTTTAGAGTTGGGAATATGTAGATTTGATGAATTTCCTAGCTAAGATTTGGCCCCATCGCTAGCTGATCCACTGATTTTCTGTAGTTTCAAAGTCTGCTGATTTCAACTATTGGATTAGCAAGTTTTGTGATCTTGGTTAAATCTAAGCCATGAAATGCAAGAAATCCATAAACCTCAATTCTATTAGTTCCGAATCCCCCTAATTCTAGCACCAGTAAATTAAATACCTCTGGATCAGTCTTGATCCTTCGATCATGATACAAAAAAAAAAAAAAAAAAAAAAAAACCTTGAATAATAAACATCCCACCAGAATTATTTCATTTAGGGTAAGTTATAGCAAATCCCCCTATTCTACATTTGGTTACCGGGTCCACCCCAATCTAAAATACCTAACAATAAACACCCCTATTCTACGAACCCGACAACTAGAGCTAATGTCGTTAACGGAATTAGGGAATGACATTGTTGCCCTTACTTTTAAATTTATTTTTACTTTTATGCCCATTTTGTGTTAGCTCCCAACCCCTTTTCAACTTTCTTCCTAATTTCTCTCTCTCTCTCTCTCTCTCTCTCTCTCTCTCTCTCTCTCTCTCTATCTCTATCTCTCTCTATCTCTCTTTCATTAAAGCAAATTACGAATTTATCTATCTCTATCTCTCTTTCATTAAAGCAAATTACGAATTTATTTATCTCTTTGTGACCCAACATGCGACATCCATCGCCATCTACGATCCACTAGCTAACACCACCTCCTATACCTACCCACGCCCATCCCATCATCACACACTTCCCATCCCTTCTTCTTTCATCCCCATCTCCCTCGACGGTGTTGAAGACCAACGATGTGGCCGTAGGTACAGAAGGGGGTAGGGGAACCAGCTAGAAGGACGACGGTGTTGAGAACCAGCTATACGATCTACCAGCTTACACCACTGTCTACACTTACCCACACCCATTGCAATTGTCGAACACTACCTCTCTCTTCCTACTTCAGCATTCGGTCACCTCCCCCCACCGCCGTCCATTTAACTTGTTTCCCCGCCCCCTTCCATACCACAACCACATCGTTGATCCTTAACACCATCGATTGTAACTCATCCAACCTCACTGTTGCGATATCTCATTATCGTTTCGCTCTCTCTTTCTAACATGTTTGATGCCGCAAGGAATGTCACGCCTGATGGGTCGGCCTGCTAAACTGCTTGGATATCTGGGTTGTGCCTAATCTGCCAAATCAAAGAGTAAAAACACTGGGTGAATGCAGGGGCTGACCCTGCTAATACACTCCGATGTGAGAGTAAGTAACCAACTCAGATCACAATTTGGCAGAGTGTAAGTACAAAGTATATGTATGCGTACCTTCGCTTGGAATTGATCCAAGGCTTTTATAGGCCTATCCTCCGAGAAAATTGCCCCCATGCGTAACTCCCACGTAGTGGGTATGAATTCCGGCGTAGTGGGTGTAAATGCTAGGAGTAGTGGGCGTAACCGTCGGGCACAACCGTCCCTTGACATTCCGCCACGTATCCTCGTCTAGACTCTACCAGCGGTCAGCGAGGAGAGCTGCCTCCTCGCTGAGTATCCTGATCGATGTGTCCTGGCACCTGAAAGTGAGCCCTGCTCGCCAATGTGTGGGATGGCCATCATAGCGGTGTGGTTACTATGTGTTTGCTCGCACTGTCGTGGGTCTCGACCCGTATTGTGTCTTGGGCTTGGATCCAGGGCCTATACCTTGGGCCTGGCTCTTCAATGTTAATCTTCGAACGCATCTATATGTTGTGGAACCGAAACTAAAACAACAGTATAAAACACTAAAGAAAAATGGAAGAGAACAAATTGTTTTTTGTTTTGGGGACAAACGACGTTCAATTCATTATTCCCCCAATTAGTGTTACAGTCCATAATTAAAAGCCCAATAACATATGCAATCCATTACATTACATACATTAATACAAAAAACCAATGAATTGAGCCACCCGATCCAACACTATAAAAGGATATATATATATAGAGAGAGAGAGCCTGCAACTAAGAGTAGTTTTTAGAAAACTTCTGCGATATAATTAGATTTTAATTCTCCAAGTCTACCCAGAATCAAACTGACCAGCAGTTTTCATCCTCTATTTATTTCATTTTCAGATTTTAATTTTGATATATATATATATATATATATAGGTATCACTCGATCTGTTAATATTTTCGCCTCTTAAATTGTGCAATATTTATGTTACTCAAAAAAGGAAGTGTAGAATTTCTGGTTGTTTTTTTATTACTTTTTTAATTTTTAGGTTTTGTGCATGGGAACAAGTAAATGAGAAACACGAGCATAATCTTGGTGTGGGTTTCTGATCCCTTGTTCTTTCTAAAGATTTCTTCTACTTAGAAGTTCATTTTTTTTCCAGGTTGTTAGGGTATTCGTTGAACAGTTCATTGGGGATTATGAAATTGATTACAAGAGATATCTGGTTTTTTTTATGTAATGTGATGAGGCATCAATGGGAGATCATAATGAAGATGTGGAGTTCTGATTAATCCAATTGACAGAGTTAAAAGGGGATGAGAAGGGTTGATTAGTCATTTAGTGTAGGTCAAAATCATGCACATGCTTGAATTTTGTTTTATTTTTTAACCATTTCATTGACGGAATGGTGTAAAAATGTCAAAGTGATTTAGTATGTGAGGGTATATTGTCGGGTATTTTAAATTAGGTGGGGTGATCCATTAACTCGATGTAGAATAGGGGGCTTTTCTGTAATTTACCCTTCTTTTTTCTAGGCATATCACTTGGATATTCCTCCAAAAAGAAGAAAAAAAAAACCCAAAGGATAATATCCGACAATAATATGGGGATTAATAGTACAACATTGCTATCACCCTCCCTCTAGCATTATTAGCGATGGATTTAGCAATTTATCCGAGTAGTAAAAATTTATCAAACATCTTTCTTTAGTGTTATTAATCATAATATACATTATTTATAGTGTATATATATAACATTAAAAGTCCACATCAAGACATGACTTGTGTCAAAGGTCAAATAAGTAAACTTATATAAAAATAAACACTCGTTTAGAAATAATTTTACTTAAAAAAATAAACATTTATTTAGGGACGGAGGGTGTATTTTATAATAATTTTATTAAAATATTTAAATTATGGGAAAAATATATTAGGCAAATCTAAAAACCAACCACAATGCAAACAAGGCTATAAATGATTCAGATTTGAGCCCCACTTGCCCATATCTAAACAGCAATTCTACTGCCAACAAATGAATAAAAATTATTCAACAATCATGATAAAAACTCAAGTGATGTCCAGTGACATCATAATTATGTGGTGGATGAAGATATATATATTTTTGTCCTAGCTAGGTGAAATTACAAAATCAAAGATGCAAAATAATGAGTAATGGTAAAAATAACTACTTGTAAACCTTATCAATTTCCTCAATTAGTATTTTTATGACATTATACTAATGTGATGCTTAGTATGATTGAAAAATGGATGGATGTTATATATGTATACCAAAAGTTAGTTCTAATTACTCGTCAAAAGTCTTTATTGACATATTTTGATCGGTCACAATATTATTTTTTTTAGTAAAACATGCAGCTTGATTAATTAATCAAAACATGCCAATAGAAATATTGGTGCACATTTTTGTGCACATAGTATTACTAGGGCTAGGCTGTTGTCACCTCAATTTCTACCCTACACGACAATACAAGTACTACTTTACTTCATATATACACGATGCTTCATGTGTTGTACGTCGGGGTGCTTGTAGTCTTCCAATTACTCATAAAGGGAAATGTCTTGGCATGGTCATCCAAAAGAATAATATGGTGGCTGGCTTGTCTCATATGTATATTTAGTACATGTAGGGAGAGGTTTGGGAGAGATTGAGAGCACAAAAGAAGATCAATGGAGGGAGAGGTTTACAATTTCATATGTGTATGGATGACAATCTTGGTATCTCTCTTCTTTTGTCACACAATAATTGGCAAGAACATCCAACAAGGTACAACTAGACTCCTTGCCTTAAGTCCAGTTATTTGTCTCTTTGTCTTGCTTCCTTTCAATCTAACTACAATGCACTTTGCTGGTTTAACCTCTTTCTTCATAGCTTGGCTTGCCAACTTCAAGCTCCTCCTCTTTGCCTTTGGTAAAGGCCATTTGGTTAGTCCTTCAAATAGTCTTCCCATCCCATTGTCCCAATTTCTCCCAGTGGCTTGTTTACCCATCAAGATTTTAAACAGCCCATCTCCTCCAAATCTAGAAAAAGTTAACAATTTTGAAACTAAAAAACATCCAACTTCCAATTTTAAGTTTCAAGAGTACCCATCTCCTCAAACCCTAGAAAAACCTTCCAATTTTGAGAATAAAGGAAAGTCATTTAAACAAATTTCCAAGAAAGGCCATAAATCCCCTTTGAATTATGCTACCAAGATTTTGGCCTTCTTTATTATACCAATGCTCTATGATGTTAAAGATCTTCATCCACAATTGAAAATGTCATTGTTTTGCTTCGAAATTTATTTGTCGCTTGACATGGTACTAGCCATGTTTGCTATACTTACAAAAATGTTTGTTGGAGTCGAGCTTGAGCCACAATTCGATAGGCCTCATTTGGCTACATCAGTACAAAATTTTTGGGGCAAACGGTGGAATCTTATGGTATCAAGTATTCTACGTCCCACGGTGTACTATCCGCTCAGGTCCATTTCAAGCCGTTTGATGATTCCGAAGAAATGGGCATCGCTAGCCCCAGTTTTCATAACGTTTTTGGTGTCGGGGCTAATGCATGAGCTAATATTTTACAACATGGGACGGTTAAAACCCACGGGGGAAGTTACATGCTTCTTTATAATTCAAGGAGTAGCTGTGGATATTGAAATTATACTCAAGAAAAAATTGGAAGGGAAATTCAGGCTGCACCCGATCGTATCTAGGTTATTGGCTTTGGGATTTGTCATGGGTTCGAGCTTTTGGTTCTTCTTTCCACCACTCATGCGGTTCAACCCGGAGCTTAGTGCATGCAAAGAGGTTGTAGCTTTTTTTAAGTTTGTTAAGCATGGTAAGCTTATCAGTGCCGATGACGTTTCTTGCCCTTTTGATTTATGATAGATGAAAATCGAAATTAAGCCCCTATATTTCCATATCCAACTTTGAATTCTTTTTCGTAACTTTCACTTTCTCTCTCCTAAATTTTAATTAAAATATATTGTTTATGTCCAAATAGAAATATATCTTTTTTTTTTTTCCTTCCCTACATTAATTTGTTTCCCTAATTAAAACATGGAGTAATATATAGGGTACATATAATTCATTCTGTTACAGATTATTTTGTAATGTACATCTATCTACTCGGAGGATGAAGGAGAAGTAAAACTAGTACAGGCAATATCTATCTATCTATCTATCTATCATGATATGTGTCTGCGTCTCTGTCAGAATGGTGTCTTGTGGCTTTTGGTTTGGCCCATTATTTTTTGAGTTTAAGGCTCTAAGGTATTATTTGTGTTAAGTTGTCCTTTGATATTGGGTACGTTAGGGAGTAGATGTAATCTGTAATGGGGATTCAATTCAATGTATCGTACACTTCTATTGTATTGCTTTTTCTAATTAATGAAATAACTATCTTTTGGTTGTTCAAATTCTTTTTTTTTTTTTTTTTTCTGAACAAGCGCGTCTGTACGAGTTAACCAGCGCCAAACTTCTCGAGACCGCGGGCATGCACGATAATGAGGAAATGACTTAGCTTAGCTCGGGAAAGCTACATACAGAGAAATGTATTTTGAATGAAACCTCTTAAATTTAGGACATAAAGAAAATTAAATCAGATCCCACCCACCCCAAACCAAACATACAGCTCAACAATATAGAATTTTGAGACATAAAACTTTGCTAATGAGAAGTAAATATTTTGAAGACATAATGAAATTTTGATGGTTTCTGAATATGGGGAAAAGCTGTGCTGTGCTGTGCTTTGTTGAAAAATGAAAAGTAAGGAAAGGAAATGGGTCTCCATGCATCTCATTGACCCAACTAGAAGAAATCATAGTACTATAAACAAATCAGGAGAAAAATTTTAAAAACAACAATTCTAGGTTTACCAATATGCAAGGCTGGCCCTGACGGTGTCAAAATAGACAGTAGCCATGAGCTTTTATATATATATAAAACGTGCCATGGGCCTCTAAAATTCAACGATTGATAATGAAAATTCGAAGGTAAAAGCCAGTTTTGCTTCTTTGTTTTTATTTAGTTCGAAAATTCAACGATTGATAATGAATTAGAGCATCTCCAATGCTATTATCTAGTTTTTACTATGTGAGATGCTTAAACAAGAAGACCTCTTTCATATGTAGCAAAAATTTTAAAAAATAAAGAGTCGTCTTTCTAAACGTGCTCCAATATTGGAAGACTTCTTTTAGTACATTCTTTTAGACATGGCATTGTTTTATAATTATTTATAAAAATTAAAAAATAAAAATTACTCCTATTATAACTGATTGACAATAAAAATAAAAATAAGGCGCAAATAAAGGCCAACTGCACAAGAAAGGCTAGGACATAGCCTAAAGCTAGTGAAAATTCAAAGACGAGTATATGTAAAATTTTCTCACAATCAAATAAGGCGCAAATAAAGGCCATGAAAAGTCTTGAGGGCATGACGTTACAATTCGAGCACTCGGGCTTGGGTCGTGGCATGACCTATGTCAAGGTGGAGGCAATAATCAATCACTTTTAAATACCTCCGATCAAAAGGCCGCATGTAGCGAAGTCCATTTTACTCAAAGAAAGCACCCAAATAAAAGCTATGAACAAACAATACATGCTAGCAATTCCGCTATATATATAAATTAAAAATAAATGTTGAGTAATTGTACAAATAACAACCCATTAAGGAAACCAAATTCATTTAACCAAATGAAAGGCTAAATGGCCTACTGGTAATATGGTTGGTGTTAACGCCCTTATAATTTTGACACCAAAGCTAAAGACTCATGTCATTTAATTAATGCCCTTAGAAAAACCAGGGGAGTTGGGCTGAGAGACCTATGTATACTGCTTTACTTTGAATTCGAAAAACGATATATGTCTGACTTGATAGATAGGGTGTGTACTCGACTCGAGATTAGCTTGGCATGAAAATACCTTGAAAAAATCCAAAAATAAAAAAATGCAGCCATATCATTAATGCCTCTTTAGTTTCACATCAAAGATGACACTTCACAACCCACTTGCTTTCTTGTTCAATGATAGATGTAACGGACCACTGTGTTAGAGAACACACACACTGACACTGGCACCAGCGAAGATGACAAATATTGAGTAATGGTAGTACAAATAACTACCCATAAACCAAATTGATTTCCTATAGGACCTACACTCTAATTAGGTGGAAGCATTAAGTGACGCGGTGTGGTTCATGTGTACAAAGATTTTTCAAAATTGTATGTCATATCAAAATTCACGTTTAAAAAATTGAATAATTACTATTTTTGTTTTAAAATAATTTTTATTTTAATAATTTATACACAGATTAAGAAAGCTTACAAAAAGACTATTTTAACTTTATTTAAGTTCATTTATTGTAGATAAGTTGTATAAATATTTTTATTTATTTCCTCTTAACAACCCTCTTTAATGAGGGTAGTAAATAAGGGCAATTTTGGTAGAATATGGACAAATATTTTTTGAAATTCTATAACGAAAATTATTTTGGGACAAAAAAATTTTGCTAAAACGAAAATTATTTTGAAACGAAGGTAATAAGGGATATATAAGTAGCATTAGAGTTGGTTATAATTACAAATATGTTTGAACATAGCTAAGATGTTTACAGCATATGTGAAAGGTAAAATAAAAAGAATTATAAAGATTGTAAGTATAATTTCTTAAAATTGACTATTTGCCTAGAACGAATGAGTAATTAAAATTATTGCCCTAAATGTCTTTTCGCTATGGAAAAGTTTTTATTTTTTCATTTTGTAAAATGTATGTCATCTAATCTACTTTGTGTTATGTGCAAGGGGCAATTAGAGCATGTCCGATGAAGTTCTTCCGTTGGATCATAATGAATCAAAGCCTATAATGGAGGATCAAAAGTAAATCATCAAAAGCTTTGAGAGAAAAAATTGCAAGAAATGATACTCAAATCAAAAAAAAAATCAAATAAATCGGACAAAAGAGAAGGAGATAAAACGGCTGCGTTTAAGCCTTTAAACCATCAAAACGACGTCGTTTTGAGGGGCGAAATTTCAAAAAAAAAAAAAAGTGGCGGACAAAGGGCCTGACAGTGCTTTACATGTGTAAGCGCCTGGGCGGTTAGACAATTTTTTTAATTATCTCCAGTTGAGGGCAGTTCTGGTATTCAAAAAATATTTTTAAAAAATTTTTTTATATATATATAAATAGTACACATTTTTATCTATAAATATAGACTTGATTTGCATCATTTGGACACCAAACAATATTTTTGCAAATTATTGATATTTTGGATAATTTCTCTCTCTTCTCTCTCTCCAAATTTCATATTTTTAATTAATCCATTTTAAGTTTTTTATATAGCTAAATGTATTACTAATATTATTATTTACTACTTAAATATTTTAATTATTAATATTATTCAAATATAACTAAATAATATCAAATTATAATAAATATTATTCAAATATAATAAATAAATAATATTTAATAATGACTACTTATATAATTTCGAATTTAAGAAGTTCTGCAATATCAAATTTATTTGTAAATATAAGTTGAAAGAAGATATTAAATTAATTGAGATAAAGATGGTGGGTATGTAAAGTTATTGGCGATAAAGATGGTGGGGGTATGTAAAAGTATTGGAGTTTGTGCCATCATTGAAGTAGTTTTTTGATTTTGATTAAATGAGTATCAAATGAATTACTTTATTGGTTTTTAATGGGTTGTGTTTAATTTTTGGTTTGATTGAATCAAACCATTGATCCTGCTCTTAGATAATCGAAGAGAGTTTGCAATTAGCATTCTATTGACATTTTATTCATTTATTATTATTTTTTGGTGTCCTTACTTATAATGGAGAGTGAGAATGAATCGAACCTGAAATTTTACGCTTTGTAAAATCTCAACTCTATGACTGAGTCCTTCGTTAAAGACGCTTTTACTAATGTGATGTTTAGTACGAGGAGAGGGATGTTATCTCTACTAAAAATGTGTACCAAATGTACAACAATAATTGTACAATAATCTTTATTAACATATTCTAATTTGCCATATTATTCTTTATTGGTAGGACACGCAAATTGTCTAACAAGACCAATATTTGTTGCACTTAATATTACTCAATTCACCTAAAAGGCAACTATATTGGCTGGCTGGTCAGTAGGTATATGCAGAGGTTTGAGAGAGATTGAAAGCATAGAAGAAGATCAATGGAGGGAGAGGTTTACAATTTCATATGTGTATGGATGACAATTTTGGTATCTCTCTTCTTTTGTCACACAATAATTGGCAAGAGCATTCCACAAGGTACAACTAGACTCCTTGCCTTAACTCCAATTATATGTCTCTTTTTCTGGCTTCCTCTCAATCTAACCACATTGCAACTTGGTGGTTTAACCTCTTTCTTCATAGCTTGGCTTGCTAACTTCAAACTCCTCCTCTTTGCCTTTGGTAAAGGCCCTTTGTCTAATCCTTCAAATACTACTCTTCCCATCCCATTATCCCAATTTGTCCCCATGGCTTGTTTACCCATCAAGATTTCAAACAACCCATCTCCTTCAAATCTTGAAAAACTTGCCAATTTTGAAATTAAAGACTACCCATCTAGTAAAAATCTAGAGAAACCTTCCAATTTTGGTTTTCAAGAATACCCATCTTCTCAAAAGTCTCCTGAACAAATTCCCAAGAAAGGCCATAAATCACTTGTAAATTATGCTACCAAGGTTATGGTATTCTGCATTTTACTTAAGGTCTATGATGAAGATTTTAATCCGCATTTGAAAATGGCATTTTATTGCTTTCACATTTACTTTATGCTTGAGATTGCACTAGCCATGCTTGCAAGCCTGACAAAAGCCTTAGTTCGAGTCGAGCTTGAGCCGCAGTTTGATGAACCATACCTAGCTACGTCATTGCAAGATTTTTGGGGAAGACGGTGGAATCTTATGGTATCAAGTATTCTACGCCCCACGGTATACTTTCCGGTCAAGTCCATTTCAACCAGCCGTTTGATGATCCCGAAGAAGTGGGCCCCACTACCAGCTGTTTTCGCTACATTTTTGGTGTCGGGTCTAATGCATGAGCTGATCTTTTACTACATCGGACGGTCAAAACCAACAGGGGAAGTTACATGCTTTTTTATACTTCATGGGGTGTGTTTGGACATTGAAATTGTTATAAAAAAAGGTTTGGATGGGAAAATCAGGTTGAACCCAATTTTATCCAGGTTATTGACATTGGGATTTGTGCTGGGTTCGAGCTTTTGGTTGTTCTTTCCACCACTATTGCGGTTCAAGCCGGAGGTTAGAGATTGTCAAGAGTTAGTAGCTTTTTTAAAGTTTGTTAGACATGGTGAGCTTATTAGTCCATATGATGTTTCTTGCCCTTTTGGTTTGTAAAAAGCTTAAAGATTTAAATTGATCAATATTTTTATGAGTCTGAAATTTTGCTTCAGTCAAGTTTGAGCTTAGATATGAATAAATTACCTAACCTAGTTTAGAACAAGCTAGGCCGCGATAAAAGATTAAGACCATGTTTGTTTCACGATTAACTCAAGTAATGACAATGATTTTCTGAATATTCGGATCAGTTAATTAACTAAGCCAAGCAACACTCAAATTTGACTCAAACTTCTTGAATATTGTAACCAAGCAAGCTTAAAATCTTCTAACCAAGTTATCCAACTTAATCTTCAACTGACTTCAAGTGCTTCATTCAAATATATATATATATATATATATATATATATATATATATATATATTAATCTTCAAGTGCTCCATTCCCCCCCCCCCTTCAATTTATAAACAGTACAGCAAAATAATACTCCATCCATTCCTAAATAATTATTTTTCTTTTCTTTCTTATCAGTTCCAAAAAAATTTACCACTATAACGTTACTTTTTCTTCAAAATTTAATTATGACCAAATGCACAAGGGCTTTAAAGGAAAGTACATACTATACCAATATTTATAATATAGTTAATTTTTTTTAATCCGTGTGTCAGTTAAATAAAATAATTATTTAGGAACTGATGGAGTATGCAATATGGCCAAAAAGAGTTTTTATTTTTAACTTAAAAAGTTAATTTTTAAATAATTCTGGTATCTCTTCCTCTCAATCAAATAGATATAATTTAATTTTTTAATAAAAATATTGAATAAGCATTAGCTTCTTAAAATACTTATCAATTTTGTGGCTGCAATTTTTAAGTTGATTATCTAGTTAATATGACATGATTATTACAATACAAAAGGGAATTTATACCGCTTTACTTGAGGGAGTACCATATATATATATATATATATATATATATATATATGTATTAAAGTTAATAATGATGTCTTACATAGTAACACCTCACCATCCTTTGGATTTCTCTCAATTTTTAAGGTTGTAAGTAAGTTTGACTTTTGGAGTGAGATGACTTTTCATTTTTAAATCATTAATTACCTAATAACTATACCTAATAATAATAGGTTTAACAATAGGTAATACTATTAGGCAATACTTTCTCCTAAAAGAAAACAAAAAAATATTGTTAATGGGATTTAAACTCACACTCTTTTGATTATAAATATACACCTTAAACCAACTCAACCAATTATATTACTCTCTCCGTCCATAAATTATTGTCTTTCTTTTTTTTTTTTGTCCGTCCCAGAATAATTGTTTTGTTTGAAAACTTTCTTTTTTAGGACATCACTTTTACCATTTTATCCTTACTTTTTTCTCTACTTTAATTATGGACCACATACACATGAGCATTAAAAGAAATTACACATTATACCAATATTAATAATCAAGTCAATTATTTTTTCTTAATATGTGTGCCGGGTCAAACAAAATAATAATTAATAATAATTTAGGGACGGATGGAGTATATGTAATGATTTTAAGAAAATATTATATTATTATATAAGTTATTTTATAATTTAAACCAACTAATTTTAGTTTTTATAAATGTTACTCTATCTATGTCAAATTATTAGTCTCATATTCTTATTTAATACGTCCTAAAATAATGTATGAGATATATAAACAAAATTTTAAATTATTTCATTCAAAATTGATGCTTTTTTTTGTTAATATTTGTGTAAGTTTCTTTCTACACACTGACATTGTATCAAAAACATTTAAATATAGTATGCAACTAAACATTTTCTAATTATTGAATGATCTTCAAAAATTATTTTAAAAATATAATTATATTCAATCCTTAAACAATTCTCATTTGCTTAAAAAAAATTATCTTTCTTCAATATTTCTCAAAGTAATTATTTTATTTTTAATTTTATTAAAAATCTTCAAATATATGTCTAAAATATCTTTATTAAGTGCAAGATGGAAAAAAAAAAAAAAAAGAAACCAAACAATTTGATTTCATTAAAGGATACTTAAAAATAAAAAAAAATGATTAGAAAAGAAAATACATATATTGACCACCAATAAAAAATATTATTCTGAAATGAAAATATTATAATAAAGACCACTAATTTGCATATATATCACAACAATTAACTTTTGTCAGACATTACATCAACAAACGCAGATATTGAATAATGATAATTTTTTTTTAATATTTTTAAAATATATCAATTAATCTCAAAATTAAATTAAATCTGTGCGGAGCGTGGGTTCAAGGTTTCAATAACTAGTATGCATAATTACTCTCACAACTCTCTAAGACCATGTTTGTTTTAAAAAAACAAAAAACAAAGCAAAACAAAAAAAGGGGTTCAATAACTAGTATACATAATTACTCTCTCAACTCTCTAAGACCATGTTTGTTTAAAAAACACAAAAAACAAACCAAAAACAAAAAAAAACGGGTTCAATAACTAGCATACAGAATTACTCTCACAACTCTCTAAGATGATGTTTGTTTAAAAAAAACAAAAACATTGGAGGCCAAGGCGGCCACCTAACACTGTAACACACCACTTAAACCAATGGTTCCAATTTTAAGACCGAGGAAAAGTTACTTTTCATATTGAAGGCTAAATGGCCTACTACTCATGTTGGTTGGTATCAAAATAATGTCATTTTAATTTGACGATAAAGTTAAAAGGCAGTCACGTAATTAATGCCCTATAATGTCTTTTACTCGTTGAAACGTGATAGACCATCAATCTCTTAATTATTGTCTTATTTGATTTGACATATAAATTGAAAAAATAATTAATTTAATTATTAATATTAGTATATTGTATATTTTTTTTAATATTCATGTGTATGTGGCTCATAATTAAAGTAAAAAATAATAATAAATAGTAAAAGTGATGTCCTAAAAAAAAGTTTCAAACAAGATAATTATTTTGGGATGGATAAAAAAATAAAAAAAACAATAATTTAGAGATGGAGGGAGTAATTGATAAAAATAAATTCGATAATTTTATTAGAAATAAATACTTATTTTTAATTAAAATTTCTTTTAAAAATGGTCCCAATTTTGAGACCGACTAATACTTGCTTTCCAAATTAAGGGCCAAATGGTAAGGGTATCAATTTGAGCCACCAAATCGAGTGGTTTTGTTCGATTTTGGGGTTTATATAGTTCAGTTTGGTTTGAATTTTTCAAAAATTGAACGACTCAGTTCGGTTTGTTATATGACCTATCAAGCCGAGCAAAACTATAGAACTGTAATTAGATATAATCGTTGATCATTAGTGGGCTCATATCCTCCATAGGATTAGAGTATCTAAATACTAAAGTATTCACTATACAGTTTTTACCATGAGATTGAACAGCTAAACTGAACCGCAAAACCAAGCCGAATTAAGCCAAATCGTCGTGGTTTGGTTAAGTTCGACTCAAAACTTTGAATAGTTCAATTTTTTTCATGTTTTACGAACCAATAATTTGCAATTCAGCTCATATTTTGTCCTAAATTGAACGGAAGTGAACCATTTACATTTCTACTAATGGCCTGTTAGTGTCAAAATAATGTCCTTTTAGTTTGACAGTATACTAAAGCTAAAGACAAACTACACATTGGAACATAAAATTTAGTAAAAATGAGTTTAGTAATAATATTAGGAAATAATACTTATTTTAAAATAATATTTTATCGTCCCAATTTTGAGACCGACAAATACTTACTTTCCAAATTAAAAGATAAATGGCCTACTGGTAACATTGGTTGGTATCAAAATAATGCATTTTAATTTAGGCAAAAACATAAAAAAAAATTTGTGTTACGTGTATTTTCTATAATTTAGATCTTCTGACTTGACCCACTTTTGTATTGGTAGGCTGAGCTATGAAGTAATGTGATTTTACGAATTAGGATCTATAAAACGGTCTCGCAGGAGACCTACTATTTAATCTAACACTAAACCTAAAGGCAATTATATAATTAATGCCCTTTTACACATTTAAACGTGATATTTAGTGAAAACGAATTCAGTAATTTCATTACAAAATAATGCCCTTTTACCAATGAGATCTAGCTCAAATCCTAACGGAGAGGTCGGGTGTTCAAATCTTACCAGAGACGCACTGGTATGTAACTACTGGTTAGGTAGTCTCAGTTAAGAAATTCTCTTAACTCTGGTACTTCAATACTATCAATGGAAAGGTCGAGTGTTCAATGCCTCATCAGAGGCATCATTTGTTCTAGTCACACCATATAGTCTTAATTGTAACCTTTCAATGCATTAAATAATAATAATAATAATAAGCGTTGGGGTAAGATCTATGCCCTCTCCAACCTTTTCACACACCAAAAAAAAAAAAAAATCATTGGAAAATAAAATAAAAATTTATTAATGTTTATTTACAGATGCATGGTCCCAATTTTGAGAAGGCAAATGATATTACGAGCTTGAGTTTGTGCTATTCCTACGAGCTTTATTGGTTTTAACATAAATCTCGATACGTAAATGTTGTTAAGTTTGTGATAATTCGGAATGTTCATGTCATTTTTTAAAAATAAGACAAATTTTATTTAACAGTGTAGAGATCTACGGAAATTTCATCTGAAGACACTAATACTAAAACTTGTAGAAATATCACAAATTCGAGCTCGTAATATCATACCTCTTTTGAGAATACTTACTTTTCAACTTAAAGGCTAATAGTTTTTTAGTTTCCAAGGTATTTTCAGATCCAAACGCCCACGACTTATTCACGAGGTAATGTTTGCTTAAGCGACTAGAGGCACTCCCACTCGGACCAACTCCTATTGATAAATTAAAGGGTAATTGGCTGACTAATAACGTCTGTTGGTATAAAAACAATGTCCTTTTAATTAAACAAACAAAAACAAAAAACATGGAAGTGGGTCAGCTTGGGAAAGCAAAAGATGACAACAGCTGAAATTTGATGCTCAAGCCATGGACAGAGTCACATAGAGAGACCTATGTATGCTGCTTTTACTTTGAATTCAATTTTAATCACACAGTGTCTTTGACATCCACCAAATTTTAATGAAGGAAACAAAGTCACGTGGTATCTAAATGGCCATCAAATATTCTATAACTCTACTAGATTTACAGCTCCTTCTACAATTTTTGTTACGATTAAGTCTTGATGAAATGCAAAGTTATCTTCCTTCAAAATAATTTACTCTTCATCGAAGATTAGTTGTAGCAAAAATTGTAAAAGGAGTTGTAAACCTAGTATTTTTCAATCTCTTAACCACTCAAAACACGCGAACACAAATATTGGTATAGATTTGGTTCGCACTTTTGATGTAACTGATATTACTAAGAAAGCAAAATATCTTGGCATATATGTTCATCTAAAAGAAAAATATCTTGGCTGGCTAGTCAGAAAGTATATTTAGAACATGTCTGCAGAGGTTTGAAAGCACAGAAGAAGATCAATGGAGGGAGAGGTTTACAATTTCATATGGGTATGGATGACAGTCTTGGCATCTCTCTTCTTTTGTCACACAATTATTGGCAAGAACATCTCACAAGGTACAACTAGACTCCTTGCCTTAATTCCAATTATATCCCTCTTTTTCTTGCTTCCTCTCAATCTCACCACCATGCACCTTGGTGGTTTAACCTCTTTCTCCATAGCTTGGCTTTCTAACTTCAAGCTCCTCCTCTTTGCCTTTGGCAAAGGCCCTTTATCTGATCCTTCAAATGGTCTTCCCATCTCAGTATCCCAATTTGTCCTCGTGGCTTGTTTACCCATCAAGATTTTAACCGACCCATCTAAGAAAGGCCTCCGTAAATCCCCTTTGAATTATGCTACCAAGATTATGGTGTTCTGTATTACACCAATGGTCTATGATTTTAAGAAAGATATTCATCCACAGTTGAAAATGTCATTGTATGGCTTCCACATATATTTGGCGCTCGACATTGGTCTAGCCATGTTTGCAATCCTAGCAAAAACCTTAGTTCGAGTCGAGCTTGAGCCGCAGTTTGATGAACCTTATCTAGCTACATCATTACAAGATTTTTGGGGCAGACGCTGGAATCTTATGGTATCAAGTATTCTACGCCCCACGGTATACTTTCCGATCAAGTCCATTTCAACCACCCATTTGATGATCCCAAAGAAGTGGGCTGCACTACCTGCAGTTTTCGCTACATTTTTGGTGTCGGGTCTAATGCATGAACTGATCTTTTACTACATTGGACGGTTAAAACCAACGGGGGAAGTTACATGCTTTTTTATAATTCATGGGGTGTGTGTGGATGTTGAAATTGTTATCAAAAAAGCTTTGGATGGGAAATTCAGGTTGCAGTTGCACCCAATTGTATCCAGGTCATTGACATTGGGATTTGTGCTGGGTTCGAGCTTTTGGTTGTTCTTTCCACCACTCTTTCGGTTCAAAGCGGAGGTTAGAGATTGCCAAGAGTTTGTAGCTTTCTTAAAGTTTGTTAGACATGGTAAGCTTATCAGTCCATATGATGTTTCTTGCCCTTTTGATTTATGAAATCTTGAAAAAACTCAGAGTTAATTTGATGGATTGTATGGCCAATGGAGGTAATTTAGTCTGACATTCAGCTTAAATCAAGTTTGTGCTTATCCGTTCCAGGTAAAGAGTCCACTTTTCTTTTTTAAAAATCAACATGTGACTAAATCAAATCAAAATTTTACAAATTTTACTTATGTTTTAGGAAATAAAATTTCATTAATTAAAAACTATTTTAAGAATACTACGGATTACAACTTTCAAAACTTTGTAAAAATCACTAAATTTATGTTAATTATCGGTCAAACTTCAACTAAATTGACCGTAAAAAATCAAAACTGAACTCTTTACCTGAAATGGAGAGAGTAATCAATTAGATTTGAAAATTATTTGATTAGTACGTCACACAAGGTCAATGACTTTCGTTGTAAGACGCTTCACTCAAAAGTCAACACATGGACAATGTTATCCAACTCAACATGTTCTGCCTAACATCAAACCCGTTCGTTCATTCTTCTCTATTCCCGTCCCTTCTCTTTCGCCTGAAAACTTGATCTGAGTAGGGTTTTAGAGTTTGACTCGAGTAACTAATTATTTGTTTCTCGTCCAATTCTGATCCAATTAACATCAGCTTTCATCGACCCTTGTTGGTGTGGTGGTGTTCATCGTTTCTGTGATGAAGAGGATTGAACCCTATGCAATGAAGAAGACAACCTTAAGTAGAAAAATAAAAAACCTATACTAAAATGTTTGATTTGGAATATTGCTAGCCTGTGTAGATATTAATATCAAATGCCAAAAGTAATTATAAAGATGCCAATGAAAATGAGGGTCTGAAATCTGAACTACCGCAACCTTCCCATTTGTGGCAACGTCCCAATATCAACACGAAAGGAGCATTGGCGATAGCAGCATAAATAGAAGTGGTCGTATTCACTACCGATGCCCAATCCAACATCGTTGATTGACAAATGTATATGATGTATATGAAATTTTGAATCTTAAAGAACTTTATGTGTGTGTGTGTGTGAGAGAGAGAGAGAGAGAGAGAGCACTGATTAGGTTGGGCTTAGTGAGAAAAACAGAGGGGCTTATGTTTTTGTTTTTCGATCTTTAACGTTTGACTTTTGAATTTTTTGTCCTTTAAAATTAAAATGGTTCAAGGTTCATTCAAAACCTTTTTCTCTTACACAAATACACTGATGTACAAATCTGCGGGATCCAAAGTGTACTAATCCAATGACACACGCAAGACGACCTTAAGATGTTGTGGTGGCGATGACAGATTCAAAAGTAGCACAACAACAATGGAATTATCATGCTGGTAGTCAGGCCCAGTTTTGGACATTTTCTAAGTGATCCAGTGAACCGGGCTCTAAAATTTGAAAGGCCCAATTTTTGTATATATGTATTATATATAGACTATTTAATTACTTTTTTCTGAATTTATTTAAACATTAGTTTACTTGTTAGAGTGGTGACTTATTGTGGGTAAGCATTTTTAGTCATTCTTAGATTGTTGCTTCGAATCTTGGAACCTTTGTTATTAAATAATACAAAAAAAAATTAAGATTTATACTATAATTATTAAAAACCTCTTTTGTTTGGCATGAATGTATAAAGATCAATTCCTAGCATTTTCATAAAAATATTTATTTGTCATTTTCGCTCAAAACATCAACCATTACCAGATCAAATGAATGTACTGTATATATCTTTCGCTTAAATTTGTGTGTCCCAAATTTAAGGGGGCCAATTCCATCGAAACTCATAGCTTAGCTTTATTTATTTATTTCTTGAAAAAAAATCTATTATGAAGACCTAATTGAAGATTTTGTTTTAAGAAATTTAGAACGATAATACTTTTCAAAGAAAAGTTTGATACTAGTTTGGAATTTTAGGAATTTTGGTACTTCTTTTCTAGGAAAATCATTAAAATATGATAATATTATAAAATATGTAACATATTTTTAATTTTTTGTATTTGTCTTTTATCAATTTTAGGGTCTAATTTTAAATCTAAGCACAGGGCCTCCAAAATATCAGGACCGGCCCTGCTGGTAGCAGATGGATTCAAAAAAGTTCGATGATAATGGCGGCAAAACTAGAGAAATGGTCGAAAGCACAAAGAGAGAGTGAGAGGTACACCCAAACACATAAGTCTAGCATGGCTACTCGATTTTCATTTGTTGGGAGAGGGTTAAACCACTCAAGTGAAAGGCTTGGGATTGGATTAGTGATTTATTGGGGAAAAAAACATTAAGTGCAACGGTGATACCACAGACGTGGTAACACCATTGCAATAATAATGCAAGCAAATCCGTAACCTTGTTTATGTAGAACGTAAGGTTGTTGTTGATACATCAACAAGGTTGTCGATTTGTTGCATTATTATTGAATTGTAATATCACGTGAGCGATATCACAATTTTACACGGTATTCTCTCGTTTGTTAGGAGGGAGGAGAGGTTTGCCATTTAGGTTTTCTCTTAAGGGTGATTTGAGTTTTTTCTAAGTTCCGTTTCCGACTGTATCATCGGGTCAACAAAAGATTAGATAAATTTTTGGGTTTTGCTCTTGTGTATTATAGTGTAAAAGGGTGATATGAAAAATCAAAAACTAAAGGGGGTTTCCTTTATTTTGCGCTAAATTCATTGTGGACAGAAATAGAGTTGTTAAAACGGGCCATTGGGTTGGGCTGACCCGCCAAATGAGTGGGCTAAAATATCTTAACCCAACCCAACCCGCCATGGGCTACGGGTTGGGGCGGGTCAACTCGCCAAAAAATGTTCTTAAATAAACTCAATGTCTAACAAATTAAAATTAAAAAAAAAACATATCACACTATTTTTAATTTTTAATTAATGAAATAAAAAATCAAACAAAAAGCCAAGAAAGAATCTACCAAATTAAAACAAAAAAATTAAGGAAATATAACTACACTTTTTAAAAGGAATAATATACAATTTGGTCCCTGAACTTACCAACTTTTTTTACCTAGGTTGTTGTACTTGAAAATTTCCTAAATTGGTACTTGAACTGAGGTTTTGGGCTCTCATTTAATCCTTCAACTGACTTCCGTCAGTTGAGCCGTTAGTTTCTTAATTTTATGACAAAATTGCCCTTAGCTAATGTTGATATTAATCTTACGTGGACAATTATGTTGAGATGGATTTTTTTTGGCAAAAATGAAAATATAAATAGAAAAAAAAAAAAAGGGACTAATCTTAGGAAAAAGGATGTAACAAAAAGAAGAAGACCACTTATCGATGAACCATGGCCCCATTTCCAAAAGATGTGGACTTTATTTGTGGGGGTCAAAGGAAAGATTCAAAGGAGAAAGAAGCTTCTGGAAAAAAAAGAATGGCCACAGTAATAGCAACAACGGTCTCGCCACCACCATTGATGTTTTTCAAATCCCAAATATTTCGTAACCATCTAATCCCATGGAAGAAGAACCTAATCAAAACTCGAAAGACTCTCCAGCGGCAAAGCTACTGGAGTATCTTAGACAATTGAGTCGATTCAAAGAAACGTCCCCGACTAGCCTTACGTCGTCACCGGCGGGGAAGAGATTGTGATTATCTGGCCAGAGGATCTTAGAATACGATAAAACGTCGTTGCGCAACAAAAACCACCTGGATCTCCACCCCTTACCGTAATTAGTCCACTTGTATAAATGCGAGCACCAAAGAAGCTCTCGATAGCTTCACCTCAGGAAGATTGGTCCCCGATCCCTGTTTCGAGCTTCCCCTTGACTCTCTCTAGATTTCGACGATGTCGTGCGTATCGAGATCTTAGTGGCGTGTCTTTTGTTCGTAGATCCGAACCTACTGAACGTTTTGACAATCTACAGACCCCTTCTTTCCAGTTCAAACCCCAAAATTGGTTCTTTCTCTTTCTCTTTTCAGTACTGATATTAGCAGAACGGAGGAGAGAGAGTTGGCTGGGGTCAAGACCAGGGTAAGCCAAGTAGACGAAGTTTGAAACGGCGAGACCAAAGGTCGCGTCGCCGATAAACTCGAGTTAAAGCTTCTTCGAGAAAACCTTTGTTATTGAATCGGTAATTCAACAGCTTCTCCACTGCCCGAACCGAAATCTCCATGTCCATTCATTCTTCATCACCATCGATGCCCTCAGCGTAGTGGTAAGAGAGAGAGAGAGAGAAACGAGAAGAGAGAGAGTTTTTCTAATTTGTGTAACTTAGAAAAAAAAAATTAAATCCAAGTGTCCATGTGGAATCACACTCAGCATGTAGTAAGGACATTTTGGGTATTTCAAAAAAAATTTAACGGGTAAAGTGACGACCGTCACTTGAGGGACTAACTGTAAGGCTTAAAGTGCGGTTCAGGGACCACAATAGGAAATATCATAGTACTAGAAACTAATTAGGAAAATATTGCAAGTTCAGGGACCAAATTGTATATTAATCCTTTTTAAAATCAAAGAGTCAAACTAAATTTATAAAGTCAAGCAATTTAGCGGGTTAGCCTAACCCAACCCAACCCGTAGCCCGCAGATTCAACCCGTTTGACCCGTCTCCTAGATAGGATCAAAATTTATCAATCCAACCCAAGTCATTTTGATAATGAGTTGGGTCGGCCCAACGGATTCAATCCGTATTGACAGCTCTACACTGAAACTTAACTTGTCCATATCAAGATGAAGGGCCCATTTGTCCATGGCATTTTAAGTTTTCAATGTTTTGTATTTCTTTGGTACTTTTTCTTTTGATTATTATTCTCTATGTTCACCCAAATAGTTCAGATTTAAAAAGTCTATTATTAAGTGATATGTAAATATCATTAGAGTTTGTTATAATTACAAAAATACTTAAATATAATCAATGTGTTTATATCAATATAGATGGTAAAGTTAAAAAATTATAGATATAATTTTAAAAGTAAACTTCTTATATAAAACATGTTAAAATAAAATAGTAGAATATTTACTAGAAACGATACCAATAGAAAAGTAAAAAGAAAAAACTAGAACCCAAACGAGGGAAGGAGGAAGAGGAACACGGATTGATGGAGGGAGGGGAGGGTTGGAGGAGAAGAGAAAAAAAAAGGGAGGGAGTTGGGAGGGGAAGGTGGGGAAGAAAGTTAAATAAAGAGGGAGGGAGGAAGGTGGCAGTGATGGAGGAAGGGAGGAGGGCGGCAGTGAGGAGAGAGGGAGGGAGGAGGGTTTAGAAGAAAAGAGAAAGAAAGATGAATTATTTAAGAAGAGGTAAAATAAAATCTTCGAGCGGCGCTATTAGCACCACACTTTTTTATTAATATATCCCTAAAATAAATTACAAAAATATCATAATTTTGTTAAATATAAATAATTTTTTTCTACTAAATACATCTACTCTTATATTACGACACCTACTAAAGCACTAAATATACCATTTACCTTCTTCTTTTTTTTTTTTTTTTCATTTCTTCTTCTTCCCCACCCCTCCGCCTTCTCTCTCGGTAAACCCCTCCCGGCAACCCTCCTCGGGTAACCCATTGAACCCCCTTTCCTTCTTTCAAACTGATCCATTCTCTCCCCCACAATTTTTTTTCCCTAACTCTCCTTCTTCCCTTCCCCTCTCCCTTCTCTCCTTCTTTCCCTCTGCCCACCCCTTGAAAAATTTTGACCGACGATTTTTTGTTCGGGACTGAGTTATCGAACAATCGGGAGTTGTTTGGATGGCCCTAACTGAACATCACAGTGATGTTCGGTAAGGACCAACCGAACAACCCTCGATTGTTCGATAATTCGATCCCGAACAAAAATCGCCGATTTTTTTTCAAGGGCTTCAAAGAGACGGTGGAGAAGAATGGGGGGTTTCAACCATGCCATGTATGTAGGGGTTAGATTTAGAGTGAAAAAAAAAAAAAGGGAATAAAGGAGAGAGTGGAGGTGGGATGGGGGAGGAAGGGGAAGGGAAGAAAAGGAAGGAAGGGAGGGGAAGGGAAGGGGGCGGACTGTGTGTGGGGGGGGTGTTGGGTTAGGTTTACAAAAATGAATTATTTGGGAAAGGGTAAAATAGAAAATGTTGGGTAGCGTATTTCGAAATTAGGTTGGTGTGAAATTAGTGGAGGGGATGTATTAATAGGAAAAGGTAGTGCTAATAGCGTCACTCTGAAAAATATAGGGGTGGTATATTTAGATGTTTGGTTGATGTAAAATTAATATGAGTGGTGTATTAAGAGAATGAGTGTATTTAAAGACAATGAAGGTGTTAATAGCCCACTCATATATTTTTTACACTTCGGCCCCGAAATTACGAGTAGAGATGTTAAACGGGCTAGCCCTAACGGTTTCGGGCCAGCCCTAACGGGTTGTGGCCCTAACGGGCTACGGGTTAAACGGTCCAATTTTTTCGGGCCACTAATATTGCAAACCTAACCCTAACCCTAGCGGGTTTCGGGCTAAACGGGCCACTATCGGGCCACGATTAAAGATATAATATAACAATATTTTGAAATAGTTAATCGATAAATCATTCATAACTTTGATAGTTTCTTATGTTTTCAAAAGAAATATAAACTAGACATTTTTTTTACATCAATGTCTTATAATTTCCAACTTGTTATTCTCAAAATAAATAATATCATAGCTTTACTAAGCAGTTATTTCCAAAATTTTTGTTTATATTTTAGTATTTATTCACAAGTACACAAAGAAAACCTGTAGTGCAAATGATAAATATGTTTGATTTTGGATTAAAGGTTGTTGGTTTTATTTTCATGGTGGTTATTTTACATATCTCCTAAACTTTTTACGGCCTAATTAATATTACGCGGGCTGGCGGGCCAACCCTGAAACCTGACGGGCTAACCCTAACGGGTCGCGGGTTAAACGGGCTAGCCCTAAAAAGCCCTGATTTTAAACGGGCCAAAAATATTGAATCCTAACCTTGTATTTTTCGGTTTAAACGGGCCAACCCTACGGGTCATGACCCTTTTAACATCTCTAATTACGAGGTCCACTTCAAGTTCAGATAAGAATCCTACCAAAAATAAGACCAAAATCTCTACCAGAAAGTGGGCTTTTCATATTTGATTTTTAACACGTATCTTCTTCCAATAGAATAGAGAGATTTACTTGTATACTGTATTACCTTGGTTTCAAAATAAATGATTTTTTAAAAATTTGCACACACATTATAAAAAATTATAAAAAGGCTGATTTACCCTTACTTAACTGTAATTATTGTTAGTAAGTTGCATGATTATTCCTAATACAACATTTAATTAAAGAGTAATTAATAAGAGCAATATTGGCAAAATGTAGATAATTTTTTCTTGAAATCCTATAACATCATTTATTTTGGGGTAAATTTTTTTTATTCTAAAAAGTCATTTATTTTGGGACGGAGGTAGTGTTGTATCTACTTAATTTTGTTGTTTTCTATGTTAGATAATATCGAGAAAAAATACCAAAAACTCCAAAAAGTTTGAAAGTTAAATTTTTAATATCAAAAAGTTTTTTGTCACGTTGTTATGGTAAGAGCTCTCATTAAGATGAAAACTATTTTTCTTGTCATTGATGATAAAAATGATAAGAATTGCATCGAATAATAATAATAGTAATAATAAGAATAACAATAATTACAATAACATTATTACTATTAAATACCAAATGTCTCTTTAAAAAATTTATTTTCAATGATCCCAAAACAGATATTCTATTCTTAAAATTCAAAATTAATCTCTTAAATACAAAAAAAAAATTTAATTGAATATTGCTACACCTTTATGAAATTGTAGTAGTAATATTAGTAATAATAATAACAATAATGATAGGAATAATAATAATAATAATAATAATAATAATAATAATAATAATAATAATAATAATAATAATAATAATAATAATAATATATTGATGATATTGTTATTATTACTACTGTAATTATTTTTATTATTATAATTTTATACAAAATACTATAATCATTAACAACATTGAAAAGAAAAATAAGTTTTTATCCAAGTAAAAGTTTTTATCTTATTGACTTTAACAGAAATGTTTTGTTTTGAATTTTTTGGTATTAAAAGTTTTTAACTATAGGACTTTTTTGATATAAGAATTATTTTTGAGACTTTTTGGATATTGAATTTTTTTGTGAGAAACTCTTAAAGTTTTTTCTTATAATATTTTATTTATTTATAAAATTAAGAGAAAACTTTATTTCATAGTAAAATTACTTCGAATTCACTTATGAAGATACAATCCTTGGGAAATCCACGGACTACCCCATATGAAAATCGTAACTTGCTTGAATTGAAGGATAATGATACACAGAGTAAAAAATTGAACATAAGTTTTAAAGTCTACACATGTGGCAAGGAGATCACTCTCCTCTCCCTAATAAAAATAATTGGATCTCTTTGCGTCATATGTGTGGTCTTTGAAAAAGTATGTTCAATTTTTCACTTTGTGTATCATTATCCTATCACAATTATAGTACCACGACTAATTTTTCTAGCACTACAATGTTTGATAGTTTTTGGCTTCACTTTACAAACTTGTGGTACAAACCCTAAACATGGTATGGATCAATCACATTACTTGACCATGGACACTTATGGGCTCGTAAAATATTACAAATGATATAAGGGCTCGAAAAATATTACAAATGATATTAGAGCTAATCTCGGTAGAAAATGTGTTAAGATTATTTTTTGATACAATATACGTTGATTCTCAATGTTATAAAAAAATATTTAAGAAAAATAATTTTTTTTTTAATTTATAGAAAATTTATAAAAAGAAATTCAGATTCTGACCCCTCACGGTTTATTAGTTAACATTCAAGTCCTCAAAATGAAATTAAATCTTGGTCTAGGAAGAAGCGTCTCCACCTCAGAGCTTCGCAGTCTCCCTGTCTTTCCCTGCCCCGTCCATTCGTTGAATTCTGGGTTTTAATCGAATTAGGGTGTCGATTTGATCGATATCTTGATTGAATCGAAATGGGTTTCACAGTGACAAGCCTAATATTCTTAGCAGTGGGTGTTATTGCAAGTCTTTCTGCCCGGATCTGCTTCAACAAAGGCCCCTCTGCCAATCTGTAAGCACGTTGACTTTTCAAGAAAAGCTAATTACTTTGTTTTAGATTCGTTAAGATTTTCTGTTGAAATTGCGAACTGGATTTCAATTTTATTGAAAGACTATGAATGATTTGGTGGATTATGGTTTAGAATTGGATAGAATTTGTTGTTTAGAATTAGTTTACCTTCAGAAATGCTGATTGGGTTTCATTTTTATTTTGAATTTTGATTTGTATTTGTTAAATGTCCTTTTTTGGAGTAAATTTCTTCTTGGGAATGCTAATTGGATTGTATTTGATTGACAAATTCTTATGTTTGCACCTTTGGATAATTCATGTAATTGTCAATATGCAGTTTTCCGCAAAGCTGTTCCCTTTGTTAAATTAATGTGGTAGAATGGATAAGTTCTATCGCCAAACACTTTCGAGCAGAATCTTGATTGCATCATTTTTGAGTTGCTTTGAAGCTTTATGATGTTGGGCGTTTTTCTAGCTTTTTCTTGGACAATAGTTTGGAGGTAGAATGCTCAACGCCTCAACCTATAAATGACAGTTTCGGCTGTTTCCGAATGTTTAGGAGAAAATTTTCCATTTTGAGGTCGGGCTAGGAGGTTTAAGCTCTGAACAATCTTGCTGTTATTTTTCATATCCAGAGCCCTGGTTTACCTTTCTTGGCAACTTATGTCAAGTTTGGTTGTCCCATTTCTTTTGAAATAGTACGTCTTACTGAGATCGATTGCACCACTTTTTGTTTGAATCCTATTGAACTTGCTATCTATGTAACAAACCCTGCTGTCTTACAGAGGTTTAGTATCCTGTAACTTACCTGATTGAGAATTTAGGCTTATATTCTTAAAGAACGTAAAGATAGAGCAACTATTGTTGTTACTTTTCCTATCTGAATTCCTAGTTAACCCTCCTTGGTAGCTTAGCACTTTTGAAATATTAGGTCCTAATGATTTTATCATAATACTTTCTAGTTCAAGTCTTATTGAACTTGTTATCTGTTGAACAAATCTCACAGCCTTACAGAGGGATAGTATCATAGTATCCAGTAACTTACTTGGCTGAAATTCTGCGCTAATATTGTTAAAGAGTTTCCATGTAGAAGAAAAGGAATATGTGCTAGTATCATAGCTGCTATAAATATATTTGATTATGTCAGATATTTAGAAATGTCTAATTTAGTATTTTTATTTCCATGCAGGTTACACTTAACACTGGTCCTTACGGCGACAGTGTGTTGCTGGATGATGTAAGTCATGTTATATATCCCCTTCATCGAATGTGCTCTATATTAGATAGGAATAAACATCCATTGGAAATTCATGAAATAATCCATTCCCCAATTTTATAGTTAGGGGACTCTGTGAATCTTGAGTCCCTAGTTTATTAATTGATTTCCGTCTTATGTTACGATAAAAGTGATTTGCTGTTTTACTTATCAAAAAAGAAAGTGATTTGCTGTTTTATAAGCAATGATAATATGAAAGAGAACTGCAATTATCCTAAAATTTCTGAAATGAAACATAATAACTTGATTTGCTTGGGGGTTATGAGAGTCTGAGAATGAGTAGTAGACCGGTTGTCGGAAAAATGGTCTATTTTGCCACCGTAGTTTGACCAATCTTTAGATTTTGCCACTATACTATTTTTTGAGCAAAATTGCCAATGTAGTTTCAACAAAGGTTGCAATTTTGTCATTATCCCTATGCCTCAATGTCATCAAATTCTTAACAGAATGAATCTCAATCACCTCCCCTAAAGTTTTGTAAATGGGTTGGAGGATTCTTAACGATAGATGGTGTTTGAAATTAGGAGGTTTAAGCTAAAGTTATTGACGTATGTCAATTTTCTAAATGAAAGTTGATGAGCGGGCTTTTACTTTAAGGTAATACCGACATGAATAATTAAATTAAAAATAAAACATTGTTAAAAAAAATAATTTTTATAAAAACGATTATTATTAATGAAAAAAGAATTCTTAACATGGCATAATTTTCATGTTGGCTTTTATATGTTTTAAAGAACGTTAATACAAAAATAAGTTTACAATTTTCTAGTTAATTTTCTTTACAAGAATTAAATTACATTCAACAAATGAGTGTTGACAACTAGATTCCACGGATCAACCTTTTTCAAAATTAGTTAATTGATTGGATTTCTTTTAACTTAATATATTTTTTAACTTTCTTTATTACTCCCTCCATTTGAGGCAAGAAGTCCACTGTTCTATTTTGAGATGTTTCACATAAAGAGCCTACTTTCAAATATTATGCATACAATCTTCATAATTTTATAACTTTACCCTCCCCGTGTAGTACAAACATATTAACTATGCGTAAATATTTTTGTAATTATAATTAATTATAATTATACTTATATATCCCTTAATTATTAGACTTTTCAAGCGTGGACTCTTTGAGTGGAACGGAGGGAGTATTATATTTTTAATTATATTTTGATACAATAAGACAAAATGTATAGAGTATTTATTTTAAATATTTTTCTCTTATTTTTCTATTTAGACAATATATATATTTTCCATCTTGTTTTTTGTTTATATTTCATTCTTTTTTTCCTTTTTTTTGTTCATCAAATATCTTCTTTTCTAACACCAGCTACCATTAAGTATCTCCCAACATTTTGAAAAGCCTTGGGGGATGCAATTGAAATTAATCCTGTTAGAAATTGGATGACAGTCTCGAATAATGGCGAAATTGCATCTCATGTCTTACTTTAAAACTACAATGACAATTTTTCCCCAAAATAGTACAGTGCCAAAATATATAGATTGGTCAAAGTACGGTGGCAAAATACACAATTTTCCCGGGTTGTCAGCTAGGTAACTTGATTCACCTTTTTTTTTTTTTTCTTGGAAGGAGTCAAGGAACCAATTTTAGGAGAAGATGCTGAGCATAACTGGTTAAGAACACCTAAATGAATGTCAATTTTTCGAACGCTAAAGATTCAAATGTTGTAGTTTACTTGTTTGCCATAGTTTCTCGCTATGAAACAAACTCATGGATAGTCAATTGTTGTTCTTCTTATGAGTTATTATAACAATATATATTTATATATATATATATATATATATATATTAAAAAAAGATTAACTTAATCCACGCAAAGAGCAAAGAGTGACCTTGTTTAAATAAATATTTGAATTCTGCTTTGAGAAGCTTTCCTTTTCCTTTTGCCACATTCATGCCCCTTGTTCCATGTGTTGTTCCGAAAATACTAGGCCTAACTCTTAGTTTTGCCTGGATAGTAGTGAAGCTTCTGTTTTTCTTTTTCTCTTTTTTTTAAACTATATGTTCTGATAAATAACGTTGAGCAAGCACAAGTTACAAGCAGATTTTTTCTTTTCCTTTCTAGTTTACTTGTGTACCATTTCTAAAAATTCGAAGTTGGTTTATGTGTCCTTAAAATAACGATGCCCTGAGTGAAGTAAATGCCGTAATTTTTTTTTAACCTTTTCTAATTAAGTGCTCTGCATTGGTACTAATCTTATGTTGCACTTGATACTCGAACTAAGGACATGAGCTTTTGGTCAAGACACTTTTCATTAGCAAGCATATCAAACAATCAAAATTTTAGCAGAAAAATTGTTTAAATTAAAGTACTTGTGCTGAACGCTTGTTTATCCCTTCCTAGAGTAGTGTGATTGAGTTTGGAGATTTTGTCATCTGGCAACACAATCTGGTACACACAAACCCTGCGTTGGGTTGTTTAATAAACCGAGCTGGCTGGAGTTTGCTCGTTTAAAGCTCGACTCAGCTTGTTTTGGGTTCAAGTCAAGTTCGAAGATGATTTTGGGCTCGAGGCCAGCTCAGTTTGGCTATAAAGCTCAGTAATCACAATATTTATGTATATTTTTTATGACTTATGGCATATCTTTTCTTTAACCTTACGTAAAGCTTGAGCTCAGCTCCCTTATCGTTTAGTTAATTAATTAGAACTCGAAGAGAAGTTCTTTCATTCGAGTAAAGCTCAAGCTTGGCTCGATTAATAATAAGAGAGCCGAGCTCAAATACCCGAAACTTGGCCCCAAGTCCGGTTAACATAAATATTATCAGTATAATGTAGAGTTACCTATACTATGGAGATTTTTCAAAGCCAAACCTCGGTTGTTAAACATCTTCTCTCCTGTAGGTGGGCTATTGTTTATATTGCACAGATGAACCCGCTCATTGTTCCGATCCTTAGTGAAGGGGAGTAATGTGATCTTGTGAAAGAAACTGCGCAGGTCTCGCCGTCAATCAAAATTTCATTTTGTACAATGGATTAGTCGTAGCACGTTACTTTTTTTCCGGTTGTATCGTTGTTGTAACAGAGATGAAGAGTTGTCATTGAGCAAAGTTTGATATATCTTTTGTTGTAATCCTCTTCTTTACGTTGTTTTTGTTTTTCAATTGGAATTGTGATGGTAACAAATAACAATATAAGAATACCACAGTTATTTTCTTCACCGAAATAAATGGCAGTTTGAAGCCAAGGTTTTGTCTTCCTGTCACAAGTGTGTTTTCAACTGACTTTGAAGATGCAAAATACGTTAAGGATCTTAATAATTTAATGGGTCTAGCTAACAAGTGTTGTTGTAGAACTTGTTAAGGTTTTTCAGTTAGGAAATTTATTACATTGGGAATCATTGGAGTGTTTTCTAGTATTTAGAGAATGATTGTGTAATGCAACTTATTTCTATTGATGAAAGCTTAACAAGTGTTGTAGAGTTTATTCTTATTCAGTTTTTTTTTTGTGAATTAAGATAATTTTCAATGTGGTTTGGAGCTGAGCAAGAGCAGGATGGCATTCCAATTGATCAGCCGAGTCCCGATTATGATTAACCAACTAAAGTGGACGGAATGGCGATTGGGGTTCCATGTTTAACTAACTACAGTAGTAAATTGGATGGACATCATGGACTGGCGCGATTGAGAATCGCAGTAGGATGGAATGGTGATACTAGATGGAATGCTGATTGAATGGAATGCTGATATTGGATGGAATGGCGGTTTCGTCGTTTGATGGAATGGTGATTGAGGATGGGATGAAGATAGCTGAACTGTTCATATTCATTCATGTTATACTCAAGTATGAACTGAATCCATGCATTGACTTTCTTCATTCTCAATTCCAATCACTTGCAATCAGCAATGTCATCCTTTTATGTCATTTTGATTCCTCCGACAACCTTAATTCTTCGATAATGGTTACACTATGTATATTAAACTAGGGTACTTAGAGTACGATGCACGGTTTTAATTAAAAAAAAAACAATTACAAAAATTCTTTATAATAAGAGAATTTTTTAATTACTATTTTGACTTTAACTGTATCCTAAATTTATAAATTCTTTTTTTTATCTATAATTATTATTTTGATTTGTCAAGGTCATTGTATTTAAAGTAATTGACATAGATTTTTAAAGGATAATTAAATAAAATCATAAAAAGTAATACAAATAGAAGAATAATTTAAAATAAATTAAAAAACTGAGGAGGTTGTCATGTGGATATCAAGAGAGAGAGAGAGAGAGAGAGACAGAGAGAGAGAGAGAATTGAAATAAAGAGAATTGATGAGAGAGAATATGAGGGTATTTTGAGAAATTAGAGAGAGTAGATTAGGCGGAAAAAAAATTTAACACAAGGCTGTCATGTGATAGCTTTAGCTTTTGTTTTAGTAGTAATATATAGATTTAAAATAAAAAAAGGAGGAGGTTGTCACGTGAACATCATCAAGATGTTTTTGTCAAGAGAGAGAGAGAGAGAGAGAGAGAGAGAGAGAGAGAGAGAAAATCAATTGAAATAAAAAGAATTGATGAGAGAGAATATGAGGGGTTTTAAAAAATTAGAGAGAGTAGATTAGGCGGAAATTTTTTTAACACAAAGTTGCCATATGGTAGCTTTAATTTTTGTTTTAGCAATAATATATAGATATCGAAATTTGGTTTTATTGAAAGTAAAATTCCAACTCACACTATATCCAGCGGGTAAGCAAGGCAGGAGTCATGAAGATGGAATTAATAAGATGGGAAAAAAGAGGAGATGAGATTATATATTGAGCAACCCAAGACAAAGCCACCTTTCCAAAACTATAAAAACAATGCAATAAATGAAACACTTATTGAGCAACAATATATATATATATATAACCAAACAAGGCCATAGCACAAGTAACAAAAGAAAACCCATAGGCAAAGGCAAGTCTTTTTTTTTTTTAAGTGATGGGGAGAATCTATCTAATAATTGTTCTCTGTGTGCTACTATTGACTGTGAACATGATGAGTTTACCTGCAGTTCTAGCCTGCCCGTCCGACGGCAGCGATTGCCGGAACTGCATCGTGAACCGGATGAAAAACGGTTGCCCAGGGTGCGAGCCGATTATGCGGTGCATGTCACGATGCTTGTGGGGTGGTACATCAAGGTCCAAGTGTATCAACAAGTGTGATTGCAATGTGGGAGGGTATCCTAGGCTGTCTGATTGCAAAAACTGCTTGTCACAATGCAAATGTACCTGTGCAGCAGGGTAGATGGAAAAAAAAAAACTTCTGGTATAATGGCTGGCCTCTCTCTAGTAGTGAGGGTTTTAGTTGTATGATGAACTATTTTTTATAGATAATTTTGCTTCTTGTTCTCATTTTACCCAAGGCTATGTGGGTGTCAGTGTGTGTGTGTGAGGGAGAGATAGAGAACCAAATATGTGTCTACATGTATATGAACTACAATCCTTCAACGATAGTACTTGGCTTCTTTTTTCTCTCTTTTTCTTTTTCCTTCCAATCTGTGTTTGTGATGTGTGTGTGTGTGTGTGTGTGTTGTGTGAACTGAGTTTTCTTAGTGGAAAACAACGTATGCACAGGAACATAAAAGTATGCATGGATCCATTGATAGGAGTCGAGCTACTGGAGATTCAACTCGAGTTGGATCTGTTAAGAGTTCCACTCAAGTTCAGTTCATACGCTAAACGAACGAAACTTGAATCCAACTTTGACCTCGGCATGTTTATTGAGCTCAATTCGAGCTCACTCTATATGCTCATGAGAATCTTACTACTGTAATTGATAATCAAGCTACTCGAGTTAAACTCAATAAGAAATCAACACTACTCGAGCTCAACTCGAGAATGAGACCTGCTTCAGTGAACTGAATTTGAACTTCATTTCAAGAAAATAACAAAACAAACTTGAGATTGAGGTTGAGAATGCGACTGGCTCCCGTGAACCGAATTTGAACTTCATTTCAAGCTCATTTAAAATAAAATAAAACAAACTTGAGCAAGTCAAGCTCAAGCTCTTGCTCATTTACATCATCGCAAGAACCTCATAGGATTACGTGACTACACATTAAAACTTTGATACGAAAGACATTGCATTATGTGTTTATGCATTAAAACATCCTAATTCATCAGTTTATACTCCTCTGTACAATGTTTTGTGTGTACATGATATTTCTGCATTTGTATAATACTAACATGTAGTAAATAAACAAACACTGATACACAATTCTATGCAAATAGAGAAAATGGAACAGCTGATGAGCTGAATAAGCCAAGAAATTAAGAATGATTTTCACATTGTAATCAACAAATTTGAATTGCACGTACATATATGATAGAGATACAATATTCACAGCTAATACAGCAACAAACCATATCCAATCAATCAATAAGTATTAACTGTAAGAACATGTTTCTACGAGACCTTACCAAAGCAAGGATCCGACTGATGAAGTTTTCTGCTTGTTTCACCTTGAGAGGAAAGATTTTGTAATCGACAAGATTGTTCGAGGATTAGTTTATAGGTTGAGGGATGATCCCAGGCTATGAAAGAAAACCGATCACTATAATCTTCCAAGCCTTCAACTAATAACTGCCAAACTAAGGCTCCCGATCCAGCCTCCCTCTTCTTTGCAGACACGTATATTTTGTCGTAAACGGTTTGAAGTACAATGTCTCTATCATATGATCCTTGTTGCTTCATCCTCAAAGGGGAGCCAACTTCTGTAAAAAGAACTGGTTTTATAAGCACATTTTCACCGTCGCGTATGTGAGCATCGACCCACCGGGAAAGATAATCGATTTTTCCTTCTAAATCTGAAAGTGGGATCCTGCAATAGATGGTTACTAAGAAGAGTTAAACCTAAAATCTATTAACATTATATAAACAGCCACCAAATAACTTTTCCACAACTCAATTAGTGCTTGAAATGTCGGGGAGGGAAGCGAGTGGGGACCAGCTAGACACAAATACTCCCTCCGTCCCTCTCAAAAGTCAACATTCAAAAGTTAATGATTAAGTTAGATTTCCGTAAATACCCTTAGTTATAAGGATTAAAATATTTTTCCAACTTTTAAGTTTAATGTAATATGGATCATAAAATTGATAACTTTGTGTTAAAACAAGACTTTTTAAGTGGAATGTCCCAGAATAGAAAGTTGAACTCTTTGAGTGGAACGGACAGAGTTGAATAAATGGTAAGGTTGCTCCATTGTGTCGTGGAGGTAACGGGTTTGAACTATGGAAATAGTCATCTGCTTTCTTGCAGGACTGCGTACATCAAAACCTTCCCACCCTTCCCAGACCCCTCAATGGCAGTAGCCAGTGGACCATCCTTTCAAAGACAGGATAGCTAAGATGAATGAACTAGTATACTAGAGGCTTTGGGACATTGAAACCAGTGGGATATCAGCTCCTTAAGTGGAGCCAAATCAATATGTATTCAAAATTTTAGAATCACTAACCAGCTATGAGGATAAGCATGAACTGAAGCAAAATCTATGTTGTCGGTGGCTGAGTTCCGTAAGAAGTCAGATCCAAGTGATGCTGCCCATTCCCCTGGATTCACTGTAGAATTTTCAGAAGTTTTCAACCCGTAAAATCCTTCGAGTCCAACAGTTACGAGATGTTTTGGGTCCAAACTTTTGACAAATGCAGCCATCTCCTTTATCCAAGCCTATTCAACAAGACAATAGCATACAGTCAGAATTCAGAAACTCTGAAAAGTAAAGGGATAAAAGTAAACCAGAACAAATCATAAAAAGGACGCGCACTCAAGCGAGGCTCCAGCCATTCGCAGGGGTTTGGGAAGGATCTAATGTACATAGTCTTACCAGTAAGACTGCAAGCACACACACATACAGTACATGGGTGAACAGAACAAAATGGAGAATGAAAAATATTAAAATAGTTAGGTTTTTTCTTATTTCCAACCCCAAAACTTTTTCTAAACTGAAGGCTTAAAACACAAAAGGAATACAAATGTAATGGGCATTCACCTCAAGAACAGGGGCAGATGTACTGGATTCGCACCGGGGCTCGTTCATGAGTTCCCAAGCAAATATCGCTGGTTCCTCAGAATATTTAACTCCACTTAACGAGTTTTTTCTTGTAATAATAACCTAAAATACAAAGAAACATATATATGAATGGCACAAGAACATTAATTGCTCACCAAAAAAAGAGCAACTAGATACAAATTTAGCTTAAATACAGAGAAGAAGTTGCATCATGAATGGCTATATTTTAGCAGAAGACTGATCAATGCAATAGCAAACACATAGTCCCGTTTGGGAAGATTATTTTCACTTCTTATAGAACTCAAGCAGCATAATTACTTAACAACGGGAATGAGTTTAAAATATTACTTATAGTTTGTACCATAAAAGACTGCAGACAAGCCGAGTTGAGTTTGAAATATCAAGCTCGGCTCAGTAAAAGTTTGAACTAGCTGGAGCCAAACTTGACCATGGCTTGAGGTTGCTTGGGTCATTTACTTCAGGAGTCCAGCTGAAACCGTGCCAGCCCAAGCTTGTTCACGAGGCATGTCATAAAATAGTACCAGAACTATATATTTTGGGTATTTTGGTATATTTTGCACTAATCGAGCTTATTCAAGTCTGGCCGAGGTGGCTTATTTTTTTCATCGTGTTCAAGATTGACTCATTCACATCACGGGCCCAAGTCGAATCAAGTTCACATCACAGGCTCAAGTCAAATAAAGTTATTAACCGGCCGAGCTCAAGCCAAACTCGAGCTATTACGCTTTATTTACAGGTCTAACTATATGGGATCTCAACAAGAAATAAGAAACAAAATGCAGATTAGGGAGATAGTGGTTTTTGAGCGCCTACAGATGGCATGGTTTGATTACGTGATCAATGTGAGCAAAATACAATTGCTTCTCATTTACAACAAAAGGAAAAGAGCAATTGTTTCCAATTTCCATGCAGGGGATATTAGGCTTTAGGCATACCTTCACAAAAGCTTTGTAGTAATCCTTTATGATAGGGTGGGAGAAAAACGAATCAGTCGAGGAAGAGACATTGATCCCAGCTTCTTGTGCCCACTTTACATACTGAGCTTTCCCGCCAAATGCTTTCAAATTATTTACAAGACTAAGAATCAATCTTATCCCATGTTTCCTTGCTTCAACTATCACATAGTCTAAACCCTGTAATGCATTGAACGACAACTCAGTCTATAAGCTTAAATAAAAACAGAATTATGCCTTATTGAAAAATACTCCCTCCGTCCCTAAATTATTGTCTTTCTTTCTTTTTTTGTCCGTCTCAAAATAATTGTCTTGTTTGAAAACTTTCCTTTTTAGGACATCACTTTTACCATTTTACCCTTACTTTTTTCCCTACTTTAATTATGGGCCACATATACATGGACATTAAAGAAAATAACACATTATACAAATATTAATAATCAAGTCAATTATTTTTTCTTAATCCATGTGCTGGGTCAAACAAGACAATAATTAAGGGACGGAGGGAGTAACATAAAGTAGAAAACGGAAGGAGAAATCAGGAAAGGCTTTAGTTGTATACGAAGACTTAAGTGAGTATATGAGAGCAAAATAATGAAAAACAATGGAAGGAGAAAGCAGGGAAGGCTTGGGCTGTATACAAAGACTTAAGTGAGTAATGAGAGCAAAATAATTTTTTTTTTAAAATTTAAGTATACAAGACTTATGTGAGTTAAGAGCAAAATAAAATGAAAAAAAGATTATACAAAGACTTGAGTGAGTAATGAGAGCAAAATAAAATGAAAAAAATTAATTAAATTCAAAAAGAGGGCCCAACCGGGTTCGAACCGGTGACCTCTTGATCTGCAGTCAAATGCTCTACCACTGAGCTATGGACCCTTTTTGATAAACTAATTCATGAGAAATTCATATAGCGAATAGCTCAGGACCTCAGGTATCACATCCCCTGAATAGCCTGACTATGTTCCTTCTAAAAATCTGCCATCGACTGAGAATGTCAAAAATTCCACTGAGCGAAACAAGTCCCAAACAATTGAAATAATCTCAAAAGCCCCATTACTGTCCATGTAAAAGAAAAAAAAACAGAATATTCAACCTGGCATGGTACCAAATACTCTACGCCATATCTGAACTCACATCAGTCATTTTTTATCATCTGTTCAGAAAAAGAGCTTTTTAAAAAGTTCAAATATCATATTTTACATCCAGAATCTGAGCACAACCATGAATTCTATTACTACATTCCTATGAACAACTTGCCTTAACCAAACTCAACATTTGTGCTAACTAATTCCAATCAGCCATATAGATCCTTTTTTACCATTCAATTCTGTTTGAAGCTCCTAAAAACATCTATCTCTGAGCTCAAAATGCCACTAATGACCATGACAGAAGTCCTGATAAATCTATTCGTTTTTTGTTATTTAATAAAAAAGCATACTATATATCAACAAAATATCAACAGCAATAGAGTAAAAGAAATCCATCATAAATTGAACAAATGACAAAACCCCAAGGACCCATTAACTTAAGCAAATATATAACACGATATAGATTTATACTGCGTCCGTCCCAAAAAAATAGTCTGGTTTCTTTATTGAAAGCCAACCAATTACTATCTAGCATACATCTATAATGTTTTAAGTTATGAAATTTCAATTTTTGAAAGAATATTAAGAAAATATCAATAACAACTTTTAGAATTTCGTTAGAACAAGTAAATTTTTTAAATCTTTGGTCAAAACTTAATCAAGTTGACCGATGAAAGTCAAACTGGAACTTTTTTTTTTGGGACGGAGCGATTATTAACTAACAAGGAACAGAATTGAACAAATCAACACCCTGTTTATTTCGCTGCAATGTATTTTCTAGAAATTAGATAATACTGATGTATTATGTATTTGACCACAACCATTTCTCAAAGGAAATTTTGATACGAATTTACATGCTCTTTTTTTCAAAGCTATAACATTTCCAATTTATAGTACTGTTTACCTAGTTAATAAAAGTTACAGAGATTTTGTTCTCTATAACTAAGTAAATACTAAAAGGTCAAAACATGACTCATTTTACAAGTCTGAGGGAGTATTCTTTTAGAGCCAAAAACGGATGAACGCATTCAGTTAGATACTCCCTCCATTCGACTCCAAGGACCTTACTTTCTATTGTGGAAAGGTTCAGTCCTTTTTTTTTTTTTAAAGGTAAGCTTCTAAGAATTCACAAATTGTCCTAGTTACACTAAACTTAAAATTAGAAGAGCTATTTTAATCCCTAAAATCAAAGTATTTATGCAAAACTATTGTAATCCCCGAAACATTTGGCGTTCAAGCATAGACTCGACTCAATTGTAGAGCTGCAAACGAGCAGTACCGACCTTTAGTTTATTTGGGTTCGGCAGCTTCGGCTCGTTTAGTAATGAGCTTTAAAAAATATATGCCTTCGGATCATTTACTAAAACGAGCCCAAGTCGAGCTTGCAACAAGTTGAATTTTCCGCGAGCTAACGATCTCGGCTTGCGTAGTTTAAACTTATAATAAACACTAGAAAACTTAGAAAAAATTAATATTCATTACATTAAAATTTAATAAAATATATTTTAATAAAATACCCTTTTGAAATGTATTCATTATTATTTAAAAATAATAAAGGATTACTCTAATGTTAACAACAAATAAATAATTATAAGCCTAAATATATCACAAAATAATACTCCCTCTGTTCCTAAATAATTGTCATGCTTTCCTATTTTATCCGTTCCAAACAAATTATCTTGTTTCCAAACTTTCATTTTCAAAAAAACACTTTTGAACACTCTACCCTTACTTTTTTTTTTTTTTTGTATTCTAATTATGATCGGGCTTTAAAGGAAACTATATATTATATTAATATTTATAATAGATTCAATTAGATTTTCTTAATCTTTGAGGTCAGCCAATTAGGACAACTATTTAGGGCGGATGGAGTAATAAAATAAAACTATATGTACATGTGACCCGTTACTAGTTTATATGAACTGCCAATATTTTATAAACTAATAATGAATTAATCGAGTTAAGGAAACCAGAGAACCTGAAAGACCCGTTCGTTAAAGACACCAGGAGAGATTTGTAACGAATTGGGGGCGTCACCGTCGTTGAAAGCCCAAGTCCGACAAACAGTCAACCCCATTTCAGCACCTCTCTTCATCATCTCCGACACCCGGTACCTCGAATTTCCCCAAACACTCTCCTGCAACAGCCAATATGAATTCCACCCGTTGACATACACCGCCGGAGCAGGCGACCGAGAGGATGACAGCTCGGAATCATCGAGGATAACGAATCGGGTGGAATTAACACCGACGAAGCTCATGGCGGGTTGTTTCCAGTAGAAGATAGTGGGGAGGGTGATGTGGTCATTGAAATTGAGGTAGATTAGAGAGAGAATTGAGATTATGCCTAGGGTTGGGTACAGCTTTTTCTCCTTCCATTGTGAATCCATTGAAGCGGGAAGGGGGAAGGAGAAGGGGAGGTGCACGTTAGAAATGATGGGGGTGAGGGGATTGAGGGAAGGAGGGGGTGGGGAATGATTTTTCGCACCGTTGAAGATGACGGCAGCGTTTTGGTTTTAGTTGGCGCGTCTTTTTCTTTTCTGTTAATGACTGTTATTACTTACCCCTCCAAAGAAAGAAAGAAAAAGAAAAAGTCACATTCTTCTTTTGAGTTTGTTTTATAATTAAAAAAAAAAACTTATTTTTAAAGTAATTACTTTCTTTATTCCTATATTATTTTCATATTGTCCTTACGGGGAGGTCCAGTGGTAGAGCTAAGACTCCACAAAGCGTGAGGTTACATGTTTGATCACTTCCCGCACTCCCTTAAAGACATCAAAAAAATAATACTTTCTCCGTCCCTAAATTATTGTCTTTCTTTCCTTTTTTATTCGTTTCAGAATAATTGTCTTGTTTGAAAACTTTGCTTTTTAGAACATCACTTTTACGATTTTACCCTCACTTTTTTTTCCTACTTTAATTATGAACCATATATACATGAATATTAAAGAAAATTACACATTATATCAATATTAATAATCAAGTCAATTATTTTTTTTTAATCTGTGTGCCGGGTCAAACAAGACAATAACTAAGAGACGGAGAGAGTAATAAATAAATCATCATATTTAAATATTTTTTGGTTAAACATGATATTTTTAAATAAAAATTTGACATATATTATTTTATTTTTTTTCAAAATTATAAAATACGTAAAGTTAAAAGTGTCACTATTTGGGAAGATGGGCTTTTCTTTATTTGCCCATTCTGTGATGGGTTTTGGGTTTTGGATTGTTGGATCTTGATTGGTGATGGGATCCTCCCAAAATCCTATTCTACGTGTCACTCACGTCAGCCCGAGTGGGCCCCATCTTACACGGCAACCAACGGCAGCCCGTCATCGAGGTAGCCGAGAGTGTCATCCGAGGACGTTGACAAGGGCTCATGGCGACGTCCCCAACTAAAGCTCGCTAACAGAGCCACTGCCCGAGCTTAACCTCGGTAGATCTTCACCAAATGATCTCGGCGACCTCGGCAGGTCTCTACAGGCATCCTCGCCAAACTCATATTAGAACCTCGACGTCCAGGTTATCCTCGGCAAGAAGTCAACATCAGGCATTTAATGTTGGCGGCGTGTCAGCGCATTCCATGGAAGAGGCACAGGCCTCCCAGCTAAGAAAGTAGATTTCTTCACAACCAAGCAACAGTAGTATTTATGGCTTCTCCTCATTCCCCAGACGGAAGCTTCCATTCTATCCTACGGACGAGAGGAATGGGTTTTCCTCTACTGCTCCACGAAAACCAGGTAACTCACACCAAAACCCTCCCATGCACGCCATCCTTGGCTATAAAAGGAAGAACATTCCTTCATTAAAGACCAAGCTGCATTTACTCAAAAGAGACCAAAACACTGAGAAACCATTTATTGCTATAGACACTGAACTCTCATATTTATTGTGTTCCAAGCATTAAACACTACACTGCACACATATTATCCAACCATTATCTATACACTTACTCTCACACCGGAGGGTGATAGTCGGGCAAACCCCCGACATCCTTGACGGTGTCTTTTGCTGTCTCATCACAGGAATTACCATACACGACGGTTTGGTCCCAACCAACAACGCCTTTTGAGAGCCGAGGCGTCCTGACCAGAAGCTAGCAGCACACGTGGATCCGACGTGGTCACCACAACCTTTTTGGCGTGATCAATTGGGAGGCAAGCAAGAACAATGAAATGGGTGAGGGAGGGAGAGAGAAGAGTCAGAGAGGGGCCAAGTGTTGAAGGCAAACAAGAGGGAGTTTGAAATTGGAAAGCCAAGCTACAAAGAAAGCTGTTAAGTTGAAATTGAAAAGCCAAGCTACAAAGAAAGCTGTTAAGCCACCAAGATGCATGGAGTGGAGGGTGTGAGGGAGGTAGAGAAAGAGAGAGATTACAGGGAGGAAGGTGATGAGCCTTTGGGTACAACCTTGCCTGCAAAGTAGGAGTAGGAAAGAGAAATGATTAGACAGTAATAACCATACCTTGATAAAGTTGCTGATCTCTCCTTCCATTCTGGATAAAGAGAAACAATTATGCTTGACCAGCAGTGTTTTTGAGAAATTATGTTTGTCTATGTGTGAAGTGTGTGGAATTAATGTTTAGTCATATTTATGTGTCAAGATCATATTTTTCATTATGGTTTGCTGAGTAAGTAGTAATCAATCAATAAATTAAGGTTATGTTTGGTCTTGTAATTAAGCTTGAATCTTAACTTTCAGTTATGTCTGTTGGATATTCAAAGTGGGTACGTAGATTATGGTTAGAATTAATTTGTTTGTTCAAAATTAAAAATAAACATATATGCTTTATTATAACTTAAGTTGATGAACAAGTATTCTAGCTAGCTGTCTAATAATATATATCCAGCTGCTTGTACGTACGTAGTTATTTAATTAATTGCCTGCCATTTTGTGCGTGCGTGGGTGGGTGTAATTATGACTATATATTGCTCTTCGAATTAATTCTCATGTAGTATAAAATACTCCTATGCTTAATTTTCTTAATGTTGTTAGTATTTTGTTTGTTTTTGTAACATTGTAGAAATAATTAGTAATTGAGTACATGTTTGTTAGTTTGGCCGCAGAAGTTCTTGTTAGATTTACGACAATGACATCCATTTTCACTTTTCAACTGCTACTCTCTTGGCTGTGCAGAGCTATTTCTCGTTAATTGTAAGTGTTTTACTTGATAATGTTGGGATTGTTTTGTTTCTGAAACTTCGAGTATGGTGTCGCCTTCCACTACAGCTGGAAAAATGGCAATTAGCGACAGAATTTTTCTTCACTAATTACGGGATTCCATCGCTAAATTCGTATCAGCGAGCGACAGAATTAGCGACGGAAATCTGTCAGAAAAAAAGGTCGCTGTTTGTAGACGATGATTTTTCCGTCGAAAATTAGCAAAGGAACCATTCTCGTCGCTAAATTAGCAACGGTAATTCGCTACTGTCATGACCATCACTAAATATTTTCATATTAGAGACAGAAATACCGTCTCTAATTAGCAACAGAATATTTTGTCTCTAATTAGCACGGAAATTAGAGACGGAATAAAGAGACATGAAAGATTCCGTCTCCTAGCATTACACACTTTAATCTTCATAAAACAACATTAATGTAAAATAAATATGATTGCAATAACACAACGTTAAGTTATTCAACTTTAACAATTCTAATAATAGTTAGGGATAAAAATTTCACCATTAACATACATTCATGCATAATACAAACACATTGCACACACAATTTAAAATATATATGCATAATACAGATTAATCACACAAAAAAATATATGCATAATAATTTCACCATTAACATACATCCCATGCATAATACAAATACATTACGCACACAATTTAAAATATATATGCATAATACAAATTAATTACAAATAATTACAAAAAAAATATATGCATAATAATTTCACCATTAACATACATCCATGCATAATACAAACACATTACACACAATTTAAATTATATATGTAAAATACAAATTAATTACAAATACAAACACATTACACACAATTTAAAAAATATATATATATAGAGAGTGAAATCCTTCTTACCAGCTGTATATAGGAAGACTTTGGGAATGCAAAAACATCCAGAAATGACAACTCTAGTAGATTAGTGTGTTCTTCGCACCTAACCTAGCTAGCTAGCTAGCTCTTCCTTATCTCATGCATGGAAGACATTCCAAATTTTAACTAATTAATATTTTGGATATGCTGCTGGGGAAATTAATTGAAATTCATTTTAGCTTGGAGGGGAAAATAAGTGGCGAAAAAATCCAAACATGTAAGCAGCCAACTGGTGTTGAAAAAGTAAGTTGATTTTGTCACAATTTAATTATATAACTAGTGATGACAATACAATATTTTTAGCAGAGTTCAATTCTATTACTAATACAATTTTTTTTCTTGTGCTAATTTATACTTTCAACATTGTTTCTAGGAAGGATATCAACTCGATCGATCGATCGTTTTAGCATAATATATAGTGAAATCTATAATATATAGTGAGCTCGATCAACAATTTTTGTCGATGATTTTGATCATCCCGGCCTATCTATTGTTTTATTTTTCTGATGTGACTTGTATAACTGATGCATGTTGTGTAGGAAAATTAATTAGTTTTGCTTGGTATGGGAGGGAGGAGCCGTTCAGTACAGTCACTATCTATTCTATTGTTTTATTTTCTTTTGATGTCAGGCTGGCTTGGAGCTGCATATATGGGATGACAAGGGAGCTGCTTGGGAAGACTTTTTGAAGAGTAAAGTAATGCATTTAAGTCTTAAAATTAGAATAAAATACTCCCTCCGTCCCTAAATTGTTGTCTTTTTTTTTTTCGTCCGTTCTAAAATAATTGTCTTGTTTGAAACTTTCTTTTTTAGAACATCACTTTTACTATTTTACCCTTACTTTTTCTTTTTACTTTAATTATGGGCCACATACACATAGGCATTAAAGGAAATAACACACTTTTTCAATACTATTCCAATATTAATAATTAAGTCAATTGAGTTTTCTTAATTCGTGTGCCGGATCAACCCAAACAATAATTTAGGGACGGAAGGAGTAATTAATTTTCATTCAAAAATGGCTTGGTGTGAGTAGGGAGCAAATTGTAAAATTAGAAGAAACTAATGACTTTATTTTTGTTGTTTCAGGTTTGTACAAGGCTGTACATTTGACGTTGCTTTTTATTTGAATGTTTCTATCAAATTTAATATGTGTGAATGTTAAAAATGTTGGATGTTTAGTACTTTATTTGAATGTTTAAAATATTAGATCTTCATTAGAGAAGCCCAGTAAAATGTTATGATAATTTAAATGGGTCATTGGGTTGTATATTATTATAGTAATACTTTTAAGTGATCCATTGAGCTATCATAGAACAATTCAATTGGGTTGGGAAAATGAGCCCACATTGTCAATAAATTAATAAAATCAAAAAATTGAAATTGACCCGATCGAGACCGAAAATCAAAAACCAAAACCGAGGTGAAATTGAACCGTTTCGGGTCTATTGAGCTTGGAATCGACTCCAGCTGGTTTAGTGGCGGTTTTAGCTCAAAACCGAATAGTCATTTCCTTTAATGTTTATGTGTATGTAACTCATAATTAAAGTATATAAAAAAAAGATAAATTAATAAAATATTATCCTAACAAAAAAACTTTCAAATAAAATAATTATTTTAAGACGAATAAGAAAAATCAAGACAATAATTTAGAGACGGGGTAAGTAATTTACTTTAGGGGGACAAACCTAATCATTTTAAACCTAAAAAAAGCTCCTTGTTCATATAGAGTGTGCACGGTCCGAAAGCCCGTAGGCGTTAGCAAAGCCCAAACACGGCCCATCATGCGACGGTAATGGTGGCAGTTTAGCCACGGGTAAAAGAGGACAAGGTTTAGATGGTGATGGCTAAGTACGGCGGCTGACAGTGATGGAGCAATTTACAATGACACAAATACAAACGCGATGAAGATGATTTTCCCTTATGCCCCTAAATCATTGCATTCCCGCTGGCCTAGCTCCATCCTAGCCCGACCTAAATTAAATTATGTATGCTAAAGCTCGAGTGCAGCCCAAATTAAATTAAGCTTTTTTTTTTTTTGCTCGAATTCGGCCCTAAATTTAAATTGGGCTTCGGACCTAATTAAGGCTTGCCTATACTACTTTCTTTTTTGGGTAAAATTCGACTCTATCCCTTTTTAACAATTTTCAACTACTAAACTCTATTATAATTATTTCAAATTAAAAAAAAAGGCATTTTTGTTGTAAAATATTATTTATGCCCTTAAAAAATACGAAACAACACGCAATGCATCACGATGCACAAAATTAATAAATTGCGCATCGTTAAAATTAATACACCGTGCATCACGATACACAAAATTAATGCATCGTGCATCGCAATGTACAAAAATATAAAAAGTGAAAAGGGACTTTCTTTCATCGAGAAAATAAACCATGTTTATCTTCCGCGAGTACATTATACAGTGATTAGTTGTTGCTAAGCTTCGATTCATATTTCTTCTTTCATCTTTCTTATAAAAGCTTCAATCTTTCCGTTGGGTTCCTTTGTATTCAAATTAACCGTGTTTCCTTCTTCTGCAGGTGATGCTCCAACAAGATTCCACCCTTCAATTCCTCCATCATCTTCTTCTCCAGCAGTGTCTTCACTGATCAAAATATCATTTTCTCTCTCGTCTTCTGCTGAATCCAAATACATGGTTTCCTTTTCTTCTGCCTCTCCTACTTCTTGTTCTCCTGTTCTATTTCTTTTTCTAGTTCAGTGTGCTGTAAATGCCCTAAAACTGAGGTAATTTTGGAACAATTGGTCAATTTATCACTTAAAGTGGACTTATGCGGTTGAAACAAAAATGAGGCACTTCAATAGTTGAAAATTCTATAAAGGGGACCGGCCCGAAAATTTTCCTTTTCTTTTTGTGTGTGTGTGTGTGTGTGTGTGTGTGTTCTAAGGGGATGTGAGAAAGGATCAAACATCGGACCTTACACTTTGTGAAGCAAAAAACTCAACTCTATCACTAGGTTACCCCTCCTTACCTATACTACTTGAAATTCATTATTAAGAGGTAAATTTTATTGTAATTTGCTTATTAAAATGCATTACTTTCTAAAACATATTAGTCTAATAATATTTTTAATACACTCCCTTGTTATCAAGTAGTAATTCAAAAATCTTAACCTAAAATTCAATAGCAAGCTCAAATGCATGTCTTAACTCTTAAGTAGTTAGATTAATATATATATATATATATATATATATATATATATATATATATATGGGATGGGCCTAGTTCGGGCTTAAGATCATAACAATTAAGTTCGCGGCCCAAATAGCTTTCAGACTTCAAATCTTTGTTCAAACTTTGCCTATATAATTCTAAGCTTAAGCTCGACCCAAACTTTTATGGACCAAACGAGCAGGCTTTGGAGTTGCCCGACCTTATTAACAGTTAGTGCGAGTTTGATAACCTTTAATAAGTATCTTGATATAATTTGGTTATTTTCAAATTAATGTTAATTTTGCGTACCAAATTAGCTATTGAATTTAATAATCATATATATTATTATGGCCTTGCTATTTCAATCTACTTTTTAATCGACACACATTGTTATACGATAACCCCTTCATTTCTAAATTATCGTCATTTTTTTTGTATCAAACAGTATGTTTTTAGATAGCAATAGCCCACAAATTATGCAAGTGGCTTTTCAGCTTTGAGGTTAAGGGCTTTAGAGAGTCAAGCGCCAGAATGGGCTTCTGGGAGCTCAGGCTCGAATGTGTTAATCTTGGCCACATTAATTCAGAAGCTTTCTTGGTTAAAATTGTTTTTTTCTTTAACCAAAATATTAAATTAAATTTAAAAAAAAAACAAAAAACAATTGGAACCTAAACCTTAACTCTGGAACAAAATATTGAAAATGAAAAATCAGGACCAAAAAATTACATACTAAATTGATCTATTCGATGTTTACTAACACGTAGAGTTTTATCGAATGTATAGATATTGATAATTGGAGAGTTCTCTGAAGAAGTCCAATTTGCCTTGTTAGAACATACCTTACAACAAACTTGAGGTTATTGTTTTACGTAAATTTAGACAGCGTGCACTTGACCATGACGACTCACTAGGTGTGGTCGAGCATACATTTCACCTATGTCTTCTATTTTCTTATCGTAAGAAGTAAGCGTTGTGGTATTGACTTAGCAGTCGTTGCATGCGGATTCGGGGTCTGTTTATACTACTTAATCTCGTGACATTGGCGATGGTTAGGATACACAGCAACGCCAATCCAATGCATGAAAATTCCGATCCACATTTACTAGTGTGAAAATCTTAAGCTAAGAACCCGACGTCGGACATCATTCGCAAATGCTACAATTGCAGCATAATCTTCTAACGCTTTAACATCTAATCTACACCTTAAAAGTTCTGGACGAAACAACCAGTAAGAGGTGATCAACATAAATCCAACAACTAATGGTGTTGCTATTATTCGAGGCAAACCCCACTTGACACTCATCGCCTTCTTAATCACAATTTCCATCACCAAGAAAATCCCATGTAGGGTAAAGAACATGGTCATCTCCCACATGGGCCAACCTCGGCCCAAGTAGAAGAAAATAAGCTCATGCATGAGGCCCGATACAAAGAAGCAACTCAAGATAGCCGGGAGCGGAGCCCACTTTTGCCCCAAAACCCGAGCCGATATGTCGCGGACCGGATCGTATACGGCGGGTTTTAGGATGCGCGTGACCATCACGTTCCATCTCCGACCCCAAAAGTCTTGTAACGAGGTGGAGAGAAAGGGCTCATCGAATTGTGGGTCGAGATCAAGCCCAAACAAGAATGCAACAAGGGAGGAGCTCAGGGCGACTATGAGCTCCAAACTGAAGTACACGGAGAAGCCCAAGAAAAACCAAGCAACCATTGGGTTTGAGTCCTTAAAGTAAACGTACACATTTTGGAACAAGGCTAGAAGAAGGCCTTTTATCCCATAGTTCAATAATGATTTTTGGCTGTTCTTGGATACATTGGGAGATGGGTTTTCTTTATTATGGCCATTTGGTGAAGGGTTCTCGATAATTTCAGGTGATTTTGGAGATGGGTTTTTTGGTAATTTTATGGGGAAGCAAGCATGGGCCAAGAAAAGAGGGAGAGAGATTGAGGGATTTGATAGAGGGCCTTTGCCAATAGCAAACAAGATGAGTTTGAAATTAGCAAGCCAACTAATGAAGAAAGATATTAGGCCTATTAGATGGATTGAGTTGAAGTTTAGAGGAAGGATTAGGAAATAACATACTATGGGTAGGATTGTAAGGAGTCTTGGAATGCCTTTGGAAACAATCTTGCCTGCAAAATAGCAATAGGAGAGAGAAATGTGTACAGAAAGAGTTACCTTGATGAGGCTGCTTATCTCTCCCTCCATCTCTCTCTCTCTCTCTCTCTCTCTCTCTCTCTCTCTCTCTCTCTCTCTCTCTCTCTCTCCTTCTTCTAATCTAGTTATTACCCTCTTGAATAACCCTTTATACCAGAGGGGACACTTCAAAGATAAACGAGTTTTGTCGAGCCAATATTATTTTATATCAAAAGACTAAAAAGGATGTTCTGAAGATAAACGAGTTAAGTCGAGTCAAGTATTTACAACGCACACGTTATGGATTGAAATCACGCAATATATGTTGTCAATTCTATTAGTGTGAGGCAGTTGATGAAATTCCGAGAAACATTTTTCCAAAAACTGGATATTATGTATAACCAGAAAAAATGAAATAAAAAAGATTTAAATAAGGTTGAAACTGAATGAAAAATGTGTCTTCAGATTATCATAATGTCTCCATACATTTGGCATTTTTTTGTCTTCTAGAAAAAGGAAGAATTACTTTTGGCACCGTATAAATATTATATGTGGACTATATGCACTTGCGCTTGATATTATATACTAATTCTAAATTTTTTAGATCAAACAAAATCTTTGCTTTGTTGTACTTATTCTCAGCTTTTTGAAACATGAAACAAAAGGTTTAAAAAAGCGGTACAATATTATATTTTGTTTATATTTGCATCTTAATTTTCTTTAAAAAAGTAGTCAAAAGTACAATGATTTCACAACTTTACTCTATTATGCAACCATTCATATTGGTGTTTTGATGACCACATATATAACCTATAACAATCAATTTATTATTAGCAAAAACTTAAAAAATTTGTAAGATGGAATCACTTTTAACTTTAAAAGTATCATTTTTGTATCTTACAAAACATTAAAAAATGTCACTTTCTGTTTTAAAAGTGTCACTATTGGCTTTAAAATGTTTAATTTTGGCTTTTAAAGAGTTACTTTGCATTTAAATAAAAATTATCACTTAAATGTCACTTTTTCCCCTAAAAGCATCACTATTTGGCTTTAAAAGTATCACTTTGCACACTTTGCATCTTAGTGCTTGTTTGGAGCCGCGTTTTGGACAAAAATGCCGTTCAAAATGCAGTGTTCTTCCTTCAAGTGTGTTGCAGCGTCGCGATATAATAATCCGCGTTTCTTAAACTCACCTCAATTTTGAAACGCTACATTTTGTAGCTTTTTACTCAAAACGCAGTGGCTTCAATCCTTGGACCAAAATTGCCCTCTTTTATCATAAACAAAAAAAAAGAAAAGGAAGATAATCAGACCACTGCTTGCAATCTCCCACATTGTCAAAACATAAAAATCTTCAAACAAAAGTTGAGTAGTTGGACAGAAAGAGAAACATTAGAAGAATTTTTCAAATAAACTAAAGATTTGAAGAAATTTGAAGCACTAATGTCTAACGCACAAAATCCCAAATCTGATTTTTAAAGAGAGGGGAATTGATTCAAAAGAATTAACAAATTTGAGGTAAGGTTAGAGATTAAAATAATAATACCTTATATTAGTTGAATGAGTGATGAAATCTTATGATTTAGCAAATGGGAGGGTGTAAGCGGGGTTGAATTGGGGAGGTTCCAAACTGGGTTGAGAAAAGAGTAGAAAAGAGAAGGTATGAAAAAGATAAGATTGTCAGGTGTCTTTTGTGAGAGAGAGAGAAGTGGGAGGGGCCACTATCCACAGAGATAAAGGTAAAGGTAAGGATTTATGATATATTGAGTGTATACGTATTATTATTATTACTCTATTATATGTAATATGTATACATGTTGTATTAAACTTAATTAAATATTTATAAAATGGTAAACTTGTCATTCTTGACAATTACTCAGATTATAATTAATTTTTTAAAATACTGCACCAAACACATTTATAAGAAAAAAGCTGCGTTTCAAAAACGCTTGCGTTCTAAAAACGTTGTGTTTTAAAAACAATGTACCAAACGGACTCTTAAATGAAAAAGTGACACTTTTAAGGTCAAAAGTGACTTCGTCTTACGATAAGACGGTCTCACATGAAACCTACTAATTATTATTTAACCGCAAAATAGTTCCAACAAGAAATTATTTCATGATTTATAATAGAAAACCTAGCCTTGATTTTCATATGTGATCTGCATTGCGATGTTAAAACTAAATTGCATGTGGAAAGTATTGTAAATATTTTCTTTGTTAGATTATTGTATGATTATTCCTCGTGGTGATCGTAGTCAAGTTTCATGTGACCGTGTTGTATGATTGTTCTTTTTTTTTTTCCTTCCATCATATTTCTCTTTTAATGTTTGCAACACTATTTGAAAGCACCCACAATCTTTTGTTTTCTCTCTCTCCCCGCTTCTTTTTTTTTTTCCCCCTAAACCGGCAAATTGCAAAAGAAAAAACCCTAAATCCATATCCATTCAACTATTTTTCAGTTCTAACTTAATCAACCTCCTCTCACCTTCTACTATCTCTATTCTGTAATATAATCTTAACATTCTCTTGTAAGGAAATATCAATATTTGATATTTGGAATTAATGGATTTTATGCTTTACAAATGATATTAATTGTGTTTGGCGCTGTGATTTTGTGATCTACTATTCTAGTTTTTCTTAGATTCGTCATCTTTCTCTCCTATTTTTTTTGTTTTTTATTATTAATGCATAGTTAAATTTGTTCCAAAATATATAATAACTTGGTCCTGAAAGTCAACTTTCCATTAAGAAGCACGTAGATATGGTAATGTTCTAGTTTAATCATAGATTTTGGGTTCAAGTATTATGGAAATGCAATTGTGTTAAAAATTTGTTGGAAGAGCTTTTACCACTACTTGTGGTCATACCCCGACTCAGGGGATTAGTCTTGGGCTTTAAAGCCCGGGAAATCTTTGGAAACAAAAACAAAAAAGAAAGCCAACTTTCTAGATATGTCCATGATAATAAGGGTAATAAAGTAACGAAAAATTGCGGACCGGTCCCCTTTCACAGATTTTCAGTCGTTTTAGTCCACTATAATTGTTTTCAATCGCTTTAAGTTCATTTTAAGTGATAAATTAATCAATTGTTCTCAAACTGCCCCCGTAACAACCTGTAACAACCTATCACGTTTTTTAAGTTTCGTTTTCCTTGATTTACTCCTGTAAATCCTGTATTTTATTTCATATCAACTTGAAGAAACTTAAAAAATGAATACCAATAAGTAGAAGATTGAATTCATTGTGAAATCAAAATCAATGGATTCAATAGAGATGAGATTGCAAAAAACGCATACGATGCAACAGTTTCTACAGACGTGCACAAAACTTGTATCGCTATGCACAAGTCTTGGATAAAGGTAAAGAAAAAGTAGTGCATCGCGATGCACCACATCTATTTGGTGATGCACAGCAATGTAATAAGCAGACAGTGAAAGTAAGTGTATCAATTCTTCAAGTTCTGAAAGTGATGATGAAAGTGTCTCATGTTACGACATATGTCATATTCAAACAAGAAAGGAACTCTTAAATTCTGGTTGGGTATCTTATTACAGGTGTTGGTATAATTACACATTTGATTTTTGACCATGTTCACAGTCGACCAAGCTATTCGCCTCACATGATGACCAATTATGGCTGAGATATCATAAGTAAGGCATGGAGAAGCGTCGAGAAGGCTCGAAAGAAGCTTTTTGGTTATTCATTCAAGATTTGGATTTTATTTTATTTTCATAAAGAACCAGAATAGTAATCTGGGTTGTATTTAATAAGAGAATATATTCAGTACAGTTGTGTGCATCAGAAATAAAAATTGTGCATCACGATGCAGAAAAATAGTACTTTGTAGTACACTTTTAGTGCATCGCGATGCACACAGTGATGCATCGCAAATGTTATGTTATTAATTTAGTAGAATATTGTGAATCGAAAAATCTGATTTTATTTAAATGAGCCTCGTATTAGAATCTAAGAGAGTTTTTAAACTCTTAATTACTCCGTCCGTCCCTAAATTATTGTCTTGTTTGACCCGGCACACGGATTAAGAAAAAATAATTGACTTGATAATTAATATTGGTATAGTGTGTTGCTTCCTTTAATGCTCATATGCATGTGGCTCATAATTAAAGTAGGAAGAAAAAATAAGGGTAAAATGGTAAAAGTGATATCCTAAAAAGAAAAGTTTCAAACAAGACAGTTATTTAGGGACGGACAAAAAAGGAAAAAAAGACAATAATTTAGGGACTGAGGGGGGTATTATTTTGTCCATCGCGATACACAATTTTTTGTGCATCGCAAGTGTAATGTTGATTAAATTCAATATTGTGGATCGGGAGTAAAAGTTGTGCATCACGATACACAACAACAGTACTTTCTAGTACAATTTTGTGCATCACGATGCACACTTTTTGTGCATCACAAGTATATGTTGTGCATCGCAATATTTTGCAATGCATAGCGTGTCGTTTTTAAGGGCATAGATGGTATTTCGCAACAAACGTATCATTTTTTGATTTTAAATAATTATAGTAAATTAAAGCGATTAAAAATTGTGTAAAATGGAACGGCCCGAATTTCACCCTAAATTAAAACCAAACTTTTCACCAAAACCGTTTTGCTATAAAAGAGAAACATAAGAAACTTGGTGCAGGGTACCATATGACTTTAATGAATCCAAAAATACCTCCTGAATGACTACACATTTGACAAATAATGGGCATTTACCGTCCAAATCGAACAAAAAAGATATATCACCCGTCTCACCAAGCCAATTAAATACTCCCTTGTCTAAAAAAATAATTTGAGACAAACCAAAGCAAAAGGCTATTGTTTTTAGAAAAATTGAGTATAATTTTTGCAGTTTAGAAAAATATATTTGAAGTAACTTTTTGTATTAAGGGAGTAATTAACATGGTGTTCGTTTTCACCGTATTGGCAATGCTCTTCATCGCCAAGATCGCTATCCTTGTTTACGACTTCGGTGAAGATTTAGGAGTGCTAGTTAGTAGTTATAGATGATGTTTTTGAGAGAGAGAGAGAGAGAGAGAGAGAGAGAGAGAGAGAGAGAGAGAGAGAGAGAGAGAGAGAGAGCACCATCATTGCCATCAAAGATACGCGTTAATGGTAGAGTTGGGTAATTAAGGGCTGACTGTGAGAATGAAGACTGCGACATATGATTGGAAAAGAAAAGGGTTGTTTTGAATTAGGGTAGAAATACTATAAACCCCCTATGTTGAATGTCATAGAGCAACCAAGTTTTAAAAAAAAAATATGCATTTGCAAGTCACGTACAAGTGCTAAAAACGAAAAAGCCTACGAAAATGTGAACATGGAACACATAACCAGTTTTTGCACGAAAAATTAACGACAAACCTTCTTTGCACCAAAAAATGTAACGTCGGGCCTTAATACGCAAAAATTGTGACAACGGACCCCTAAGTGCAATAACGTGTAAACCTTGGAGTAGTAAAATGCAATTAACCCTAAAAATTAAAATTATAAATCAAAGAATCATGCTTCTAGGGTAGTACATGGGTCTACCATTTGAACTGTTGCACCAAAAGAGAAGGTTGAAATTGGAATCATAAAGAGGAACTCAGGCATACAACACTAGTCTAACCTCTTGCATCGAAGTTTACCATGAAAGAGACCGATACATTTTACTTTTCAACTGCAATAGTCAATTGTATAATATGTGAAGCCTACGGATACAAGCAAAATAAAGCACTGATAAAGTATTGCAGTTGCTGAAAAATGGAGTTCAAATAGCAAGTCCCTTCGATGGGTGGACAATCTTCCATAGTTATCAATTCACTTCTTGGTATACTATGTGAGCATAAATGTTAAGAAAAATTTAAGTGAAACCCAACAACAAAAGGTTGCATTCGCCTTCATCAGTCACCTTCAATCTCATCGAAAACGTATTCATCATGTTCCATTGCCATATAACAAGAATTAGAAACCAACTCATCAAATCACAATTTGATGCCAAAAAGAAAGAAACGAACGGCCACAAAAACCTGCTTCGCACGCTCATCTTGGCCCTCTCGACTATTCGACTATCCTGATAGCCCTTGACTCGAAGATATGCATTATTTTCATAAAACTACCTCAAATCAAAAGAAAATGACAGAAACCTAAAGTCCAACATGTTTTCTAACCGCCTAAGAAGCTAGCTCGATAGACCTGAATTTCTAGTGTACATCAGTACATGTGAACCAAGGAAAGAGGTTCATTACAACTTTAGCAACCAGCTGACTTAACCATAGATGGTGACTACTAAACTGACTTCCATGTAAATTAGAAATTGGGGACTTCTTGAACCTGCCTCTCGCATTGCCTACACGAGAACCTAGGGGAAGAGGTCTGATGGATAAGTTTTATACTCATCCGTAGAGTATTTTTCCGGCTCAGATTTAGCTAATTTTTGAGTTTTTATTATCTAATATGGGTTGTTAGTGTATTTTTGAAGTTTCAGGGACTGGAGGAGATAGTTATGAAATTCGAAAGTCTCCGGTGCTATTGCAGAATCTTCAGGGTTTAAAGTGCAAAAAAGGGAAGTTACTAATCTGAAGCCATACAGACGCATTAAGCGGCCGCACATATTCCAGAATGTTGAAGATTTAGGTACGAGCTCGCACAAAGCGGTCGCATAGTTTTGCGATAAGCTATGCGGCCGCATAGAGTCGTATATTTTGTTGCTCTATTTTGTTTCAGCAAAGGAAGACTTGTTATATAAGCAGCTTTTGTTGGGTAAATGGGGGGGGGGGTACTTCTGGGAGAACAAAGGACACTTTGGGATTACTTGTAATCTTTTCTTAACCTCTTCTTTCAAGTATTCAAGGATGGATTATAAATCAATTTTGGTTTTTGTTTCGATCATGAGAAACTAACCTTATTGTCTAGGAATTGGAGGTAACTCTGTATCAAAGATTTATGCCGTAATATAGTTCTCATTCAATTCAATAGTTCTAGTCATTCATAAAAGTATTTTTATCGAATCTTACTGTGTTGTCTTTGCGTGTAGGTAATTACAACTGTTAGATTATCGGAGTATGATGAATTGCACAATCCGAATACATAAGTCATATGTTTGCCATCTTTTATGAATGTTCTTTCTTATTGATTCATAATCTTGCTAAGATAGGAAAGAGATTAATTGTTCCTAAATTCTTAAAGGATCCCTGCTTGTTATATGGACCGATCAAGAAAATATAACAACTAGGGATACTAAGCCTACAAATCGTGATCCAAGCATTCCAGTCTTTACCTTTGTGAACCAATCCTAAAACTGAGCTGATACATAAATTACAAAGGCATAAATCTAAAATACAGAGTGAATCCCAATTCCTAGGTTTCCCAATTCTTGTTGAATCTCCGAAGAATACGTGCTTGATAATTAGTAATTTTTAATAGATGTTTAGTTAATTTAGTTAATAATCTCAAACAAACTTTAATTATTTTATTTGTCAATCTAAGTTGGTAGTTAATTTGCTAAATCAAACTCAAGTCTTCGTTGATCGACCCTTGTGTTTGCACAACTATACTCTGGTATTCTCGTGCACTTGCGAGGTAAAATTTCATTCATCAAGGTCCATTGCAACAAAACATACCTGGTGACTACTGAACAGAGAAATCTAGGGGGGAGAGGTTCATTTCAACAAACCCAGTGACTACCAAACAAACAACCAACTCTAAAGGGTCTCCGATACAGCCTTCCACTCCTCACCTAATTGACACGGTTTTGATCCCTCTCCTCTTTGAAATCAATCGCCAAAACAAACACAGAAAAGTGAATGCATTTATAAGAAACCGATCCAACAACACAGAACAAATCCAGTTCACAACGATATACTCTATAGATATATGCAAAGATTGAAACTAGTATGCAATTAAGAAGACCCTCTCAACTACATAAATGGTTCTACAAAACAAACATCCAATATACATTTGAACTGCATTATATGATCCTACATTCGAATCACATAAACTTGTCGCCATCAAGCATATTTTCTTCAGTTTTGAGTTAGAAAAATTTGATCTACATTTTCGGTGTGGCAAAAGTGAAAGCTATCATTTGAGTTCACTATCACGCAAGTGTATGTTCCCTCATCTATAACTAAACAACTCAAAACAGACTATTATACTAGCAACTTCAATGGGGAAAACCTAAACAAGACCTCATATCACTGCAGGGGCTGCTGTTGCTCGTATATCTGCATGTAAGCCTCCGAAAGAGCCACCATTTGAGGAAGGGTCTCTGATACATGAAGATCCTGCATTTCATACCTAAGAAAAAAACAAAATAATGAAAGTCAAGTTTGTAAATTTTGAGGATTGAGGCATTTTTCCAATCATATCAAATGTTAAGGCGAACATCAGAATGAACTTTGTGAATATAGTTACCATAGTTCTTCTGACTTCCTCTGCACGAACACTCTATAGGATCCTTCACCTGGTTTACCATCATGAACAATGTTGGCAATTAAATCATACTTCGACCGCAAACGTTGTTCATCTTTGGGCGTAGGCAAGGGGATATAATCCTTAAGCTCTAGATTCTTCACAGGAAAATTAACTACGAGAGAAACAAGAGCGCAAATAAGGAATGAAACAAAAGGAGCACAGTAATCACTGATATATGTACTCACCAACGCAAATAATTAATAGCAGGCTAATGCCCCTAAATCAATCACAAAAATGTCAATACACATTGAAATATGCACTCACCAAGGGTAGGGTTTTTCTCCACGAAGAAATTGTTCTTTGTAAACCGACGCATGTGGAGAATAAGATACTGTGGAAGCCTTGTGACACGATATCTCATCCTGGCTATACGGGGACGCACTACTTCCGTAACAGACTCTCCATCAAATTTCTTCAAAATATTGAAAAGTGGAACCTAAGAGCATTCACCAAAGCCAGCACAAGTCCACAGAAGAAAAAAGTTTAAAGTAAATGTAAACTCAAAATTGCTTCCATTTCAAGAGGTATTGTAAACATTTGATAGTACACATTATTTTAGAGCTTCAATATTAAATTAATACTGGAACATAATAATAAGTAAGAATCTCAGGGTCACAAAATTTAAAGGAAACCAAATGTCAAACATAAGTAGGTATTATAAACAAGGCACAATGGAAACCAATAATATAAGAGACCAGGAAAGAGAGGCATACAATAACAGTCAAATATATCGGAAACAATGCAGATCACTGCACTAGCATTCTGACAGATGATTTGGCTATGGCAATTTGCTTTAAAGAAAGAAGATATAGGACATGAAAGAATAATGCCGTACGAATTTAATAGCGACAAAGAAACTTTATATTAGACAATATGCTGCCAGCATAGTAGCACATAATATAATATGATTACTTTCTCCATCATTCTAAGTGGTGTCCGGTGAGTAGTCAACCCCCAACCAACGTATAATGAAGGGAGACAATTATTAGAAAATCAATAAGCAGCTATTTCATGTACGCAGCTAGAGGCTATGTTGGGTCAAGATTAATGGACAGTTGGAGAAAAATTTATTTGTCAAATAATTATAATGCCAACTAGACTATACTACTCCAAACAAGAGAAATTAGAAATATATAATACCATTTCCAATTTTTTTATATAATACCATTTATATACTCCCTCCATCCCAAAATAATAGATCCATCTTGACTTTCTTTGGTCAACTTGATAGAACTTTGACCAAAGTTTTATAAAAATTTACTTATCCTCATGAAATTTTAAAAATTGTTATAGATAGTATTCGTAATATTGTATCAATGATTGAATTTATAACTTAGAACATAAAAAATGTATGTTAAATAGTGATTTGATATTTTCCTAGGTTGACGTCCAATGAGGAAATGAGACTATTTATTTGAGACGGAGGGAGTATATAATACTACTGCACACATTTGTAAACAAGTCCCCAACTACAATATCTAGGTCAGGTGATCTTTTGGATCTGACGCAACTATCCACAATACATAGACTAAAACATCTGTGTCCATGCTACTAGTATCACTTGAGGAGGAGAATGCAAGGTGAGGGTCCTGTGCATGCTCTGTTCTGATCCAACACGCACTAGCAAAGATGTCGCGAGGAGGCCATCTGCAAATGTAAACAAGATATGGGTGCACAAGGGAAAAACAGAGCAGAAGAAAAACTCTATCTGCACGGTTTTCGTAAATAATATCCCCAAATATGTTGACAGTTCTTGGCTCTGGTGGTTGTTTGCAAGATATGGTACAATTATGGATGCTTTTTTTCCAAGCTAAATTTTGCAGTTGGAAAAAGGTTGGGTTTTGTTAGATTAGTTAGACGCAGTTGATGCCATTACGCGGCTACAAGCAAATGGTTCTACAACCACAAAATTCATCTGAATGAAGTCAGATGCAACTCCAATAGGCCCAACAGTAATGTCAGCAAGAAATCAGAAAAGGAGATTGAAATGAGGACAGACAACAGATCAAGAATGATTTATCGAAGGGGTGCTCACAGAGGTCATAGTGAGAGGAAAGGCATAGAAGTTTGCTGCCAAGGCATTATCAGTAATTAGTTGAAATCCAAGTTGAATAATAATATCATTGCTTTTTCCAGATGCAAACGGGATTTGGAAGTTCTTCCGAAAAATCAAGAACAAGGGTTCAGGTGGATTCTCTATTGCAACAATATGCAGAAATGCCTTTATATTAATGTTTCAAGACATAGAGATCATGCACGAGATAACATATGGGAGATGCTCAAGGATTGGTTCATAAATATAGAAAAGTGGAAGGAAGGTAAAATGGATTGCATGACATGCGTTTGGCTTGAAAGCCCCGGAAGTCCAATCAATGCTTGGTCGACAGAGATGTTCTGCAATATTGTAGAAACATGGGGAAGGTTTCTAACATTGGATGACGACTCCACGACGATGGCAATTTCAATAAAGTAAACATTCTAATAGCTACAGAAATTGTTGAAGAAATCGATGATATCATCATCTTAGAGGACCATAATACACTGTAGAATTAAAATTACAGAAATTGATCCTCTTATGTAAAGGCTGAGCGGCGACGTGGATGCTATGTTGAATGAAGTGGGGCTGAGGAATGAAATTGATGTTGGTGGTGATTATCAGAATCTGGCCATGGCCACCAGCAATGGCAGCAGATGCTAGAAATGGACGGGTGTCCTGAGGGCAACAATCGCATTGATCCTAATATATCCTCTCCACGCTTGAGCGTCAGTATTGGTTCATGTGAGCATTTAAGAAGCTCGAGGAGAGTGCAGTTAGTGGGGGTTTCAAGTGGGCCTGAACCTACCTGAATATCTTCATGTCAGAAACTCCAAAGATGATTAGGGTATTGGTTAGAAAACCAGGTCCAAAGCAAAACAGAGGCTGATCTGCAAATTTATTAATCCGCATGTGTAGCAAATTTCATGGGCTGGAGGAGTTCTTTAACCGGCAGCCCAAGTCGCAAGCCCTTACATCACCACAATAAGACCAACCAAAATAAAGGAATTGGAAAAATTCTCGACCTGACACAAATGCAGAGTTGTGTTAATCTGTGAGCCCTAAGATTGACATATCAAATGATTCAGGCAGTGAGAAATCCACACTTAAGGAGAGCAGCAATCAATTCTCTCGAAAGCACACTCACAGAGTCATAAGTAAAGCAAGGTTCAAGTTGAATGAGAGGAAAAGTCATAATGGAGCACTTGAGCTTTTGAGTGTCAAACTAAGCTCGAAGATTAGTAAATCTAGGAAAAAGAAATAGTAATAGAATAGTGACGAGGGCTGCTGATGAAGTACCGGAAAGAGTTAGGAGAGAATCGATATCAGTAGGTGATCACAGATGCAGAAGTAACGTTATCACTGACAAGGCAGAAAGAGTTTGGTTGATGAGCAAGAGGATCAGACTAACAATAAAGGAAAGGCAGTCAAAGGATGGGTTTCTAGAACAGCAAGCATTCATTGGGGACTTGGAAACAACTTGAGCTCACAGTTCAGCTAAGGAAGGAGATAAGTGCTTCCTAGTTGGTGCAGTATGATTCTAGCGAGTTGGAACTCAAGAGGTACTGCACGCTCAATTAAGTGCATATCAACTAGGAGATTGGTGGCAAAACATCAAACAGACTCCTTCAGGAACCAAAAATCAGTGGTATGGATAGAGAAAAGCTCCCAACTGTGGTGCAATGATGGATTTGATTTTGTTAGCGTAAGACACTCAAGGTGTGGCATGGGGATTATACACATGTGGATTCTTAAGCCTTTGAATTGAGAGGTTTTATGAGAAATCCAGCCTTGTGTGATCTATGGGGGTGAAAAGAGATATATGTTTATTGCATGGTGGTCATCTGAAGCATCTTCCAAAGCTTAATTTTAACAAGAAATGGCTCAAGAAATTGCTACTGTCTTGGGATGATTTTTGGAGTCTAGGGTAGTCAATTCTGGAGTATCTGGTTCATATGCATTTGTCTGTGGTGTTGCTATTGCTGTCCTAGAATGCCATTTTTTTGTCTTGCTTCATATGTTAGGCTGTCTTAGTATGCTCTGTCTTGGCTTGCACAATAACTTTTTGCTAGTTTTTGTGCTTTCGGAGAGTCCGCCTAAGCATATAGTTTGGAGTTTATTCCCTTTCCCAATCTTGCAGCTGCTGTAATCTCTTGTTGATCTTCGTTCTTATATATAAAATATTCCTATTGTTGCTGAGCAGAAAAAAAAATGTTAATATCACTTTATCTAGACATCCATGTAACTTGTACAACTGTATAAATTTGTCTTAAAATGATTTATTCCATTTCCACACTATTACATGCTTAGAAAGCCCAACCAGTTCTAAGTGTATTTCGTGTTTAAGTTATGTTTTAATTAAAATATATATATTTTTTAATTCAAATTTAAAGCAACAACCTTGGGGGTGGACGGGAGACTCCCAAACTTTGAAATTATGTTATGTGATCTTTCTCCAAATGAACATTTTTCATTAGAAAGATCTCTTAACGCACATGAGATTTTGTGCTAACCACGTCTATTATGTTTACGTCAGCATTCACGAAGTTAATTTTTTCAGTTTCTTCTGCAAATCTTCCACAGGATAATCTCAATTAGTGAACCAAGATAATCTCAATTAGTGCTCCAATCAACCAGTTAATCTTAACCTCAGTATATAAGGTCCAAGATTTTATTTCTAATCAGCGCAAACAACATTGAGTTGGCAGGGGTTAGCCATGACAATAAACTAGGTAACAGATTATGTCAGTTAATAACACAAAGATTAAAGCACAAACCTGAGGAATTATGTTTTTCTCCATCACATCTTGGAACAGTGGTGGTGGCGGCAAATCCAGTCCAAGCATCAAGAATGGCATTCTACTCGTCTCTGCCAGAGCATTACCAGCTTCACTTCTGCCATCTCCATTGCCATTAGTTTGGGCATCTCCATTCTCCTTTTTCTCGCCAATACTTATGCCATGAATTTCTTTCACAACCTCCAACTCTCCCTAAGCATAATGGATCAGCATATACAAAACTTACATAAATGATAAAGAACATAGACAATTACACAGACTGAGCAGAAAAAGAAAGTTCGAGATCCAGTAATACCTGGAAACACTGATGGATAATACTGCTATTAGTCCTCGAAGTTTTAAGGTCTGTATGCAGAGTATTGAGAAGCCATGACATAAATTCAACAGGATCAGACTGAGCACCAATGCGGAAACGTTTTTTACTGGCTTTCATAACTGCTTGCAGAAACTCATGCGGGCTAACCTGCAACGTACATAGTTTTAGGTGTACCCAAAGGAAAAGAGAAAACAAGATATGATAAGACAACAATCAAACCTGTCCCTTGAAGTTTCGTGCATGCCAAATCTTTCTTGTAAGCTCTCCAAATCGTTGAACAAGTACAGATTTGCTGTTCATATAGTTTTCAGGGATGAGGAAAAAGTTCCTTAGTGGAGTTACACGCATTAAAGATTGAATGGTGACATTGACGAAATCAGTCTCCTTAATATTATTCAGCCCTACCTAGGAAATGCCACAAGAATTAGTCATAACCAGCACTAACATTAGCTGTAATCTGACATAATTAATGATCTAACTGATCATAAATTACATCAACAAAGATAATACCAGCAAACAACACAAATGCAATGCTGTATTGAGTGGTAAAAACAAAAGCTAAGATGGCTACCATTCCAGGAAGATAATCAGAACCATCAAGTGCCCTGGACCATTGCCTATTTTTGTCAAGCTGATCAACTTGCTCACGAGTAAACCTGGGAGATTATATCAGAACCATGAATGAGTTAGCGAAAAAAGAACTTAATTTCGTTATAGAAGGCATCCTGATTCCTGAGGAAAAGCATGTTAACATTTTTGAAGGATAAGTAGTATAACAAATACTGAGAATATCTTGAAACTTAAATCTAGGACCAATACAAAGCTACACTGCTGCAATAATCACAAGACATGGCGAAAAGCCTAATTCCTAGATGCTGGGAAGTCGGAAGAACTCCCACCTTGCGCTCAGGCTAAGAAGCACCAACACAGACCACTGACACAATCTAATGAAACACCAAGAAGCTGAGATGAACAATTTAAACAAACTACGACACCACAAGTTGAGGCCAAGTTAATAGATAATCCATATATATATATATATATATATATATATATATATACACACACACACACACAGTTATGTAGATGAATGTATGACCTTCGATTTAACATCAAGAAGAATATGTTGATCCAACATTTGGCAAGCCATGATTCATTCAAACTGTCATGCTAGATAATCTTACAATTTAAATCTAAATGAAATTGATATTGGTTTTACTTAAAATGAAATTGCAATGGAGACTCTTCGTGTTTATCAACGAGTCTGAATATACTGGACTTTAAGGAAAATATTAATAATATGACAATGTGGAGCGTCCATTTCGGACCTTCACAGGCAACAGTATGGACCCATGTCCGCACACATACAGACTCATTTGCGGACAACCATACCAAAAAAAATATACACTAACCCCACACAAAAAGGATATAAGAAAAAGGAAGATGTGAGAAGAGGATAAGTGTGCAAAAGGATTAGACAGATACGCTGCCAAACCTTGGGTTCAGAACATGTCGAATATCATCCAATGAAGGGTCATTTATTTCATATCCATCAGGAAGGCAGTAAACTTTTTCTGTGCGAAGATTGATGTACACATGGTGTCCAGCTTCAAGGCTATGAGTGTATGCATGTGACTTCTGTCCTCTTCCTTGGAAATACTTCCCACATACCAAACATGCATACACGTTCAAATTTGAAAGGGAGACGGAGCAGAACCTCTCAAAATCAAAATCCAACACCTGCAAAGAAATAAATGAGCAATTAAATTCTACAACTCAAAGCCCCTAAAATCACGACCTAATGAATGATAAATATGCATAGAGAAGATTTCGTAAGCCTATTAAAGGAAGACAGAACAGAACTTCTCAAAATTCAAATCCAAGACCCACAAAAAATAAATGATTTAATTAGATTTCACTAATCCAATCCCCTGAAATCACGCCCTTTGGAATGATAAATATGCAAAAGAAGCACTCCTAAGCCTATAACCAGTTACCGTCTTAACTACCTAAAACCTTGGAATAGCTACTCATTAATTGGTTATACTTCATCCTTTTCATTTGAAGTATTTCTTATTATTTTTGGTTGGTAGTAAATTTTTCCCCAACCTATGCATAAGCTTCATTTCAGTCCTGTTTTAGCTGATTAGAAAAACACACTCCACCGACTTCAGTTTAAAGTTGGAGGTGGGGTGCATAACACTCAATTCAATCAATCATTGGTTCAAGGAGCCATCCTCTATGGTAGAAATCTTCCAGTCTACTGTTTCTACAGAACTATTAAGCCTTTCCTCTCATCATCCCTCTCTCCACGTTTGATGTATATATAAATTATCTTGTATGTAGTACACATTATATATAAGACCAGTTCATTTTGACACATAACTTCATGAAGATACTTACATAATCAATATATTCCCAACCTAATCAGAAAAAGGATAAAAATTCACTACCACAGAAAGAGATGCAGTGTATACCTGGCGATTAACAGTATCAAGGTACGGGCAATCTCTACGAATCTCAATCATCCGACTGCGCCTACCTTGGGTGAATCCTTTATCATCGTCATCTTCTTCTTCATCCTCCTCATGATCATGCTTACGCCCATTTTTGTCTATCCTTTTCTCATCATTTACATTCCTACCTCCATTAATGTCTCGTCTTTCGTCATCTTCCTCGTCATCGTCTTCGTATGAAGTAAGTGGAAGGAGAGCATTATCAAATGCAAGCCGAGGAGGCGAAGGAGATGGTGAAGACTGGGGAAGCAGCTTCTGCCTCTTCGAGTTTTCCGCCCCCAGCCCTGTGAGTTCTTCTTCTCTCTTTGTTTTCATCCTCTTCACAAAAACGATATTCCAATTTTACTGTCCAGAGAAATACCTTCTCATTAGTTACTAACTAGAAACCAATTTCTGAAATAAACTATTTCACTTGGCAGCACAAAGCTTCCTGCGCTCTACATAAAAACATTTTAAGAAAAGCTCAATATACGACTTCAAAACATTGCACACATATATTAAATATTGATGAATCTTCATCACTGCCAATATGCACAGAGAAGAAAACTAGAAATCGCATGTACAAATAGTGATAGAGAAAAAGTTAACCAGTAGAGCTCAATCAGCATTATAAACATTCACATACACTCTCTCTCTAATGTAAATTTGCATTATAGGATCACACACAAATTAACTTAAAGTTACATTTTAATACAAAATGCTTATTCCAGAGCTTAAATAGCAATAAGCAATAAACACACACGCATGAAGGCGACCAACAAACACACACGAAAACTAATGTAAATTTACATTGGACTATCTAATATAAAAAAACGTCCCCTTGGGCTCAAAAAACATTATAAATATCACACAAACGTAAATTTATATCATTTTAATTACTATCTGACATTTAAGAAGGAAAAAAAAACTCATCGCTGGCTTTATAACCACACACACACACACTATAATTAACTTAAATTAGTACCCAAAATAAGATAAGCTAATCTAAGTGCTTATGTTTTCTCAATGCTATAATTGTCAAAAAGATTCCTTCAAACTTGATTCTATGAAGTATCCACAAGAGACCTCTGGTCTTGCAAATGAAATGACATCAAACTGCAACGAATCCCGGAGTCGAACATAACCCCAAAAAAGCAGCCATAAATAGAGAAATCTATAGAAGCAAACTCGCGAAAAACAGAATTTTCCACCTTCTATCACTATATACCTATCCTTCCTGAACAAATATTTGCATTTTTCACGAAACTCTTATCAAATATTGACATCTAGGGCTCCCTTCATTTTTGCCCAAAACCAGCCTCCTTGAAGTTCCAAAGGCAATGAAACAAACCTAGCTTTTGGGAAAGAATGGCTTAATGACATCAAAAACTCGTATGGAGCAAGGCAAGCTCAATTAATACAGTTTAGAGTTGCTCAAAATTGCCCCAATTTCACCCGAATAAAAAAAGGAGTCAAATTTTGTGGATAGAATTTATAATAAGGAGGCAGAAATAAAGCAAAACACGAAAACACACCCAATTGAACAAGTAATCATAAATGAAAGAACCCCAAAAGGGGAATTATCGTATATGGGAATGTAGTCATATGATCAAATAGAAGACCAAACATTCAAACGTAACAGTTCGATTCTTTTCCCAGAAAAAGAAAACAGAAGCACCTAGATTAGCTTGCCTTACATACACTCGAACACACACACAGAACTAGTCTAAATTTAGGATACTTTCTATCTAAAGCAAATCCTCAATAGAAAAACTAATAATAAAACAATTGCAGATAAAAGACTCATTCCTAGGGCTCCAAAACCACATATGTCCATTGCAAACACGCAGATTGATTTGTCTACCGTTCAAATTGAGATTTTTTTACCAATTAGAGGTTTAATTTATGGAATTGGGAGCCAGAGTAATCAACTTTTTGTTGTCAATGGCGATTAGAGAGACGGAGAGTGGAGCTTAAGACCAAGGCGAGAGTTTTTTTGTTATTGAACAGATGAAAGAAGAGCTAACAAGATAGATTCAAATAGAATAAGATAAATATCGGAAAGAAATGAGATAGAACTTTCAATCAATCGAAGATAGTTGTCTCGAAAGCATCAACTCGTAATAAGACATTGACAACTCTTTCATATGAATAGAGCTTAGATGTTCCCCGTTCAGGTGAAAGAATATAGGCTTTGCCAAACCTATCTTCTTTTAAAGTTCAAAGGAAGGCTGAGCGACTATTTATATTTAGGTCAAGTGCACCGTAGTTTTTTAACGCTATGGGTCTCTAAAGTGGATGATTGTTAATGAATGTTTCGATAAAATTTATACTCCACTCGCTCCGCTCGTTACACTTCGGTAGCAGGTCATCTTGTCTGGAATCGAGTCATACATTCTAACATCATCCATAATTGCTTCGTGATGGTGCAATAACAATCCAGGAACTTACCAATAAAGAAGCTCAACCTAGTGATCTATATACTAGGTATGCGCACTTGCTCCCGAATTATCACAAGCTCTCAATTCTTTCTCAAACACACACACTTCCGACACTACTCCCTCATCGGTCCAAGACCATCAGAAGTTTTTAATACAACTAAGACTTACTTTCACACCGGAGGATTTGAGTGGGGACAATCTCCGACTCCGCTCAACGTATGTTACTTCTATTCTTGACATAATATTATTGTTCCAAGCCAGATACCCTTACATACAGATACGTTCAAGTCCAAATATACATAGTACCTACACGTTGACTGTATTTTGGCGTGATCAACTTACATTTCTAGTGCAATTTACAGAAAATAGAATGAAATAAAAGTGCGATATTACAAATTTTAACTTAATCACATGAGATTGTTTTCTTTTCAACGGAGGGAGCATTGAATATTGATGCATTCAAATTCGGCCAGTAAGAAATACGTATTGTAGACAATGGGTCTAGTCTATCAAAAGCGAACTCCCCTAGTCTAATACTAGTACCTCTAGAACCGAACCCATCTAAGACCACATTTCTGGATTGCTTGAACATAGATCAATGGTCTAATGGGCTTTTATAGCCCAAAAGTACATCATGATCACTTACTCAGTTGCATTAACCTAAATATAAACAATCACTCAATAAACGTATATTTTTTATTTGGAGTTTCATTTTAATAAATGTATATAAACAATCGCTCAGCCTTCCTTTGAACAGTCGCCTAGTCTTCTTTTAAATATAAACATTTAAAAGAACAAAGTTAATGCAATTTTTTTTTTTGAAATTTAAAAGATAGATTGGGAGTTTCATTTTAATAATGTATATAAACAATCGCTTAACCTAAATATAAACAGTCGCTCAGCCTTCCTTTGAACTTTAAAAGAAGATAGCTTTGGCAAAGGCTATAATCTTTAACCTGAACGGGGAAGATCAGAGCTCTATTCATATGAAAGAGTAAGTAGTCACTGTCTTATTGTTTTCGAAACAACTATCTTCGATTGATTGAAAGTTCTATCTCATTTCTTTCCGATACTTATCTGATCCTATTTGAATCTATCTTGTCAACTGCTCAATTAAAAATACGCTCACTCTTGCTCTTAAGCTCCACTCTCTGTCTCTCTAATCGCCATTGACAACAAAAAGGTGATTACTCTGGCTCCCAATTCCATAAATTAAACCTCTAATTGATAAAAAAATCTCAATTTGAACGGTGTACAAATCATTCTGCGTGTTTGCAATGTATCTATGTGTTGTTTGGAGCCCTAGGAATCTGTCTTTTATGTGCAATTGTTTTATTATTAATTGTTCTAATGAGGATTTGCTTTATATAGACAGTATCCTAAATTTAGTTATGTGTGTGTATGCGCGAGTGTACGTAAGACAAGCTAATCTAGGTGCTTTGTTATCTTTTTCTGGGAAAAGAATTGAACAGTTACGTTTGAATGTTTGGTCTTCTATTTGTTCGTACAGAGTACACTCCTATATATGATAATTTCCCTTTTTTGGTTTCTTTCATTTATGATTACTTGATCTATTGGGTGTGTTTTCGTGTTTTTCTTTCTTTCTTCCTTCTTCCTCCTTATTGTATGAGTTTTTGATGATTCCTAGCTTTTGAACAGAAATGAAAGGAGCCTAGATGTCAATAGATAAGAGTTTCGCAAAAAATACAAATATCTGTTCAGGAAGTATAGGTATATAGTGATAGAAGGTGGACAATTCTGTTTTTTGCGAGTTTGATTCTATGGATTTCTCTATCTATGGCTGCTTTTTTGGGGTTATATTCGATGGTCATTTCATTTGCAAGATCAGAGGTCCCTAGTGATACTTCATACAATCAAGTTTGAAAGAATCTTTTTGACAGAGCATTGAGAAAACAGAATCACTTAGATTAGCTTATCTTATTTTGAGTACTATTCAAGTTAATTATATACATCAGTGTTCTAAAACTCGGGCTAGCGCCCACCTAGGCGCTAGGTGTTCCCAAAACGTCGAGAAAATGGTCAAATCGGACAAAAAAAAATTCGCCATCTTGAGAAAACGCCGCCGTTGCGGCCCAACGGCCGCCCTAATTTCATGATTTTAGGCTTTTAAGGAGAGAAAGTGATTACAGAGAGAGAATGGAGAGCGAGATAGAGACTGAGAGCTTACCTGAGGCGTGGGAGACGAAACGCAGCCGGTGAAAGAGAGGGAAAACACCGGTGAGCTGTGTGTCGGTGTGTGCGCGCACACAGGTGAGGAGAACGCGTGAGAGAGAATAGAGGCTGAGGGAGCGCCGTTTGGTTTAGCCGGTTTTCAATATGACAACTTAGGCTCCGTTTTTTTTTTTTTTTTTAAGGGAAATAACTTCAGGAAAATGGTTTTCGGAAAATGAAAATATTTTATTTTCAGGCGTTTGGTAAATTTTTTGAAAATATGTCGGAAAATATTTTTCGGTGTTTGGTAAACTCATGAAATTTTTACGGAAAATATATGTGCAAAGGTGATATTAGGAGAAAATTAGAATGAATAAGTTTTGGAAAATGAATCTGTAAGTCATTTTCCGGAAAAGAAAGCTTTATTTTCCGTTGACTTGGAAAACATCTTACATTGACTACATTTTCTAAATATTATCAAACACCGAAAAATAAGGAAAACGTTTTCCGGAAATCATTTTCCGTGAAACAAACGGAGCCTTATTCAAGTTATCCCGAGCTATTAAAGTATTTTCTATTTAAATTTAAATGATATTGAATTTAATTTTAATTTTTAATTCTTAATTCTTAGTTTTGTAATGTAATTTTTTTTTTTTAGGCCATGATTGGTATATAGAAATAGAATTAATTATTAGTAATGAGATTTTACATAAATAGATGAAAAGATGATTTCTAAAAAGTGTTTGCTAATATATAGAATGTGATTAATAATATAGTATAAATTTCTATTACACCATTTGATAAAAAAACAAAATAACTTGTAATGTAAAGATAAAGTTTTAGGCAATTGACAACATTACGAAACGTAATTGTTAATGGCTTTCATGATAAAAATTAGACATTAACGTTATTACTGCTCCACAAAATAACAAGTTTTTCATTTTCTTTCAATTTTGGTGAAAAATTTTAAATTATCCAACATCAATAAAGTAAGAAAAAATTATTAAATTTTAAAAAACTAATGTTATAATAAAACTAGTTCAAATAAAAATAATTTAAATATTTTAAACAATTCAAAAAAAATACGTGGAATTACTTATTTAGAATAATTACTATTTTATTTTTTTATATAGTTTCAAGCAAATCAATCACTCACTCTTTTTTTTATCGACTCTTATTGTGAAAATTAACACAACAATCATAAATTATAAATTATTATTAATAAATTAAATAAAATGAGAAGAGTTAGAAAAACATTATGAAGAGTTGAAGAACAACGACAACGAAGAGTAAAAAGGAACGGTCGTAAAATTGTTAAAACCAAATAAATTATAAATATAAAGCAAATGCTTGACCTAATAGAAGAATATTATTGTCATTTTACATGGATTCCAACTATTATGAATTTAAATACCACCTCCTCCAACAAGATTGTAATTTCTTAAATTTTAATAATTAATTCTAAGATTTTAGTGATTCCAAATATAATTCTTGCACCACCAAACATTATTAATCAATTCCATGAAATCGATTTCGGAATTAATTCTAATTCCGTATACCAACCGAGGTCTTAGTTTATTTGGTCATATTTAATTATTTACTATTGTTTCAGCAGGTATATATGGACCTATGGTGTAATTATTCTTAATTTCTAGGCCCCGCCTAGATCCTGACTAGGCCCTGGCCTAATGTCCGCCTAGTAATTTTTAGAACACTATAATATATATATATATATATAATAATAAAATGATATAAATTTGTGTTTGTGTGTTTGTGTGATATTTATAATGCTTTTTGAGAAGGGGACATATTTTTATATTAGATAGTCTAATGTAAATTTACATTAGTTTTCGTGTGAGTCTGTTCGTCGCCTTCATGTGTGTGCATATCGTCGCCTTCATGTGTGTGTATATTGCTGTTTAAGCTCAAGAATGAACATTTTGTATTAAAATGTGACTCTAAGTTAATTTTTGTGTGTGTGTGTGATCGTATAATGCAAATTTACATTAGAGAGAGAGGGAGAGAGTGTGTGTGTGTGTGTAAATGTTTATATTGATGAATGATCTAAACCATGTGACTAGATCCATGTTATATGTGGTAGCCCGTAACGAAATGGTACTCATTTTTTCTCGTATTACCACTTGTTCTTTATTTGTATGAGACACTAAAATAGCTAAGATTTGAATGACAGGGGGATTGACTAATTAGAATTTTATGGAAAAGTTATGTGAGCCCCGAAATGAATGATTTCAAGGCAGAATCAGCCAAGGAGAATTATGCAAGGAGAAATACTAAAATCTCATTTTCGTCTTCATTATTTTAAGAATTATATAATTATTTGGTCCTTCCGTTTTACGAAATCTATGTGTTTGGTCCCCTCTCATCAAAACAATTAATTCTGGTCACTCGATTTTCATTTCTTTGTGAGATTCCCCCTTCAGGCCGTTACCGTTATAATTTCCGTCTATTTTAAAAAAATACCCAAACTACCCTTGTCTTATTTAATTCAGTAAAATGAATTTGGATCCACCTTTTGTTCTATTTATTAACCCTAAAAATCCCAAATTCAACTCGCACAGCAAAATCAAAACACCAAATCATGGAAAATCATAGATTAGTTGATTCCTTCCGTACCAACGAAATTACAGCACACACAAACGAAAAGAATGAAAGCAACAAATCAAAAAATAAGAAAAAAGAATCATAAGTAGAAGATGAGAGAGAAAATCACGATTGATGTCTTCTCCCAAATCCTGCAATCAATTCTCACAGCATCCTCAATGGCCAAAGTCTCGGGTTCCCCATCAAATCCCAGCTCAATACACCCACCGCCTAATTAACTTCACTCCATTCTTAATAAATGGATTGTCCGCCATGTAAATGGAAGCGACCGGAGAAAAACTTCGCCAGCCGCTGATCGTGGTGGAAGAATGGAGTGGCACATCGTCAACGAAGCTATTAAAGACTGCTACTATCACTGCCTCCTCAACAACTTCTTCTCATTCTATACGAAAATACAGCAGTCGATTCAGCCATGTCTCCAGATCTAGATCTGGGTTATGAACGAAAACTGGTTCCCTGTATGTGCATGTATTTAATGAACAACTCAAATCCAGATCTAGATCTGGGTTATGAATGAAAACATTCGTCCAAATCACCCACCTCCACTGGTTTATTTAATTTTTATCAATTCTGTTGAGTTGCGGAGAGTATGAGTCCTGACCCCCATTTTCGTTTTTGGTCTTGCAGTTCATAAATGAGAAGCTCCAAATCATACAGGAGTATGCTGATGATGTAAGAAGTACGGTTAATGGATGTTGTTGTCCTTGTGGCCATGTCAAATCTTTCTTTTGGTTGTGAAAAATTGAAGACTGCTTCTAATGCTTGATGTTCAATTGTTTGTTGATATCTTCAATTGCTACTGTTAGAATGTCATTAGAAGTTGAGAATTGGCTAATTTTGAATTCTCGTAGGGCTGGAGTTTTTGGTTAGAGGTGTTGTGGTAATTCACAATTTGATTATTTTCTAATTAATTCTCTCTAATTCCTTGCTGGTTTGTGAATTCAAGTTGTTAGTTGTTATGGAATATGGTTTGCAGATCCCTCCAGAACACTACATACACTTTATTGATTTCAAATTCATTATACTGAATTAAAGAAGACAAGGGTAGTTTGGGCATTTTTTAAAAAAATAGATGAAAATTATAACGGTAACGGCCTGAAGGGGGAATCTCACAAAGAAATAAAAATCGAGTGACCAGAATGAATTGTTTTGATGAGGGGGGACCGAACGCATAGATTTCGTAAAGCGCAGGGACCAAATAATTATATAATTCTTATTTTAATTTGTTCCATTTATAGTCTATCATTGCTCTTTGAAGTAGTAAATTTCTTTTTGAAAAATTAATATATTAATGGTATTGCTACTTGCAGAATGATATGCAAAATTTGAAGGAGTCATATCCATAAATGACACACGATATGCAAAATATAAACAGTCGCTTAATCTATCTTCTTTTAAATGTTTATTTTTTTTGCCAAAGCTATATTTTAAATTTCAATAAATGTATATTATTGATTTAGAGTTTCATTTTAATTCTATTACTAAAATTGCATTAACGAATTTTTAAAAAATGCATCAAATCTCAACACTTCTGATCAAAATGACTAAAATAACCTTCACATGACATGCATATGTCAACTTCCGTTAATTTTCTTAACGCCCGTCATGGCTAGGGGTGAAACTGAGATAAATGACAATATTGAATACATTAATGGATAAAATGGACTATGAATAACAAACTGAAATTTGATGAATATTTTGGAGGGAGGGGGGGGGAATAGTAATTTGGCCTAAAAATTTTAACTTAATCGTATGAGATTGTTTTACTTCCAACGGAGGGCGCATTGACTATTGAATATTAATTGATGCATTCGAATTAGGCTCGTAAGAAATATGTATCATAGACAATGGGTCTAGTCTATCAAAAGATAACTTCCCTAGTCCAATACTTGTACCTCTAGAACCGAACCCATCCAAGACCACATTTCTGGATTGCTTGAACATAGATCAATGGTCTAATAGGCTTTTATAGCCCAAAAGTACATCATGATCACTTAGTCAGTGTTTTGCATTATTTCTTGCAGAATTCATTGTCTCATTAAATTCTCAATGGGCTTTTATAGCCCAAAAGTAAATCACATTTGTCTCAGTAATGTATGATTTTAAATGGGCTTTTATAGCCCCAAAGTACATTTGCATTCATTTCCCAAGTAGAAATTTTTTCTGACTCGAAATTTAATTTGTCAGAGAGAAATGTGATATAAATCTAAGTTGGGAATGAAATCAATAATGTTCATTACTTTTACAAAATTCAAAAATCATTTTAGAATTATTGACCCAAGATTCATTCATCGTAGGAAGAATTTAGGTTTGATTCGATAAACTTTTTCAAAAGATGTGAGATCGGATAATCTATTTATTAAGCTCAAAAAAATCGACCAATTTGCGAAGTGTGGGATGTTTGCGATTAACCCGAGTAAACATGGGTGTGGATAATGTGATACTAACAACCAATCATATAATGTTGTGTGGTACTTTTCTAACTAATGGGACTAACAAAAGGAAAAACGCTCTCGTTATATCTTTCTCTGTGTACATGTGACCAAAACAATCATTCATGCAGCACATGTTGAGAATAATAAAACAAAAAGAAAAAAATGATTTCATCGTAATAAGTTCACGCTACATCTGATTCACATAGCCCTCCCCACATAATTGGGAATAAGTTCACGCTACATCTGATTCACGTAGCCCTTCCCACATAATTGGGACAAAAGCTGAGTTGAGTCGAGTTATATCACAATGTAGGTTAAGCTAGACCCACTTTCACACTATTGTTCACTAGAAAGCAAACACACACACACACAGAAAGAAACACGTGTGATGAATGCTTATGGTAATGAGATATGATTTATCCTGCGAAATTCTTATGAGCAACTAAAGATATAAAAGCTAATTAAATCTGGGAGCGGGAAATGATTGAAATTTCCTTTGTTTTAGCTGCGTATGATCCTCTAGCAAACATGTTGGAAGGGGTTGTATCGTTTGGGATTTCATGGGTATAGGCTCTTGTTAAGGACTGAAAGTCCCGATCATTTCTTTTGTGCTGTCCACTGCAAACGTAAAACGACCATAGACATGAGGGAAACATGGCTTAATGAGAGAGAGAGAGATACACAGAGAGAGAGAGAGAGAGAGAGAGAGATTACACTTGAGACCAATTTTCCAAACCGTATTAGTGTATTTGAGGCCCGAAACAATGGTATTGCTAACTTAAAAAGTGAAACTCAGGGTGTAGCGGCTACCTTCTTAGAGTAAACCACGTGCCTTTCAGTTTTCCATCCTCAGGAATTGGAAGAACAATGTCAAATCTACTAGGTACGTATTTTATGATTTTGAAAATAATAAAGAAGTATACTTTAATTTTGCATTTTTAAAAAAATTAAAAAAAATTAAACATGACGGTAATTTAAAAATTGAGGATTTAATATTTATTGATCAATTTAGACTCTTGGAACCTAAGTATCTTGTAGAATCGATCCCCAAATGTGAAATCCAAAATCACACACCTTAAGACTCTACAACAACACTAAATATTTATCGATGTGCCTTGATTACACAATCACCGAGTTGCTAGGGCAGATCATTCAAACCAATCTTAGTACCATGCATAAGTAGCCCTAAAATTGAAGTTAAATGTTGAACAAATTAAATGCTTTAATCTCTTATACGTCACCAAAATCAGTTAAATCAAAATTTGAAGACCTTTTTATTTTTTAAGCTTTAACTTTTGAGCTTCCGGTCAAAAAGAAAACTTTTAAACTATCAAAATTTCTATATAATCAAATTTATTTGGAGTTAGTTGACAAAACTCCTCTTTGTTATTGATAACCAATATGTGCACTATACTATCTTTATTTTTCAACTAATTTCCCTATCTGTAAATGCATTCGAATAAGATGCCAAAAATAATATATGGGAGAGGCTATTGCTTCTCCACTACATTTAGTGTAAAAAGACAAATCTATCCTTTGACATTTTAAGGAGTCCATGAAACATTTTTAGTATTCCTAAATTACCTTTCACTTAAGGCGCCAATTATCAATTATGATAATAAAAAAAACTAATCATAGAGCATGAGGAATCGCTATAGCATAATACGATCTAAAACCTACTGCTAAAAGAGTGATCGACTCCCTTGGTAGCCAGTTCTTGCGAGCAATTTCTATTCAACTGACTTTTGATTAAGGATGCAGAAGTTCACCCAAGCATGAAAGACTTCCTTCCATTGTCTCCTTCTACATGATACCACTACTATCAACTCCTCCAACTTTATTGAAGTGGGTGCAATCAACCAATATAAGCAGGTGTGTAAACAAATTTTTTAACTAATCCCCAATAGCAAATAATTTTATTTGTTGTTTACTGTTTTAATGTGCTTGTAGTTGGTGTCCAATGTTAACAATTGTCTCCATGAAAGTATTAAGACCGATTTTGTTTGTATACAAGCTTGAATATGTCTTATCAAAAGATTTGTCTTCACTAAAATTTTCATAACAGTTAAATTTTCATAAAAAACTGCATGCACATGTGCGTATTGAAACTGTCATGAAGACTATAGAAACTAAATTATTTTAACAAGAACACCAAGCCAATTCTTATCAAAGGATTTGGTTCTTTTACTAAGTATTATATTTTTTCTGCCATAAATTTATCAAACAATTTGAAGAACTTTAAAACTAGAAAAAGATATTATATACAAATTAACTCAATTCAACCTTTTAATCTCTTAGTTGGACTCAAGGAAACTTATGAAATGGAGCATGTAATGGATTAAACTTCAAACTATCATACGGGGTTGCAAAATATAACGGAAAAAAGTCAAGAACACGTTGTGGAAAATGAGGTATTGTTACTACCAATGGAATCATTTCAGGATCGTGAAGACCTCCTCAATACTGTCCAAGAATTTGTTTTAAGACAAGGTTATGTTGTTTCCATCAAGAGATCTAGAAAGGATGATTATGTGCTTCTTGGTTGTGATAGAGGAGGTATATACCGTAATAGAGACAACGTTATTGATGATAGCCAAAAGAGAAAGACTGCATCCCGTCTTGTCAATTGTCCATTTGAAGTTCGAGGTAAGAGAAAAGTTTATGGTTATTAGGTGCTTGAGGTAAGAAATGGGTTTCATAATCATGAGCCTTCCGTGGATATGTCTGGTCATCCCTCCTGTCATCGTTTCTCAGAAGATGAAATTTTACGTATCAAACAAATGATCAAGGGTTTACCAACTCGCCATATACTTTCATCATTGAGACAAAGTAATTCGAACCTTAAAGCAATTGCAAAGACTATTTATAACATGAAGGCTAGAGTTCGTAAATATTATTTAGATGGTCGCACTACAATTCAGGCACTGTTGGAGGAGCTTGGCGATGAGGGTTTCATACATAATTCATGCGTAAGTCAAATGGTCATTTGACCCGGTTATTCTTTGTTCACCCACTTTCAATTTCACTAACCAAGAGTTATTCAAATGTCTTCATAATGAATTGTACTTATAAAACCAACAAGTACAAAATGCCATTACTTGTAATTATTGGCGTTTCAAGCTTTAATACCTCATTTTGCTCATGTTTCGTCTTCTTACAAAAGGAGGAAGAAGACGACTACGTTTGGGCTTTGAGGATGTTTAGCAAAATATTATATGATAATTGAGAACCTTCGATAATTAATTGTGACTGATAGAGAATTGGCTTTGATGAAAGCTATCAAAGTTGTCTTTCCAACAACTGCTAATCTTTTATTTATCTGGCATATTGAGAATAACATCTTGGCTCACTGCAAGCCCCATTTCAAACAAGGAGAAGACTCGATGGGATTTCTATCTTCTTGGACTGTAGTTCTTAATTCTTCAAGTGAATTGGAATACGAAGAATCATGGAAGCAATTTGAAGAACAATACAAAGACAAGTTTATTGTTCTAAACTATATCAAATCAACTTGGCTTCCATTTAAGGAGCATTTTGTTGGTGCAATATTGACAGAGAAGCATACTCATTTTGAAACCCATGTTAGTTCAAGAGCTGAAGGTTCGCAAGCAATGTTGAAAGCATATTTACAAGTCTTAACAGGAAATCTTTGTGAGGTAAAGAATAAGATATGTCTTGCTATCAAAAATCAATTTCAAGCAATCAAGGCCCAATTCTACAGTGAAAATGTCAGGATTCCGCATCACTTTCATATTTCTTTGTTCAAAGAACTTGTCATTCATGTGTCAATTTTTGCATTGAATAAACTTTTCAAGCAATATGAATTGCTTAAATATGGTAACGATTTGACATTTGCTTGCAAAAGTCAATTTTCAACAACTATGGGTCTTCCTTGTGCTCATAAGATGAGAGACATGATAAATGAGGCATTATGTCTTGATAAAATACATGCCCAATGGAGACTTGACAATAGATCATTTGTGGGCTGTAAAACATATAATATTGAGGAGAATAATTTAAAGGGATTGCTTGGTGTGTTGAAAGGGAAGTATTAAGAATGGTCCATTGATAAAAAAGAAGCTGCTCGAAATCAAATTGCTCAATTTGTAAATGAACCGAATCCGTTAGTATATAAGCCAAATGTCCATCCACATAGAGGTCGCCCTTCGTTGTCTAAGAGGAAAAATGGACCTAACTCTACAAGACGTGATCCTTCTGCTCATGAAATTGTCGAAAAGGGGAGGAAATGTAGTATATGCAAAGCTTTTGGTCATAATAGTAGAACATGTCTAAATAAACGGATTGGAGTTTTCGAGCAAGGATCATCTTCACATTCAACACCTGACAATTTGTTGGAGACAAGTGATTTGGATGCATTCGATGGCTCAATCACCGACTTACTACGAAGTTGATTCAGTAAGTTTTCTTTATTTAGTTCGTTAAATTAAAAAATAAAGTTGTCTTTTTTCTTATAAAGATCAACATTGTATATATCTTACATTTAATTAAAATTACATATCTACTTTTTTTTCTTTTTTTTTGTTAGAATTTAAATTTGTTATATGTTATTGTTAATTTGTTTTTGTGTTGAATTTTCAATTGATGGCTAGAGATGATTAAAGATTGCGTGAGAGAGCTTCTAGCGCATTTTCTCTTGGAATTTTCTATGCTGGGCCATTCCTTCTATGGATTTTTTTTCTTTCAATTTTGACTTTGTGCTCCTTTAGTTTTTTATAACGTTAAAATCGGAACTTGTAGGAAGACTACTTCTAGATTTTATTGTTTTCCTTTACAATGTTATGTATTAATTTCACAATGAGATGTGTTTTGAGATTTTTAATAACATGCATGTATTGCTTTGATAGATTAGTTGCTAACATGACTTACGGGGATGCTATTATAGTCTTGTTGGCTAGTGTGTATGCGTGTATGTGTTTTTTTTTTTAATTTGAAACATTTTTTTTCTCCATTACTAGCTTTGTTTTTAAGATTTTTGTTGGGTTTGAAGTGGGCATGTTTTTCAATAAAAATTTATTGTTTCTTTTTACGAATGTGAGAGTGATATTAGTTTGGTTTTTTTATTTTATTTGTTATATCCCCTTTTTTCTATACGTTAGTAAAACAAAAATAATAATAATAATCATAACCATTTCACTCTAATAAGAAAAAAAAAAAAAACTTGAAGGGTGCTTTGGGCAATTCCTTTTGTTAGTATAGTTGGTAGTTATTCTTAGGGCAATTTCGTCCAAACAAAATAATGTTTCTAGTGGAAAAGTAAAAAATATAGTAAAAATAGCCTCTCCCATAATATATACTCTTCGTTTCGGATAAATGTTTCTAGTGAATAAAACACAGAAATTAAGAAACATAATTAATAATGTGCTATAAAATATGTTCTGATAATAATACCCATAAACATTAATTAAATTTAACTATTTTAAATAATTAAATTTGTTTGATATGTGTTATATTAAATGAAATTTTAGGACTTAGGAAGAATAGTAGAGAATAGGTAGATCAAATTTTTTTAGGAATATTAGTTAGAACATCCCAGTTTTTAGGAATATTAGATGAATATTAATAGTTATTCTTCTAAAAATCAAAATTAAAATTAATTGCATTAAATAACTTACATACTTACATTAATTACATTTTTCAACTAACCATTAAATCTTAGTTATCGATGTTTGATCTAATAATTAATATATATATATATATATATATATAGTCATTTTGCTTACAAAATCATTTATCTTCTTGTTTCTTCTATCACCTATATACATCTATAATACATTAAAAAAAGAAAAAGAAAAAAACAAAATTTATACAATCATCCATTCCAGATCATGATCATTGTCGAAGAAACCTCTGCAAACACCGAAACCCCAAATTCTCAGCACAAAACCTCTCCATCTCATTCCCACCTCTCTCAATACAAACCTCTTCTTCAATCCCCTCAACGGCGTCGTCCCATTCCTTCAAATACCCATCCCAATCCTTCACCTTCGCTTCACACACACCGTCCAATATCTCCTGCAATCCAACTATTCGACGGCTCACGCGCCTCCTCAGCTCCCTCACATTCGGATCGTAACCCGGAACCGAATCGAGTGTCAGTAACAAACCCATCAAGGCCTCGTTGAATTTGATTCGCTCGAGATTATTTGTTCGGACGGCGTCGACGGTTTCCTGCCGTTGGATTAGGCGCTGTAGGTGGGTGGATTCGGAATTCACGGCTCTGATTTTTTTGACTAGGGTGCGGATCAAGTGCGACCGGTAGGCGGATTGTATTTTGGTTGCTGCCGGGGATTGGCGTTGGGGGAGGTGTACGGTGATGGGGATTTCGGTGGAATTAGTTTCTCGGATAGGGGTAGAGCGGTCATTGTGTAATATGTAGGTGACGGTGATGGTGGTGGTGGTGGTGGCGGAAGCGGTGGCGGAGAGACGAGATCTCCGACCGGATTTCATATAGCTAGAGCCTAGACGGAGAGTGTCTGTAGAGAGAGTGGAAAGTTGAGGATAGAGATCAGAGTGGGTTTTATTAATAGCCCGTTTGGTGTAGCGTTTTAAAAATGCAGTGTTTTAATACGCAGCGTTTTTAAAACGCAGATTATTTAAAATGTGACTTTTTTCTTTATAAATGCATTTGAGATATTATGTCAAAACGCTATTTTTTATTCTATACTGCGTTTTAAAATCTGAGTTTTGAAAAAAAGCTAGAAATTTCAGCGTTTTAAAATGCAGCTGCATTTTGAAAACGCAGCGTTTTCTACTGCGGCATTGAAAAGCTAGCTTAAGAAATAAGTTGCGTTTTAACCCTGCGTTTTGGCCAAAACGCGCGAACAAACGGGCTCTAAGAGCTTGCAATGGGCGGAAGGACCAAATTCGTAAAAAAAAAAAAAATTGAGTTCAGGATCGCTAGCGTGAGGATAGGATCAATTCCAAAAAAAAATTGAGAAGTACAAGGACAATTTGTGTAATTTACCCTAAAAATATACTTCCTCCGCCCTTAAATTATTGTCTTTCTTTCTTTTTTTTGTTCGTCTTAAAATAATTATTTTATTTAAAAAAAAAATTTAGAACATTATTTTTATTATTTCACCTTTATTTTTTTCTACTTTAATTATGATTCACATATAAATGGATATTAAAAAAAATTATATATTATATTAATATTAATAATTAAATTAATTATTTTTTTAATTTATATATCAAATTAAACATGATAATAATTAAGGGACGAAGGGAGTATATAACTAATAAAGGGCACAACATGTGTGCCACAATGACTTGTTTTAGTAAATGCATGTATATAAACGCCCTCACCATATAATAAGGTATATTAGGACAAGATAAGATGCAAATGAATTTAGTAATTTCAATGAAAAACCACTCATTTTAGAATAAAATATTCAAAAATGAGCACGCATTTGGAGAAAGTATAGGCTTCATTCTATGGTTTATTTTGTTACGGTATTTTTACCAATCATTATATTTTACCACTGTACTATCTTTAGGGCAAAATTGACACTGTAGTGTTAAAGGAGGATACAATTTTCATTATTCCAAATATCATCAAATCTCTAACAAAATCAATTTCAGTAGTCTTTTCTAAGATTTTTCAGAATGTTTGACAATCTTTTGTAGTTTTAAAGGAGGATAGAATTTTGTCATTATTCTAAATATCATCCAATCTCTAACAGAATTAATTTCATTAGCATTTTCTAAGATTTTTCAGAATGTCGGACAATCTTTTGTAATTTTAAAGGTGGATAGAATTTTGTCATTATTCCAAATATCATCCCACCTCTAACAGAATGAATTTCAGTAGCCTTTTCTAAAAAATTTCAGAATGTCTGGAAAATCTTTAGTGGTAGCCCTTGTTAGAAAGTAGATGCTTTTTTATTCTTAATTGATGAGGAGTCTTCTTTTTTTTTTCTTTTGAGAGTTAAAAAAGAAAACATTTTATGAAAAAAAAAAAAGGAAAGAAAGAATGAAATATAAATTTTAAAACAAGAAGGAGAAGATATATTATCTAAAGCTCAACTTGAGAAATATAAGATCCAGTTATATTGAAAACAAAAAGTTCATAAGCTGAGCTCATAATACTAAAACTCAGCTCGACTCATTCATAGCTCTAGTGACAACATATCACCCATAGGTTAGACGCAATTCCAAATCCTTGCACCGGTATTTAACATGTTTAGATGCTTAATTTCAGAGCTCAGAATTGGAATTGGAATTGGAATTGAAGAACAATTCAATTTTCGTGTAGCTCAAATTGTTCATTCAATTTCAATTCTAAAGTTTAGCATTGAATAGCCAAACATAGCCTTAGTTTTCTGGTATCACCAAAGTTATGCATAATTTGCTTGCCGTAAATGACAAATATAACCTGAGCAAAGGATCAATTTGGCAATATTATAGAACATTGGAATTTCAACAGCTAATCATGAATTTTATTTTCATAAGAGTGGATAGATTTGAGTAGCTGACATTACAAAAGACAGCACTGGACAATTTACACTAATAGCACAACACATTACACATCTATGCAGAAGGTTTAGTTAAAACAGCAAAAGAACAACCTTGTTCTTAAGACAGTGCTGGAAGAATCTTCCCTGAGCATTTACCAAAACCAACATTGTAACCATTCCCCTGCAGATAATTCAATTTCAAAATAGTCAGAATTTGCAAGTTTGAGAGCATGAAAAGACCATGAACACGCAACCATGCTATAAAATATGATCTATCATCTACTGAAGATCTTTCAAGGAATAAAAAATAAAAACTTTAGAATTGGGTAACACCAAGATTTTCCTAGAAAAACGAGGTTAATTACACTCTTTAAACCAAAGATCTCAACAACAACAATAGCAAAAGGAAACAACAATGCAAAGAAGGCTTTTCTTGTCTTCTTAGTTTCTTTTGCAGGCTGTATGCAAATCATGAAAAGAACTTGCTAATAAAGGGCTCAGATCCATGGAATTTTCACAGATAAATATTATCGAGAAAACTACTGATCACATCAGAATATTAACCTGAGCATACAGCAATAAAATGCTACATCGAGTAGGAAAATAGAGAAGTTTAATGATCAAAACCTTGCAAGAACCAGTAAAAATGACTTCATCACCATCCTCCAGAAATTTACGACTTGTTCCACCTAAAGACAGCTCTTTAGTTCCGTTCCATGTTAACTCTAGCAAGCATCCGTAAGATTCTGGTTCCTGTTGGAACTCCAGCAGCCATTTAATTTCAGTAAACCAATTACGAGTAATCTTTTTGCCAGTAAAAAGCCACGATAAAGATAGATAAAAACTTACAGGTCCACTTATTGTTCCCGTTCCAAGGAGATCACCAGGCCTCAAATTACAACCATTAATGGTATGGTGAGCAAGTTGTTGAGTAAGTGTCCAATACCTAGACCAAGAACAGAGATATATTGCCATCAATACGCAGTAAATTAGAATCCACCACAAATTATATACTTGTATATCCACTTTTCCAAATAATCATCACTCTCTAGAGTTAACTCCAAGTTCAAAAGAAATGGAAATTGGAAAATATGTAGAACAGAAAATCTATTCAAGAACGATCCATCCCAACTATTGATGCTAACCAAAAGTAGTTCGTTTGTCCGAGTAGCTCATGGCGTAAATATTGGATATTCGCCATACAAGTTGTGAATGTCAAAACCGAAAACTGTAAGCATTAACAACTTATGAAAAAAGTTATACTCCATCCGTTCCTGGCAAAGAGTCCACTATTCTATTTTGAGATGTTCCATGTAAAGAGTCGACTTTAAATACTTATGCCTATAATCTCCATAAACCTTTCAACATATGCTATAAACATTTTGATTATGCTCAAACAGTTTTGTAATTATGACTAACTTCAATACTACTTACATATCCCTTAATTATTAGACTTTTCAAACGTGGACTCATTGGGTGGAACGGAGGGAGTATATGTCAAGGCTTTAAGAAGAAAGACACCATGCTCCTGGTACTGCTAATTTTCGATCTATCACATGAATTACTGATCATTGACAGCAGGAAAGGAACTGATAACAGAAGAACATAAAAAATATCAAAGCATTACTAACTCATGATGGCCAAAAGGTATAAATGTCAAGGCCTTAAGAAAAGATTCATAGACAAGGAGACACGATCCATCCTGGTACAGCTAATTTCGATCTCGTCACATGACTTACTGGGCAGTGACGACAGGAAGGAACTGATAACAGAAGCACGTCAGAAATGGAATGAAAGACTAACACCAAGAGGGACTTAATAATATCAAAAAGTATATGAATTAGATACTCCTTATAAATGATTGAGGTTACTTCTTGTGACAACACACAACCATTATCACTTTTGCAGTAATTGATTGATTTCAGAGGTCCTAACCAGCATAAATAAATAATAGATACAGTGAAACCACTTACAAGTGATTGAAGTTGCTCCTTGTGACGATGCATGAATCTTCTTGTCCAGCAGGTTTAATCCGAACCTACAAAGAAATTTCATCTAGTAACAATGTAGTCCAATGAATTTGCTTCAAATATTGTTAAAATTTTATATCCTTTGTAGCAGTCGAAATGAAACATTCAGGATCCCCTTGAAGAACATAGCTGGCAGTTGAACATTTGATAATTGATGAAATATAGGGTTGGAAACATACATTGTTGACCAAATAGTGCTTGAATTACGAGTCATGCTTATCAATAACATCAGCTATACCAGAGGTACTGGAGACCGGAACTAGCATGAAGAATGAAAATTAAGACGAATATGCAAGCTTTTCTAACGCATGAAATTGCTTCCAATAAAGCTGAATAGCTGAAAACAATTTTAGATAGCCAACAAAAGTAGTTGGGAGAAGGCTCAGTATAGTAGAGTACAGATTTAGATAAATCGTTTTACACATACCTCCAACGAAATGTCATAGTTTTTGGATATCTTTTCCGCAAGGTATGGCAATGGATGAGGGTCCTGCAATAGTAAAATTCGATTATCATGGCACTCATCAGTCAAAATTCGCCGTAAGAAACTAGGAAACAGAATTGTAAGACTAGTAGCTTAATACTGTGAAAGAATCTGAGCTACCTGCTTGGGAGCATCACAAGCAAACGGTTCCAGAGCGTCTAAAGTTACAATCCAAGGGGAAATTGTAGTACCTGAAAGAAACCAAAACAACACGAGTTTTGCTACTGTCATTAGGAAATAAATTGAAATGCAATCACCTAGAAGAAGCCAGTTGACCTATTTGCTGATCTCTACAAAATTAATTCAAAAAATGAATCGATAGTAGGATTTCTCACCAAAACTTTTCCCAAGAAAAGGTCCAAGAGGCACGTACTCCCATGCCTGAATATCTCTGGCTGTGAAGGGCGTCATCTAATCAGTATAAATGAAACTGACAGGAAAGACAGCGAAAAAACCAAAACAATCATGCTTACCACTCCAGTCATTCATAAGGACAACTCCAAAAATGTGATCTGCAGCCTCATTAACATCCACAGATGTTCCTAATTCATTTCCAGGACCAACTACAGCAGCCTTGAAACAAAAAAGAAATATAAGGTGGAAAAGAATTAATAAACAAAGATGCAAAGTGAGGAGTGTTATGCAATTATTTACTCAAAGGGCAATTAATCAAGTCCAACAATGGCTTTTCCAACAAGCCTTACAAGAAGCTCTAGAAACTCTGAATAGTTCTTTAAACAACGAGTTACATTGACGTACCATCAGTGTTAATATTGGTATATTGAGTGCAATGAAAGAAATAACTAATTAGTCCTTCAACTGCCTACTGTAGGCATTATTTTTTATTTATTACTCTTTTGAGAATCAAGAAATACTCATGGTGACCTTTCGAAAGGCAATAATTGCATAACAAGGAGGAAACATCATACGCCATGCAGTTGAGTACTGGGGGAGTGCTTGGACCAAAAAAGACCTAAGAACAATCCCCATTTATTAAGGCCGAAAACATGTTAATCCAGCATGCCACAGGATTCAAGTGCGGGGGCCGAGGGAGGGGGGGTAGGTTGAAGAAGGGGTTCAATGGATGCAGAAATGTATGATCAACCAAAACGATGGGTCATGAAGCTAACCATTTCTAGCTCAAAGTCCAGCTTTCGCGACGGTCCAAAATACGGTGGAGAGTTGCCACTTGGATGACCTTGACCTCTGAGAGAATAAAAATATGGATAAAGGATAAGAAATTTGGAAAATATCAGTCATAACCAGACTAACCAGTACACTAAACTACTAATAGGCAACTGATACAGGCAAAATTATGCTTACCCAAAAACATAACTAGGGAAAATTAAGTTTGATATAATTATAAAAAGAGAAGGGGCAGCCGGAGCAATGCTCCCGGCACTGCATGGTCTTATGAGGCTTAGATGTGTGCAGAAAGAAAAACATGTATACAGCCTCCCTTGTATGAAGAGGCTGCTCCTGCATTTCGAACCAGTCACGTCTAGCTAGGGTCCTCATGTCGGTGCAAGACACCCACACTCTGTGGGAACACTAGGACACTGTCAAACACGCTCCAAAATTTTATATTGTTAATATCTTTGAGTTTGATATGATGGGAACTGTCCATAAACACAAAGGGTCTGAAATGCAATATTACTTTAAGAAACACCGTAAAAAGTTCAATAACAAACTAACTCATGTATAAATCAAATGAGAAAAATTTCAAGTATTACAGCCTGAGTACATAATATCTTGATGAATGTTGGACATGTCTTAAATCTTGAATAATTGTTTTATTCCTGATAGTAAATGGACGGCCATACACTCATACATATATAACTGTATGAAATACGTCTATGTGGATTATCTACCAATCTGTCGCTTTCGTGTTGCGACATAGTTTCTCTTAAAATTTAGTGTCAGATTTTGTGTTAGCTTGTAAATGTCAGTGCATCTAAGACCTCTAGTTCAGAATATAGCAACCACGTTGTTGCACCAAGCTTGCTAAGTATGAGATGGCTCACTACACGCACAGATTTAAATGTCAGTTGTAATCTCAAAGTGCTACCAGAGTTCAATATGCACATTGTCAGTCCTCGTTCCTATCACTGAAAAAGAAACCCTTGTACCCAAATGAAAAGCTCTTGTTCATGACATGAATAGTAAAGCCAGTTTCACTCATGTAGACCAAAATCCATGGTAGTTCTTAAGCACTTTATAATATTGACAAGCGTATCTGATCTTCAAAACTCAGATAGAATGGATGAGGACATATCACAGCATTCCCACAAAACCTTGAAGCCAGTTTACCTGGGTCTAATTATATCAGTGCCAGAGATAACAATAGATGATGCTCGTCCATGATAAGCAATGGGAAGTTGGAACCTGAAATGTTGTAAATATTTCTTAGAGACAAACTGAAAGTATCAGAAAGCCATGTCTTTAACTATATATATATATATATATATATATATATATATATATATATATAGTATGTACGTTTGTATGTATGTATGCATGTATGTATGTGTATCAAATCACCATACCAGTTTGGGTTAATTGCATTCTGCGGCCCCCGAAACATGATCCCACAATTCCTAGCATGATGCATGGATGAAAAGAAATCCGTGTAGTCTCCTATAGCCATGGGAAGAAGCATTTGTACTTTGTCCTGAAACAGCAGGCATTCCATAAGCATTGGAACAACCAAAAGATGGAAAGTAGAATTGACCATCAAGGACAACAAATGAGTCTCACCAATGGCACAAGTGCTTTCTGCCTTAAACTTGCGTTGTCCCTTAAAGATGGTTCAGCAGCTAAATCAGGAAATACGAGACTTCAGAATGTTTAAAACTATTACGGCTTTAATTCATTGAGTTACTATTATACCTTCTTCAAAGACAGCATCATTATTTATGAGCTTGTATTCTTCCTAGGCCATAATTTCTTTATTTGTTTTACTATGTCCTCAACTTTTTATTTCAGGAACAGCAAAATAAATATGGACAAGTACAGAGTGTTGTACCGAAATTCAGTAGATGCAAGAATAATCATACATGACAAGAGCTTTTGTAGTGTAGCACGTGCTTCCTTCCATGCTGGTCTTCCCAATTCCAAGAACTTATTAAGATTAGGCTGCATTCAAAGCCATTATATATTGAATCATTTTATCAAAGTCACTCGACTGACCCAGTCAGAATCACGATCAAAAAGACCCAATACGTAAATAGAACATTGCACATGGCGTCATTAGAATGCAAAAAAAAAAAAAAAAGGGGTAAACATCACATATATGTACATATTACAGTCACAAACCTCTTTGGTTAGCATTTCAAACATGTCTTAGGTTTTAATTCTCCAGAATTTCTGTCTCAAGAAAATATTCTTTCCAGGAGGCTTCTATCTTCCAGAAAAACATTCCAAGAGGCTTAGTATACAAGTACTCGTTTTCATGAAATTTCAAAAAGAAACAGAGAAAACGGAGATCAAAACACAAAATACAAAAGCCATTTGTTTTAAACGGGGTTGAATTGTCCCAACAATATAATGTAATAAGTAAAGTTAAATGAAAAGGAAAACCACTGATAATATGAACACCTGATCACCTTTGCAGTTAAATAGATGAGAAGATACTAAACAAGTAAATTAAAATGCCACACATTTAAAAGGACAAAAGAAACACAAGATAGCAGGCATTTGTTTTACGGAATTGGGGCTTCCAACTCAAAACCAACTGGCTTTAGGCTTAAGGCGTGGCATATTACATTGGATGATGCGGAGCAAGAATGTGGTTCGTCAGGCGTACACGTGTGTCAATGAGTCTTACCATGATAAATTTTGGGGTAACTCAATTTAATTTGCTTGTCAGGTGATTTGCCCCCACAATCAAATATACTGAGCAGCAATGCTTCCATTGCCAGTTGAGGTATTTATAACATTTTTTAAGACAACTCTTTTCTAAAGCTGAAGCAAATAATATATGATTCTTGAATTATTCTTTTTCTTTTATTTCGCAAAACTAACAAGCAACCAAACACGCATTGATTCTGACATTACAAACAAATGGAGTATGGAAGCAACCCAATAGCATTTACAACATGAAAAAACATCAAAACATGCTTTAATCATGTTTCAAACAATACAAGAGCTTAAAATCAATTGAGCTTTCAACATTTCATTTGTGAACGTTTGATGCGCACACTACCAAGCTGCTTACTGGTGTTACTCATGGAGTAACCAATTATAGCATAACAGACCAAAAGCAGTCAAAATTAGGACATTTCTTTTTCCAAATTCATAGCATTGGTCTTATCCGTTTTTCTTTGTACCATGCAATCAAGCAGAGCAAAACTTCATTTCCAAAATGCAATCAAATTGAACCCAAAACCAAATGAACTTAAGAGTAACGGTCATCCAATTCTATGAAATTTTATTGCAAATTTCATCCATGCAAGTTCCAAACAACATGAAAAGGAATTGCTATTGTTGCAAACCAAACGAGCACTTAATGGTTCAATTCAACATGACATGCAATACAATCTAAATAGAGACATAGAAACAAAGAAATTTGAGAGTGAAAGTAACCTGACGGAAGCAATCAGAGTTGCTAAGTAACGGACCGTCGAACAGGCCGGCGGAGGAAATCACGGATAGATCCAACACATAGTCTCCGATTGCTACGCCCGGCCTAGGTTCGGAACCTGGTTCCGGCTTGAAAACACCGTATGGAAGGTTCTCGATTGGGAAGTGAGAGTCCGGCTGAACTTCAATAAACGACTTCAGAGCCATGATACTGCTTCAGGTCGCAGCTCCGATGAGAACTTAAGCAGTTCAGTCACTTGCGTGTGTGTGTGTGTGTGTGTGTGTGTGTGTGTGAGAGAGAGAGAGAGAGAGAGAGAGAGAGAGAGAAATGGGGGTTTATAGAGTTAGGAGAGTTGTGATCATCTTCTTTCCACTTTGTGTTAATTGTTAATCAATTCCATTTTTCGCTCCACTGGATTCGTCCATCCTACCAGTCCACTGTCCTAAAAATATCATATTTTTTTTTCGATTTTCAAAATTAATTACTCTCTCTATTCTAAAATAATTATTCATTTTTTAAAAAATTACTCTAAAATGAGCATCTATTTTTTATATAATTTTATAAAATTTTCCCATATTAATTATTATTTTTAAGTGTTTATTTACAATGGTATAGCATGGATTATATATATATATATATATATATATTACTAAAATGATATAATAGTCATCTTCCGTAATTTTTGTAAAAAACTGAAATATAACACATATTTTGGATGGGAGAGTAGTGTATTTTTCGAAGTGATATTTTATTTATTTTATATAATTATAAAAAATCAATTATAACCTTTGTAAGCTACAATAAAATTTCTATGAATTTCATGTTTTATACTCCTTTTGTTCCCCAAAAAAAAAATATTAACTTGATATTTTAGTTTGTCCCATAAATATTGCCATTTCTAAAAATTATATTTATAATTTTGGTATAATTTAAAAACTTGTCAAATAGACTATATTTTGGGACATATATATGGAGTACTCCCCTTCCCTAATACTTATCACATTTGATAACTCAAACTTTTTAATGTGTATATCTACTTGTTTGTACCTTCTTAATTTACACAAAAATTATCTCTTTTTCAGAAATAAAACTTTTTTTTTTTGGACAAATCAAAATAAAGTGGGACAATTTTTTGGGATGAAGGAAGTATTAAAAAAAACATAGTAAACTTATGTCGAATTCTCATTTGAATAAAAGTCAAGTTAATTTTGAACATTCTAAATGTAATTTTTTATTTTTTGAGACGGAAGGAGTACTTCATGTTTGTATTGTTTCGTGGAAAGAACCTTATTTTAATAAATAAATTTTATTTGGTTAATACTCAACAGAAAAAATATGTTTTGGTTACAATATGGTTAAATTAACAAATTTAAGAGTATTATATACTCTTTGTTGCCTTGGTCTCCCATCTTCCTCCTATCATTTTGTGTACGTGCTTTGTGGTAATATTATATACTCTTTGAAACTAAACATATGTAACAATCTTTAAAATGTTTACTTTTTTTGGTTTGTCTTTAAAAAAGATAATTTTATTTCTAAAAAAATAAAATTATACTCCGTATGTAATTTTTTGAAGATACAAATAAATTAAGTTACAATTTTAAATATATATAATTTGTCAAATTAAATTATTTTCTTGAGACGGAGAAATAATTTCATATATGGGGACAATATATGGTTTATGTGTAGGGAGTAGGTGTTACCAACCCCTCCTTCAAACTCAAAGAGTGGCTTGCCTCCGTCCGCTTATGTTGGTTCATGCCAATGAGTTTCATTTGCGTGTGTGTTGGCTATCTAAACGTTCCCATCCAAAACTGCTTACTACACGTTGACCCTACTTGATTCACCATGCAACATCTACTCTTGCCTTTGTTATATGAGTGGTACTATTCATCATAGTTGTGAAAATACAGAACGTGTATAATATGTTAAACGAAGCGTATAAATTTTATACAGATTTTTTTTAATGTTATGGCAAAAAAATTTGGTATAATAATATGTAAATTGTAAAAATATTTATATGTTTGTACGGATATAATATAAATATAATTGAAATGTACAGAACTAAAAATATATGAAAGAAATTATATATTTTTTCATCATTTTTAAGTTTAAATATCTTAATATTTTCACATTTATACACTCTGAAAGATATTATTTTCGTATTATTACCTATTTATCACAAAATAACTATGTGTTAATAGCTAAATAAAAGCATGAGTAAGCAAATATATCTTATGTGTGTACTTCAAATAATATGAACAGTAACAAATAATAATTCTTAGGCTTCAAAATTATTATTTTCATGTTAAATATTTAATTTGATCAAGTCGAACAAGATTAATAATATAAATTGAATAATTAAAATAATAAAATTATATCAAAATTTGGTATGTATAAAGTTTTATACGTAAAGTCCAATACGTTTAAGTTCTATACACGTGTACTAGATGTTTCAACCCAAAAATTCAAGTATTTTTAAATAAGTTTGGTTTGACTACGGTAATCGAGAATATTTTCTAATTATTTGTGCATGCGTGTATTATACACAAATTTACTAACTATGCTATTAACTAGAGCTGACAATGGGCTGGGCTAGGGCTGACGAGCTAACACATAAAATTGGGCAGGGCTTACATCGGGCTTCAAACCTCTAGCCCAGCCCAACCCAGTTATAAGTCATCGGGCTTTCGGGCCAAATCGACCCAAATTTCTACCAAAAAATATTTTTTACAAAATTTACAAGTTATCACATAAAAAAAATTCACAACTCATTACAAGTCTACAATTTATCAAATAAAATATCTAAATAATAAGTCGTATCTTGATGATTAAAATGCAACTATATAAATTGTTTGTAGACAGGAGGAGTATAAAATACATTAAAAACATAAGAAACAATTGACTGAAAATTTGCATTAACCTCAATCAAACATTTTTCTAATTATTTTTAAAAGCATTACACATAAATATAAGATATTTTCATATTAATTAAAAATAATAATTTACACTCATGTCCGTTCCCTTTATTAATCTTGGAAACATTGAACATAAACTTCATGACTTCAAATAACCAAGTTTTGGACTTCAAAGATACACTCCTGTCCGTTCCCTTTATTTACACTCCTGTCCGTTCCCTTTATTTTTAAAAGCATTGCACATAAACTTGTTTTGTACACAACATGTACAACACTAAAAGATCACTTAAAACAGCAAAAGTTGTTTGATTGAAAACTTAATAAAAGTGTATCGGGCTGGGCTGGGCTGGCCCGAAAAAATTGGGCTTTTTTGCCCGAGCCCAATTAGCCTACGGGCCTATTGGACCGGGCCAAAAATGCTCAAATTTTTTCGGGCCTTATAAATTGAAGCCTAAGCCCCCATAATATCGGGTTGGTTGGGCCGGCCCATTGGACTGGGCTAATTTTGCCGGCTCTACTATTAACCAAGACAAGAATTTTTCTAAGTGAAGGTGTCCTACCCGAATCAACCACCATACAGATTGAGTTCGACGAAGAGGGCTAAGAGCGAGCACCATCGAGGTCGGATTCCAGAGTCAGTCCCGACATTTTAGGGGCCCTGTGCTACATTTAAAATTAGCCTCTAAAATTAATAAAAGACAATTACCAAAAATTAAAGATAGGTTAGATGTTTTAAAATATTATCATATATTAAAATTATTTTTCTATAAATGAAGTGCCAAAATTCCTAAAACTCCAAACTAGTGCTTCCTCTGTTCCACCCAAAGAGTCCACGTTTGAAAATTTTACTTATTAAAGTCATTGGAGTTGATTATAATTACAAAAATATTTAACCACAACCAAGATGATTATAACACAAGTAGTGGAAAAGATGCAAAATTATGAAAATTGAAAGCATATTTTTTTTAAAGTAGACTCTTTAAGTGAAACATACCAAAATAATATAGCGGACTCTTTGTCTGGAACGAAGAGAGTATCTAATTTTTCTTTGAAAAATATTATCGTTCTAAATTTTTTGAAACAAAATCTTCAATTAAGTCTTCATAATTAATTTTTTTCAGAAAAACATAAATAAAGCTAGGCTACGAATCTTCAATTATATATATAATTGAATAGCGAGAGGGACTATCTGTTACCTCACTTGTCAACATTATGTGCAAGGATTATTGGAAATAATTTTATTAGGAAATTAATATAATTATGTAATACTCTATAGACTAACATTATCACAAATGAAAAGAAATACGAGAGGTAAATACAAGACATATATGCATAAAGTTTTGTGAGTTTGGGTAAATAATGATCCATAATTGGGAAAAAAAATGAAACTATGAATGATGAGTAGTCAAATTAGTGATGATTTTTCTTCAAGCATATTGTTACTTTGCCACGTAATAAAGTTATTTAGAAAAGTAAAACATGTAGATGAATTTTCACTTAACACGGTAATGTAATGATGCAGGAAGAAAAAGAAATACACATGGTGACCACTATCAAGTGTTAAGTCTTCATATGATATGGTAATAGTTGATGATTTGAGCGAAAATGACAAATAAATATTTTTGTAGAAATGTCAGTAATTGATCTCCATACCTTCATGCCAAACAAATAAGGTTTTTAATAATTATAGTACAAGTCTTGAAAAATAAAATGTTGTATTATTTAATAACAAAGGATCGGCCTATAGGATTTGAACCAACAACCTGAGGATGGCTAAAAATGCTTACCCACAATAAGTCTTCGCTCTAGCAACTGAATTAATGTTTGTTTTGTCCAGAAAAAAGTAGATAAAGAGTCTATATATAATACACACACACACACACACACACACACACACATATATATATATATATATATATATATATAAGATTTGTGTCATTCAAATTTTGAGGCCTAGTTTGGTGGATTACTTTGTACCTGCCCAGAACCGGGCATATCGAATTCTAGAGAGATCACGCCAACCACCGATGTGAATATTTCAACCAAAGACATCTCGCAACCGAGGTAGATGGCCGAGCTTGTTAGATGCATTAAATGAGACGTGATTGACCCACGTGCCCTAGCGCTGCCGCTTCTTAGGACAGAGTCTTACTCAGACCAGTCTTAATGAGACTAATGAGAAAGGCCTCCTAGACCTCGGATATTCCCCCTACCTCAAGGCACTTACTTCAGCTATAAAAATTAAGTGTTCTCGTACATTTACTTCTCTCTCTCAACCTTTCTCTAAGCACTCAAGGCATAACATTTACTCCATTGGTGTTCAACCTTGTTTCTACCCATTTGCTCATCATTTATTACTACAAACACAATACTTACCCTCACACTATCACACATGAGGATTATAGTTGGGTTACGTCCCAATAGTCCTCACGTTGTTTTCTCTCTTATTTTCAGGATAAACATAAGTCAGATATCCACCACATTACCTTCCACCAACTCAAGGCTGACGCTTATCACACAAGTGCAGCTTGACCTTCGGGGCTCGTCTTTTAACGCTTTAGTAGTTTCCGTTAAACGCCTATCCCTTATTTTCAAATGCTTTTTCTTGTTCCTTTAAAAGTCGTATTAATCTTAAACCAAGAAAGTCGAACAAGATGAAAGGAAAGGAAGTAATCTTCACAAGTGTCAATTTTAATGGACGTGATCTCCAATTTTGGCAAGATCACCAGGATAAATCAATATGAGTTGCATTGTTTAACATGATTATCTTCAAAGCTTCTGAGAAGTCTTCACCTGGCTATTCTTTCTCAAGTTGCAAGGCAAAAGGATAAAATCAGTGAAAACAATCGAAAGAATAATTCATTAAAATGTGGTTGGCTTCAGCTATCTAGCAAGCAAGTGAAATGATAAATCAATGTTCAATTATTAATACACAAATCCAGTTGATCTATTCATGAATTGAATCATCTGTCACATTGATGTGTTCTTACTCGCGTCTGCTCCACCCTTCTCCGTCCAACTTCATTTGTGAAGGGATGATTCGAAGCTGATTAAAATTGTAGAAAGACAAAAAAGGATGATAATACCGAGGGATGAAAGTTATTGTTAAAAAATAAAATATACTTTATCCGTTCTACCCAAAGAGTTCAAGTTTAAAAAGTTTAATAATTAAGTGATATTTTTTCCGTCCCGGATAAATGTTCATACTTTCTATTTTGGGATGGTCCCAACTAATATTCCTAAAAACTTTTGATCTACTTATTCGTTACCATTCTTCCTAATATACTCTTAAAGCTTCATTTAATATAACACATTTCAAAGAAACTCAATTATTTAAAATAGTTAAACTCAATTAATATTTACAGGTATTATCGTAAGAACACATTTTATAGCACATTATTAATTATATTTATTAATTCCTGTGTTTTGTCAAGTAGAAATATTTATTCGATATGGGGAGTATATAAGTTGATTTGGAGTTAGCCATAGTTAAAAAAATATTTGATCAAAACTAAAATGCTTATAATATAAGTGAAAGATAAAGTAGGAAGATTTATAAAAATTAAAATAAAATTTTTAAGTAAAATATCTTAAAATATAGTTGTAGACGCTCACCTGAAACGGAGGAAGTAATAGATGGACGTAGTTTGGATTTCTGATCGAGCGAACGCTCCAGGCTAGCTGATCCGCGCCCTAAACGAGAACTCGCGTGTTTATTAATCTGAGGCCCGGATCGATTCTCTCCCGCACCAAACCCGGAAGTCCTCAATTCTCTGATCTCTTTCTACATAAACCCCATTGCCCCGGACGCATTTGCTTGACAATTGAACGTCTTCCTTTCTCCCGTTTCATTTCAGAAAATTCCCCAAAAAGACGACAACTTTGGCGCAAAACTAAAAAGTACAAACTCCCGATCCAAATTTCAAATTTAACTGTTCAAAATTCAATCAATTTCTCTGTACTTAATTTGAAACTGAATCCATAACTCGTTCAATTTTCACGATTTTGAATGTTGTAGGGGATAGCGAAAAATGTCGTTCGATTTGATGCTAAAGCCGTCGTGCAGCGGCTGCGGATCGACGGTGGAGCTGTACGGTAGCAACTGTAAGCACATGACGCTCTGTGTGACTTGTGGCAAGTCCATGGCGGAGAGGCAAGACAAATGCCGTGATTGTGGCGCTACCGTTACTCGATTGATTCGGGTTCGTTCCCCTCCCCCCCGATTGGATTTGCACTAGTGCGGATCCATACCTGCAAGTTTTAAAATGTACCTATGTACGTGTAGAAATCATTTTTCGAAAAAAGGTCTCGCCTTCAACATTTCGAAGTGAATTCGACAATTTTCAACTTAAGATTGACACGGAAACTGTAGAGTTTTCGGTTCATGTAATTTAAATAGGTCATAGATGTTCATCTAGTCGAGAAATGATCAAATGGATTTCAAAAAGTCTAATTGTGACTTGTGAGTTTATTTATGGGACATGGTTGGTGCATATGACAGTGATGTACTATAATTTTTATTTTTCTTTTGAAAAATAATGGCTCATTTAGATTGATCATTGTTAATTAATCTATCTATTATCAGTGCTTTACTCTCTAGAGTTTTTCTTAAAATGAAAAATACAGTATGTCAGAAAATATAGTTGACTTAGCATATACGTCAATTGTTTTTTGGATTCACTTGAGATTTTAAGGGAGTTCACATGTATATGCAGAAGTTATAGTAAGATTAATGAGACCTTGACATTGTAAAATATTTTACCATGATACTGCTTTTCTTAGCTAACTATTAATGATATTTGATAATGTAAATATTTAACCATGATATACCGTTGCATAAATTATATGTTAACTAACTATTTTACTGCACAACTACTTTTACTGCTTCTTTTATGTTCCATCCACATAGAGAGATTATTATCATCTCTCCCTCCCCCTCTCTATTTATTGCACGGTTGCATGATGTTGAGTTGGTAGGAAAATTTAGAGTAAATACATGTCTATCCTTGATTTTAATGCCAATGCATAGTGAACTAAGCACAATACAGGCTTATTTTGTAACATCAATAAAGGCTATTTAGTTTATCTTGTTCTTTTGATAAACTGATACTGAATTGCCAGATATTAATGCAATGTAAACAAGAAAAAAAGACTCATTTGAGGAGGAAATCATTGTGGGAAGTTTGGGTCACCAGCTTACAGTTTCTGGATGATTGCCATGTTTTAAGATGGTAAATTTGCTCTGGGCTTAAACATCACAATGGGACAAGAACGTGCGAGTCATGACAAGCTTATCTATATAATTTTAACATAATAGAAAGATATAGAAATGCTAAGAAATGTTACTGACGGACCGAGGAAAGGTTGCAGGAGTAATTTCTTGGAGCTTATGATTACGCGAGGGAACAATAAAAAGATTGGCAGGAGTAGTTTATTAGTGCTTGGTCTCAAATTATTAATTCAACTTGGTGCAAAGAATGTATTTCTTATCTTTTTGAGGTTTTCGTCCCAAGAGCTCTTGTTTAATTATAATATCTAATACAGGATGATGATGGGAGAACCCCACTCCCTCCCCCCCCCCCAAACAAATAAATAAATAAAATAAAAGAAAAGAAAAGAAAAGAAAAACCACAAATACCTACACCCATACCCTACCCAGTATGGGAAAAAGTACCGAGCTGTGATGTACTGAAGTAGTCGGCATCCTATAGGCCAAGGTAACCACTGAATACAGAAACTCGCGCAGTCCTACGATGTTAACGTCTCTGTTAATTACCAGATAGTCGAAAGCTCTAAAGTTCTTCGAATCAAGTATTTCATATTGTTCTTAGTTGCCTGTAACTAAAACATACAATACGGTATTCTTTGTTTTGCAAAAAATGCTTAAAAATCCAGAGAAATCTTCCTTGTTCTTTTTCACATGCTTATTCTTCTATTTGGTCAATGTCTTTTCTATGAAGGACTATAAATGCAGTATGAAGTAATATGCTTTGCACAGAACTAATCAAATTAATGTAAGTTTCCAAGCGCTGAAGGAGAATTTTTGAACTTTGAGATTATGTTCTATTTATGAAATTCAGATAAATCATGGGAAGGCTTTGCGGAAGCATTCGAAGGACTAGCGTACATGTATTAAGTTCATCATGATGGAGGTTGGAATGGGAAAGAGAATGAGGTTATGATCTATTTCCAAATTTGTTTGGCATCACTGCTGATAAATGCATCAGTCGCTGATTACATATTGAGGGTGAACACGAATTCCACTTGGAATTCGCTATTCGGAAGAATCTTTGAGTACGGTGACTCAAAAGACTTTAACTTTTTATGGATGTGTTACATGAGAAAGGCATTCTATGATGTGCTGAGGATGCTTTGTGATGGAAGAATCAATTGAGTAGCCTCTTTCACCATCATGCTCATATGCCATGGTAGTAGATGATTTTCCATGAAAATAGATTTGTAGATCAATGTTGCTTAAGTTGCCTTTTTTGTTTGACTCCAGCCTGGCTTGAGAAGCTCTTCTGGTTAGCTATAGTTTATAAAGACAGAAAAATCCTAGGGCATTGGTGTTGTATGCGTGAGAGGAATGGGAAGACAACAAACACTTGTTGCTGCTTTGCTAGGTAGCAAGAGGGGTTATGGGGCATTCTGTTCGCTTCGTTTGGGGTTTGATTGGGTGATCCCAAAGAATATCAAATCCTTTTTTGCTGCATGACCTGGAGTTCAGGTTACCAAAGAATCAAAAATATGGTGGATGACTGCCCTTTTGTGTCTCATGTGTGGAAGATGAGGAACTAAAGCGTGAATTCTTGTGAAAAAGTAATCAAGGTGGGACCAACTTGACAAGTACAAATAAGAAGCTAGTAAGACAAAATCATTAAACAAATAACAATTTAGATTACTTAAATATTTTCATGCAAGAAAATTGCTGACGAATTTTGATATACCAAACACCTTACCACAATAGCATAGTTAAAAGGTGCGAGAACGCTCCATTTCTGCGCTTGAGGGGTCTGATAAGAGTCTAAATGTTTGCCTTGAAAAGAAAAGAAGGAACCCTAAGTTGGGTCTCCCATGAGGACTGCGCTGATAAGAACATCTTGAATGAAACTGTTTGAGGCGGATGAACTTTTTGTTTGTCCATGACATGCTTTGGTTAATGTTCTTGCTTGGTGGAGGATTATTTTTGTTGGTCCATGCCACAGTTTTCCTGTTTCTTATGGGATAAACTGCCTTTACAAGCACGTGACTTCTTGTACTTAATTGTGCATTTGTCTCCTGAAGCAATGCTTTCTTCTAGGTGCTTATTTTTCTCTTTGTTGCATTTGTGTCAATAGGAGTATAATGTACGGGCATGCTCAAGCAGTGACAAGAATTACTTCATCGGTAGATTTGTTAGCGGGTTACCAAAATTTTCAAAGAAGAAGAATGCTGAGAAAAAGTGGTCTATCAAAAAAGAAGGATTACAAGGACGCCAGCTTACGGATGCCTTACGGGTATAAATCTCTATATTTGGAGTTGAGTTAGAGCTTGCTTGTTATTTTCCATGCCTTTGCTTTCTATTGATTTTACTTTGTTACTGATGAATATTCTAGTCAGACAACTAAAATGAGGCAATCAAGTTTTGTAGGTAGTTAGAAGGAAAACAAGTTAAATCTTGCACACACACCCACACATACACGCAGGATGCGTATGTATGTCTGAAGTTGTTTCCTGTTTGCTATTGATTTTCCGTCAATATCTTATCTCATCATCTGTTCCCTTGTAATCTAGGTGCTCTAAGTTCGTGGATGTTTGATATGGCAGTATCTATTCTCTGCATTTTCTTCCCGAGTGTTCTGAATTGATTATTGTTGTTCGTGACTGATGTAAAGAAATTTGTTAGTTGTTTTGCCTACATGCAAACGAATTCTCCACCTTATTAATGCACCTTTATTTGGATTCAGTAACCACATGGGTATGATATTCTTTTTACCAATGCTATTTGAAATGCTGGATTCACTTTGCTGAGGGGTGCAGGGACTCGCATGCTAATAAAGCAGTGCGAGGCGTAGCTTTATGTAGATGTTACAACTGGGATGTGCCTTTATATTCAAAGGGAAAATGAACAAAATTACTAGCATATTTTGCGGTTTTTAGATATTGACCTGCGTACTATGTTTGAAACAAATTGAACTGTGTACTTTCAAATTTGTTTTTAACTTTCTCCAAAACCTTGAAACGGGAGTTTCACTAAGTGAGATGCTGATGTGGCATTAGGAGGGGGAAACCTATTTTTTGATCGGAGAATTTCAACGCTTGATACCCGAGTCCATATAAATTCCATATTGGTTAAAAATTTGTCCCACTAATGCCATGTCGGCATTTCTGTTAGTGAAAATAAACAGCGTTATGGGTTTGGTCCTTTGGAGAAATTTGAAAACAAATTGGAAAGCACGAATGTCAATTTGCTTAAAACATAGCACGCAGGTCAATTGTAGAAATCGCGAACGTATGCTAGTCATTTTGGTCTTTTTCCCTATTCTAAATGTAAAAGTGCTCTTCCTGCAAGATAGAAAGAAGTAATTGGCTTCTTTTACAAATTTGTTATCCTTAAGGATAATTGTATAGAGGTGAAATTTGAGCATCCTACATTGATTTGATCTGTTGATATTTGTCTTACTAAAGTAGAAATTAGAACAATCTTATGGTTTGCTAAACTTGGTGTTTCAAAACAGTAGTGTAGCTTGTTTCGGAATGTTTGTACCAAAATGCAATTCTTTAGTGAAGTATCATTTTCTGGAATTTAACTGTTTCTGTCAACTAAGGGTGTTGGCATTAAATAGTATAATCCTGTGGTTTAGGTTAAGATATCCATTCTCTTTTACATGTTTAGGTTACAATCATTAAAAAGCAGTCTCTCTCTGTTTCTTGTTCAGTAAAGGAACCTATGGCTTTTATTGAAGTCTTGCTTAGGAATTTTTTTGTAGTGGGATTTACATGCATAAAACTTTTTTATGATGCACTCCACAATTTTTAGACCGGAGTCAAGTGGTATTAGTTGGTCACCAGTCATCAAGAAGTACTGCAGTACTAGTACACCTCATAACAAACTATATGTTTTTCCTGCTTCTAGATGCCTTGATAAATTTAATTCGAGTTTTAGTCATCTAGCCAGTTGAATTTCCATCTACTTTTTGGTTATTTCTGGCACTATAATCACGTACATGCATTGTGTAGGAGAGGTACAAGAATAAGCCTTGGCTGTTGGAGGATGAAAGTGGCCAGTTTCAGTTTCATGGTGTGCTCGAGGGGGCACAGTCAGCAACATACTACCTTCTAATGCTTCAGGGAAAGGAGTTTGTTGCTATTCCTGCTGGGTCTTGGTATGTACTCCCTCCGTCCCAAATAAGAGGCCTATATTGACTTTACACAGGTTTTAAGAAAGTACTTAGACTCTGTGCATTTCCTTTAATACCTTCAAGTTATCCTCAAGTGGTGTCAAATCAATGGGATCCATTTCGTTTTCTATCTTACATCTAAAAGGGGCACTTTAAACCTATGTTACATGGACGTGGGTACGAGGATCAGATACGGAGGTGTCTGACATGCCAAAATTGTACAATTTTACACTAAATATAGGTGTCCAAGTGTCACACCCACACCCTCATGTCTTGTTGACACGGGTACATTGGAAAATGATGAGTCCATGTAACAGAGCTTTAGACTATAGGTTTATAAACACTTTGTAGAAAAGGAAAGGGGACTATTTCTAGGACATGCCAAAATGGAATAGCGGACTCTTAGTTTGGGACGTAGGGAGCATGAATTTTACATTTCATCATTGCTTTCTACACCTTTTACATTGGAATACCTCTTGTTCTCACTAGTTTTGAGTTGTCTGCTCCATATAGAGACAGTGAAACAGTTTTTACTGCTTGTACAGTTATATGCCATCTATCTATATACACAATTATGTGTATCTGATGCTTAGCTCTTTAGAGAAAGTACGAATGTTATTACAGCTTGTGTACTCAATTCCTCTGATCTTTAGGTACAACTTTAACAAAGTTGCACAGTATAAGCAACTTACTCTCGAGGAGGCAGAAGAAAAGATGAAAAATAGAAGGAAAACTGCTGACGGGTATGAAAGATGGATGATGAAAGCCGCAAATAATGGGGCTGCTGCGTTTGGTGAAGTTGAAAAGTTTGATGACAAGGAAAGTGCTGGAGGTGGGAGGGGACGTAAAAAGAATAGTGGTGATAATGATGAGGCCAATGTCTCAGACAAGGGAGAGGAAGACGACGAAGAAGAGTCCGCAAGAAAAAACAGACTTGGACTGAACAAGAGAGGAGGTGATGATGATGAAGAAGGTCCAAGAGGTGGTGATCTTGATTTGGATGACGATGATATTGAAAAGGGTGCGTGTTTCTTTCTTTCTGTTTCTATAATGTACCCTTCATATTCAAGATTCCAAAGTTGTGTTTGATTTTTCACAATTTCATCTAGCCTTCTGCTGAGGTGTGTTCTAACTCAAGAGTCGCTGCTGATCCAGTTTGGCTTTGACTCTTATAGGAAAAATTTGAATTGTTTGATATGTGTTGTTTGAATATCAAAGGTATTATTTTGCATTGATTCTCATAGAATCTTTCATATAGATTCTTTGCTATTGCCATTTTTAGAGCCAGATGTCATCCCCTGAGAGAAAGAATATAGGAAGAAAGGCTATTAGGTGCCAAAGGATTAGGCGTCATCATAGCTCTCTCATTCTTCTCACTGACTGGATAGACGTCTCTCATATAGATCTGCTCTGTGGACTTAACTATGTTGTACATTAGTGTTTCACCATTTTATGTTTGATGAAATCACCGATTTCTACATTAAATTCTTCTTCAGGCTTTTCTACTCTTCTTTGGAGGGTAAATTGATGACATTTATCATTGAGCAGCAACTTTTCTGATGCTTTCTTATTGGTATTTGGTAGGTGATGATTGGGAGCATGAGGAAATTTTCACAGACGATGATGAAGCTGTTGGAAATGATCCCGAGGAAAGGGAAGATTTGGCTCCAGAAATTCCTGCTCCTCCAGAAATTAAGCAGGTTTGTTTTGTTTATGTTGTTGTAACCTGTGTCACCATCTAGACTGTACTTCAGCATGCCTTTTCTTATTCTAAAGGTGGAAGAGATGGTATTGGAGTTCTTGAATTTCTGTATATAGTTTTACTTCAGGGTCCAAAGTTGACTGTTCACCTCTGTAGAAATAATTATGAATTTTGTTCCTTACATGGAAGAGAGAAGAAAAGGGAATCGATATATCCCATATCATTTTCTAAGTAGTCATAGCTCATTGGCATAACATTTCCGCTCTCATCAGTGTGCAGCTATTCATTATTGTCTTTTCCTTGGACGAGATTTGGGACCCCAGAATAATAAAGAAGTGTCCTTGATGTCTCTTACAACTGATAAACTTCTTTTGATACCCTTCTGGCAACTCAGACCATGCCTGGATAAGTGATGCGGGAGCAGTTAGGATATGATTATTTGTGTTAGTATATTTTTATGTACGTCTCGGTTAGTTTGTAATTTAAGTGATTAATTATTTAATTTGGTAAATTAATACAATTAGGGTTATCATCTTAGGATTATATTGATGTAATCAAATAAGTTTAGGTTTTGGTTAATGAGAATTATGGGTTTCCTATCGTGGAATACTTGGTTGCATATGGCTGCATCCCTTTATTGAGTGTGGATCTCAACAAACCCTTGCCAAACAACCCTCGAGTGGTGGATCTCTAGGTTGTCCTGCATCAACAGGGCTTCGAGGTCTTACAGTCTTTGTCCTGCTCAACCTTTTAACAGGTGGAAACCATATATACACACCAGGAAGACATCGTGTCTTAAAGCTTTTTGTGGTCTCATTATCACATCCTATAAGGTGCTTTAATGGTCTGTGCTTTTCTTATTTAATGCCATCAGTTGTGGGTCCTCTAATTTGCTATTGCTGATTAGAAACATGTGATTTGTACTGATGCTATTTACCTGCATCTTCAGGATGAAGAAGATGAAGAAGAAGCTGATGGGGAGGAGGGAGGACTGAGCAAATCTGGAAAGGAGTTGAAGAAGCTACTTGGACGAACTGGTGGCCTAAATGAATCAGATGCGGAAGATGATGATGACGATGATGATGTAAGTTCCCTCAATTTGCTTATATTACTGAAATAAAGTCCAGTTGTCGTCGTGCTTAACTGCATATGGCCTGTTCCCCCAACTATGCTTAGGAGAAGTGTTCGCAGTGAAGTGTGTGCCACTTGACACCTTGATAAGAGTAGAATATAGTTGTATATGCACCAACTAGGCCTTTTTTTTTAAAAAAAAAAATTGTAATTGTTGAATTAGTGCTCCTTGTTTCAAGACTGGTTTCTCTTGAGCACACGCAAAGCTTTCACCAACTGATATGTTAGGATTGATTACTGAAGCTTACAGAAAGTGGCAGGGACTCACCTGGGGCTGGGGTGGATGGTGGTGGAAGGGGAGAGTATTAAAAAAAAAAAACAAGGGTTTGTCCGGACGTTATAATTGTGACTAATCAAAGACATTTCTCTCATTTTTATGTAGTCCCGAGGATGAAAGTACCAATGTTCCATAGGTTTTGGATACACTGTAGTATTAATGTAAGGTGTGTTTCAGTGTACTTTGGATTCTGGGAGAAAATTAAGTGTAGTTTAGATGCACACCAATCAGTGGTGAAGCCACATGGAGGGTAAGGGGGCAGTTGACCCACTTTAATTTGGAAAACTAGCAATTGAGATCTGTAAATATGTAAAATTTTAAAATAATGATGCATTTTTGTAATTTATTGATTTTTGGCTCCCTTTTCTTTGATGAAATATTTACCCTGTGTTGGAATGCTGCGCCCCATTAATTAAGAGTAGGTCTTTGTGAGACCGTCTTACGGATCCTAATTCGTAAGATGGAGCTCTATTCTCTCACAGTTTAGCTCACCAATACACGGTGGGTTGGGTCAAGGAGATCCGTCTCACAAAAAATACCCGTAAGACGGTCTTTTCTAAGTTTTTGCCATTGATTAATATGAGAAAGAGTTGTTCATACTACATTTGTCCTTGAACTTTATTTCTAAATGATTAATACCTTTAATTCAAACTTATGCGTACAAGTTTACAATGTTATAGCAAAAAATTACTTTCTTGAATTCATCTTTTGTCATAAATATTAAGTACAAGTATGAGAGGAAGATTGTTTAAGTTTTGACCCACTTATGGAAAATTTCTGGCATTGCCACTGATACCAAAAGCTTTCACATTCAGCCGTGTTTTATCTAGTAAATCTTACGAGATGCCGTCCAACAGTACAGACAATGCATTATCCCTGTTGGCAATTTCAACTAAACCCTTTCTGTTTTTGGGGTGGGTGGATGAGTGGGGGGACTTGTTTTAAGTTAAACTCCTGCTACTGTTTGAATCTAGCTTGTTGGACAAACATAAGATTCTTTCGCTGGGTTTATCCAGGCAGAAGATGAAAGTTCCCCTGTACTCGCTCCAAAGAAGGAGGCTATTAAAGATGAGCCCATTGACAATAGTCCCTTGAAGCCAGCTGCAACTGGATCTGCTCGAGGAACCGCGTCAACATCTAAGTCAGCTAAGGGGAAGAGAAAGATAAGTGGTGATGATACAAAAGCAACCAATGGTGCCTCTTCAAAGAAAGCAAAGACAGAAAATGTACATTGCACTGATGAGACTTTTCAATTTCTCTCAAGTTCATTTAAGTTAGCTCTGATCCTGCTTCTATATTGCTCGAGCATTCAATCATCTCTTCCTAATTTTTTTCCCTTATAAATTAAATGCAATTTAGGAAGTAAAACCTGTCAAAGATGAACCTGTCCCTACTTCAAAAAGTAATGCACTGGCTAAAGGTGCTTCAACTTTGCCATCTTCAAAAGCTGGGCCTACGTCTTCCACCGGACCCGTGACAGAAGATGAAATTAGGGCAGTTCTCATGCAGAAGACACCAGTGACCACTCAGGATCTTGTTGCTAAATTTAAATCTAGACTAAAGTGCAAAGAGGTATGCGATTTCCTTTGTTGCCATGTCTTTTAGTTGTGCATTTGTTATACAGCAGATTGAATCTCTCTATATTTTCCTCCATTTCTTGTTTCTAACTTTGAAGGTTACTCGGGCTCTCTTTGTTTCTAGGAATATGATTTCTGGAAAACGGTTTGTGGATTTTCTGGGGTTGGGTAGTTTATGAAAATGAGTCAACTACTAGAAACTATTCTGAAAGATGACAGAAAATCACTATATTTTCCTCCATTTCTTGTTTCTAACTTTGAAGGTTACTCGGGCTCCCTTTGTTTCACGGAATATGATTTCTGGAAAACGGTTTGTGCATTTTCTAGGGTTGGGTAGTTTATGAAAATGAGTCAACTACTAGAAACTATTCTGAAAGATGACAGAAACCTAAGGAGAATGACTCATTTTAGAAAATAAGCTCTCCTCTCTCTCAACCCTGTCTGTACTTCCCGCATTTTAGAATCCCCCCCCCCTTTTGTTTTATTGAAAATTACTTGTGTAAAATATTTTCAAGCCAACTTGTGTAAAAAGTGTGCATCTGTATGTTGGCACTTGGCACCCATTTCGATGACGGGACATAGGCATTGTATAAGATATACAAGCGTCGGTGTATGCATTTTTGGCTTGCACATGGTGAGGGAGGGGATTTAGGGTGTGCTTTGTTTGCTCTAACCAGAGGAAATTCTGATGGTACAGGACAAGGACGCATTTGCAGGAATACTGAGGAGGATTTCAAAGATACAAAAAACCAGTGGGTCCAACTATGTGGTCTTAAGATAAAAATGATGCCTGCCGGTTCGACTCGACTTGAAAGAGCTTTGCAGTAATCGTAACTCATCGTTTGTGCTGACTAGTCGACACTCTCCGGACGAGGAGCATCAGATGCACAACTTCTCTTTGGGGATTCTTAGTCGAGACAGAGAGGAAGAAGGTAACTCCTGAACGAAAAAGAGGACGAGAAATGGACAAAGAAAAATGAAAAGAACAGGGAAGACAGACTAATTTTATTCGAGGAAATCTGTTGTGAATGTGGTATGCGCGCCAAGCTATTTGACTGATTATTGTTTTTTTTTAATTATTTGCAAGGAAACAGTTTCTTGTGTAGTTTACCTTAAAACAAAAGGGAGAATCGCTAATCAATTTTGTAGATTACTGTAATCTAGTCTGTAGATTACAACTAAAATGAACTTCTGATTCAAGATTTACTTACTACTCCATTTATATTTCAAAGTTTTATGACCTAGTGATATTAATGATTTAGAGTAATGTGCACTAAATGTGTACTCAAATCTGAGTTGGTGTTTTTGATTGGTTAAGTAATTTGTGAGTTATATCACTTTATAATGTTGTGACCAACCAGATCGAACATGAGCATTACTCAATGATTTATATTTCACGAATGAGGTTTACGAGTTTTCAATCTTTATCTTTATTATACTAAAATTGAAATTAATAAAATTCCTTAGAAAATTAGAAAATTGAAACTGAGATTATTTGTAAAATTTCTCTTAATCATTACAACGTTTGGCCTTCAAAAATAAATTCTTTGAGGCGAAAAAAGGAACCAAACATCATTAATTTTTAAAAAGATCATTAATGAGTATCAAAGTAGCTTTGTAAAAGTTGCTTAATGATTATTAAGTACTATTCCAGTAGTAGGATGATAATTGTCTAAAAATATAACCCCACCTAAAGTTGCCTAATGAGTGGGCAATACTATTATATTATAGTTTTCTAAAAGTTGAGTCGTGAGAGTATTTTGTAATTTCTCTTGTCTTTGCATTAGAGCCAAATTGTTCACATCCTTCATAAGCATAGCTCGAATCGAGCTGTAAAAGGTTCAACTCTTCTCGAGTCATAGTTATCGAAATCAAATCAATCCACTCGATTGACACAACTGAATCTCGAACTAATCACCAGTGGCCTAACCAAAATTTTGAATAAAAGGGAGTCAAGATTATTTAAAAAAAAAAAAAAGTTACATTTTTTATTATCATTTCTACATTTGAATCATATTCAACTATTCAAACTAACTTTAAGTCTTTAACAAACTAGTTCATGAACCGATTATTTAACTGTACGTTCCACCAATCAGGTCTTAACAAAAACTTGTGGTGAATGTCACGAAAGACAAATGCTATAGATGGTATAAATATTGTAGTGTTCTTGCACCTCATAGCATATTCTTTAAGGTTGAGTTTAATAAAATTTAAATTAAATCTTGTCAAAATCTTTACAGATTAGTAAACTAATTCAATCTGTTGAACCATTAAATCATAAATTGCCCAATTCTAATGAACTCAAGTAATCAAAGGCTCAGTTTCAACTTGTTCATGAAATAAACAAGTTAAACTTAAAACTGCTTCTTGGATGAACACGCGGAGTTTGAAGTTCGATTCTCGGTTTGTTAGATAAACAAGCGGACTAGTCGAGTTTGAAGTTCGATTCTTGACTTGTTAGATAAACAAGCGGAGTTTGATCAATCTTGAGTTTGATTCTGTAAAGCTCACTCACTTTGCACAAATCTTAGAAATAATATACTCCATTTATACAAAACTTAACTCACTTATATGACAGGAAAGAAATCCAATTTAGTAGTAGCAAACACACACTTTATTATGTATACATGCTTCATTATTAAATCATCCAGCAAAATCTGAAGACAAGCTACTAATGGGCCAAATAAACCTAATATAAAAGGGGGAAATTGCGTGTCGGCTCACTTTAGTAGATTTTCAACCGCTTCAGTATACGATAATATTACCAAACCGCTAAGGTCCACTTTTGATGCATCATTAATAAGGCGATACATCGTTTGATATTAGATAATGCACACGTGATGCATCAATTCGGTAGTGCCCTGCATCATACTCTTATATGCAATTTAATAATATAATAAGGTAGTAAAGCGATTGATGACCCCTAATTTTTTCCCTACTAAAAGCCACTTCTACTGGTCGATAGTGTAAATAAAAAGCCCAATCAGGAACGTTAGAGTAAGGCCACTAATATTGGTTGAGGTAGAAGGGGTCGGTCCAGTTGCAACCACGTCTTTAGGCAGTACCTCCATGTGTACTTTCAGCCCATTCTTGCAACTCTCGAGGGTCCCACTTGCAAAATAGCGAACTTTTTCCTCTTCAAGTGGGACCTTGCTCATCCCATCTGTGTACATCCTGATGGGGTTGGTTAGATCGCACGATAGGTATTCCTCCAAGCTTTGCAGCTCCACCACACTCTCCTGTGCTGGCGAGTAACTGAACCCTGTCTCAGAAAATATCTACTTTAAAACTCCCTTTCAAAAATTAAAGGACTTTTTGCTTATGAAAAAACCATATACCAAGTATGGATTAACTAATAATGATAAAAAAGATTCAGTAATTGCTCTATTGGTTAGAACTTCACTCCCCTGCTATTAATTTTAAGGTCGAATTTTGTTGGGTGTTGGTCCCAAGGTCGAATCTCGTTGATAATTTTTGGAAGTTTAGGGTAGATTTAGGATATAAAAAAAAAATAAAAATCAAAATGAATAATTTGCACTCCTATTAAAAAGTTTCCTTTTGACTATCTTAGATCAATTTAATTAATATTTGATTAATATAAATTTATTTATTTTTACAAAATCATAAAAGTTGTAAATATAGTGTTTTTAATGAATAAATTTACTTTTGAATATATAATTAAAATTTTAAATTTAGTTACATGTTGGTTTTTTAAAATAAAAAGTTCGACTCTTTAACTAAAGTGAAAGAATTATGTAAAAGAGAACTCACCAACAAATATTCCTTCATTTTCAAGAAAATATCTACTATTGAAATAAACACGGAAGGAGTAATAGTCCTAAAATGGAATTATGAATAAAAATGAAAGCTTATTTTGAAAAGGGTGAGGGGAATGGAAAGTAAATTCTCTCTCTGGTTTTAAATGATCGGCTTGTTTAATTTTTTTAGTCGAATAAAATCTTTTTTAAATGTAAATTTGATAATATATTTTTTTATTTTTTTTAAAATTATAAAATATGTAATTTATAATATTTTTAAAATATTATAAATTATATATTTTATGATTTAAAAAATTTTAAAAATATATGTAAAATTTGCATCACGTTTAAACAAAAAATAGTCAAACTGAACGATAAGTTAAAAATGTGAAATATATACTTGAGCTAGAAGAATTTTAATATATACTGTAGTATTTTTATCTATGATTATTGAGAGAGAGAGAGAGAGAGAGAGAGAGCTGACAGAGTTTATCTCCAACTCTGAAGGCTCGGCCGGAACACCAGGAACGGAGGTCAGCTTCAGGGTGCCAACCACGCTCACCACCAACCACATGGTGCACTTGGGCTCCAACCCACTTCCCTCCAATAGCTACAGAAACCACAAATAAAGCCACAAACACCTTCAATCCTATCCCATTAGCAGCTGCAGCCATGTCCGCTCCTCTCCAACTACTAACTCTCTTTCTCTTTCGAAATCTATCTTGTCTTTTTCTTCTCTCTAGAAATGGGTAGGTAAATAAAGTGAAGACTGAAGAGTAGGGAGGGAAACAAGTGTGTGTGTGTGTGTGTGTGTGTGAGGATAGAAGTAGTGGTCAATCACGTGATAGTGTTGACCCTTATTGGTTTCATGGTTTGGTTCCCTTCCACCTCGGTCTGGTATTTAAAGACCCCATAAAAGAAAGCATAAGACTTGTTGTTGTTGTTGTTGTTGTTGTTGTGTGTGTGAGTGTTGCGTGTGTGTGTGATTGTAACCCCCAATGAAAATCCTTTCGGCATGGTGGCCACATCACATAAACATTTATCTCTTGTGGAAAATCGATGTCGGCACTCCTAAATTTAAACGAGATATTTTGCATATTATAGTATAGTCTTCTCATAAATTTTTTTTCTTTAAATCTTGCTTAATTTGACATACAAAACTAAAATAAATAAATAATTTTATAATAAGTTAAAAATAGTTATAAATATAACATGAAGAGGCACTTAGAAAAAAGGGTGTTATCGTTCGAGCGTATAACAACGAAAAGTCACATCTTCTTTTAAAAACAAGAAGATAATGAAAAAGTGTGGATATTATAGTTTGAAAAGAGAAATGTGGCTAGAAAAATGACAAAAGTTTAGAAAAACTGTCTTACGATATTTTTTGTAAGACGAATTTTTCTAATTTGATTTATTGTGTGTGGGTGGCCTGAGCTGTAAAAGAGTGAAGCTCCGTCTTACGAATTAAGATCCGTTAGACGGTCTCACAGTTGACCTACTCTGAAAATTTTTGTCTTTCATATTGGCAAGGTTGCCTTTCAATGCTTCTTTGAAAAAAAAAAAATTAAACACATCGAGTTCGTAAGACCTTATCAATCAATATAACTATTATTCTCTTCATTCCAAAATTAGTGTCTATTTAAATTTCCTTACTCAAAATTGTGTTTGTGTGTGTGTGTGTGTGTTTTTTTTAAAATATAAATTTACTAAATTCAATTTTATTAATTATTATTCCATCCGTTTTTAAATAATCGTCTTATTTGACTAGACACATAGATTAATAAAAACTACTCCCTCCGTTCCAAACAAAGAGTCACCTATACTATTTTGGATGTTTCACTTAAAGAGTTGACTCTCAAAAAAATTATGCTTACAATTATCATAATCTTTCATCTTTACCCTCCACTTATGTTGAAATTATTTTGGTTGTGCTTAAGTATTTTTGTAATTATGACCAAATCCAATGACACTAATATATCTCTTAATAATTATATTTTTCAAACGTGAACTCTTTGGGTGGAATGGAGGGAGTAATTGACTATTATAAATATTGATATAATATATAGTTTCTTTTAAAGCCCTTGAGTATATGAAAAAAAAAGTAAGGGTAAAGTGATAAAAGTATTTTTCTAAAAAAAAAAATTTAGAAACAAGTCAACTTTTTTGGAACGGATAAAAAATTAAAAAAAAGAACAATTATTTAGGAATGAAGGGAGTATATTCTAGTGTTTTTTGCAATGTTATTGTATGAACACTAAGGTCATTAATATGTATATGCTACTAAAATATCCTAAAAATCAATCTTTTTAATTTAATAAAAAATTAAAAATAAACACTCAGTTTGGACGCACTCTTCGGTCATCTAGGGCACAACATGCGGGTAGAGGGTGATGATTGCGAGTAGTACACATGATATGCACAAAAAGTTGTTCATTATCATATTTATTGCATTTTTTCCTATTAAAGTATAGTATCTTCTTAAAGTTATAAATAATAAACATATAATTATAAATGTTAATATGGATGATAGCTATGTTTGTTCTTTAGACTATTTACCTAGATTAATTGATTATTGTGGCCAACATCTGGGAAGTGATTCCCAAATGAATGAAGTGGAATAAGTTGAGGTGCGTGCAAATTGATCCGAACAAAATAATCACCTTAACGATCAAATAAAAAATTAATAATAAAAAAATTAAACAAAATTATAATAATGGTAAACTATATGAAAGTGGTACTCTATCTATCTATCTATCTATCTGTCTCAAAGTAACTATCATCTATTCCATTTTAAAAGGTTTTAAAATAAGTACTGTATTATGTTTCTCATTATATTGTTGTTATTATTATTTCATCTAAAATGAAGGGGCGGGGGGCTGTTACTTTAATTGTAGTCATCTACCTAATTTTGTTAAATAAGAACGTGTACGTGACTAGAAAGCTGACCACATAACAGCCAAAAATTAACATAATTGGACGGCAATACCCATTAAGTTACAAAAAACGTAGTACACATAAAAACAGAGACAAATTGAAGTTTGGAACCAACTGTGTCATAGAGCAATAGTATAAGGATGGTTGGTGTAATTAGCCCTAATAAACATGACGGTTTTGTGATTTGTCGTGATCATTATTATTATTATTATTACTGCATCGTCACATATTTATCATTACTATTATAAGTGGTAGGGCTCAAAATGAAGTCACTGGTATAATTGGGAGAAGGGGTGGGGAGGGGGTGGGCGTGGGGTGGGTGGGCGTTCTATATATTAACTATAGTGATGTGTTTAATTGACCTTGCAAGAAGTACACGTAAAAGATACTCCTACATAATTACTCCCTCCGTATCTCTGTTTCAGACAAAGAGTTTATTTTTAATTTTTTCTATCAAGTTAATTAAAATTTTACTAATAATATATATAAATTTATTTATTTTTATAAAGTTAGAAAAATTGTAATTTATAGTATTCTTAATGTAGTTTATAATTAATGAAATTTTATTTCCTAAAATATAAATAATGTATGTAAGATTTTAATTTGATTTAGTCAAAGCCATAGCTTAAAATTAGAATTGGAAGTATAATTTGAATTCTGTGGAGCCCAAATTGTTCATCTAATTTCAATTTCAAAGCATGACATTGAGTAGCCAAACATAGCCTAATGTTAATCCGGATTCCACTATATGGAGCATGATCAATAAAGATGTAGAATTGGAGTTAGATTAGCATACCATAGATCGAATTCTATACAATGAATTCCATAGGAGAAGGAAAGAATTTGAGTTCTATATGGAGTAATGTTAAAATTAAAAAATGAATCAAAAATTCTACGTGAATTATCAAACATCAAAATTTTAATTCTATAGAATGATATTTTGAAATCTTATAAACATGAATTAAATTTTTTAAATTTTTGTGTATTAAGGGAGCTTGAGAAGGGATCGAATATGAGACCTCACACTTTGTGAAGCCCCAAATTAGCCCACCCCTTAAGGACCGATAGTTAAAGTCTTGTATACATGAATTTGAGAATGAAAAGTTAGAGGGTCGAGAAAGTCTTAGTTTAGAAAACATGAGCGATTATACAGAAATCATGCAAAAGTAAAATTTTGATACACTGTCAAGGAAATTTTTTTATCAACTGACATCTAAAATTATTTCATTCAGAATTAATGTTTTTTTTTTGGTGCTCGTATTTTTTTTTTTTTACACTTTATACTTGCAGTGTATCAAAAATAAATTTTTTATGTCAACAAGGAGGATAGATGATAATAGGTTTATATAATAGTTTGGTGAGTAGGTTAGTTTGCCCCTCCACACCGTTATGTCAATTTCTCAATTTAGTTTTTTTTTTTTTAAATTGACAAGAATTCCCTTAATATATTAACAGAAAAATAGACGGTAATAATATGAAGGGGCAAAGTGGCAAACTGACCAAGAAAAGCAATAAATAGGGCATAATATAATTAAAAAAAAATTACGACCAAACGAAAAACCGACAAATAGAGGAATCAAAATATTAAGAGCTCAAATAATCAAAAGCTAGAACTTGTTCAAATTTAATCACTTTGATAAAAATAAAAAATAAAAAGTGTTAATAGGACAAGTGTTAAGATACTACTTGACCTAGCTAATTTCTTAACCTCTCACGATGATTGTTTGAAGATTTGATTCCATACTCTTGTCTTTAATTACATGAATACGTACGACGCATGATTTTAGTGAAGGAAAAGTTCATCCTAATTCAAAAAACAGCAGAAGTACTTGCAATTATGAGGAGAAGTCAAATTGTCATATTTCCTCAATACTTTCCTTAACTGAGTAGAATATGTAAATATCAGCCTCTTCGGGAAACCTAAATGACACCTTCTTCTTCAATTTCACACTTTCACTTCTCCTCAATATAGAAGTTACTGATACCTCCTCTTCTTCTTCATCTCTCTCATCAACTTTCCCCAACTTTCCTAATTTATCCGAGGAGAAACTCAATCTTGGTGTGAAGAATTGAGTTTGAACTTCGGGAGAAGATAAAACGCAATGATTCAATGTAGCATCCTCCCGCAACTCGGGAGTTTGGGGAGAGTTTAGTGTACGTTCCGGTTCTGGTTCCAGTTCCAGAGAAGGTGACTCCCTACATCTTGGATTACTTTGGGGTGAATTTAGTGTATGTTGGACTCGAGGAGAAGGAGGGTAATACTTTTTATGCAACTCATCGGGAAATACTTGAAGTTCGCCATCATTAACAAGACAATGAGGATTCAAGTTTGGTGAAGCCAAAAGACATTGTTTTAGCGTAATCTTAATTTGATCCCCATCATCTCCGCCATTAACAAGACGCCGAGGGTTTAAGTTTGGTGAAGCTAAAAGACATTGTTTCAACGATGAATTTCTTGTAATCGTATTTTGATCTCCATCATCTTTTCCCGGTGGCGATCTTTTGATGATTTCTTCCTCTTCGGGCATTTGCTCCGAAACACTTGAATTCTTCATACAACACAAATTTGAACCCATCTTCGGATAATTTTCCAATCGGTCTTAAGAACAAATGCATGGATTTGAAATAGTTGGAGTGAGAAATGGTTTGAATTTGAATGTTTTGAGGGAATTATAAAGGGATTTGTTGACGATGTTAACGAAGAATTCAAGACGGCCACGGGCCCCATGGTATCAACCTTATTAAGGTCTTTATATACACTTGTCACTGAATTTAGATTGATCCATTTTAAATTGAGTTTAATGGGTTTTTTTTGTTTGATAAGCTACCAAAGGAAAGAGTTTTTATTTGGAGAAATTGTTGCCCGGTCCATTTTCCCAAAATTTTTTTCTCTCTAGTACACTCTTTTTTTTTTTAACCGCTAAAAGGCATTTTGAAAATTTTCTTCCTAAAATACCCTCAATAACATCGTTGCTTCAGATTTGAGATTCAAATTAATGTATAAATGATTTCATGTTGTTAATATAATCTTTCCTCATGTTTGGGTATCAATTTTCATGCATAAAACACGAATTTGATCAAATTCAAATTTTTTGAGTTCATCCCGTTTTTCTTTGTTCTTGAGCTGTTTTGGCCACTTAAATCTCTGTTTTAAACTTCAAATTTGTTTAAAATCAATCTCATATTATTATTCTAACTTAGTACTATATTTATGCACAATTTTTCTACCAAAAAACACTATTTTTGAGCTTCAAATAAAGCTTAACAGTGTGCTGTCCAAAAACAAAGGAAGATGTTCTTGGGTGATTTCAAATCGCGATATCTTTGGGCAACGCAACGGGTTCGACACCTCGGTCGGTCGCGAGGGTTGAGGGGACATCGTCCCTCGTGGGGGTTCGGGGCAACGCCCCCGAAAAACGAAAATCAAGAGTGCGCTGCGATGATGCATCGCGATGCAGATATGGCTCATCGCGATGCATATATATATGGCTCATCGCGATGCAGGAGTTCTTTATTAGACTTATTAATACGAATGATCCATATATGGCTCATCGCGATGCAGATATGGCTCATCGCGATGCAGATATAGCTCATCGCGATGCATGAGTTCTTTATCAGACTTATTAATACGAATGTAAAAGTGATGCATCGCGATGCAAAGGTGGTGCATTGCGATTTTGGTTTCCTAAAGCGTACTGCGATGATCGCGATGCACCAATTGTTGCATCGCGATGCCAAAAATAGTGCATCGCGATGCATAGGTGGTGCATCGCGATTTTGGTTTCCTAAAGCGTACTGCGATGATCGCGATGCACCAATTTGGTGCATCGCGATGCAGAAGTGGTGCATCGCGATTTCAAAGTGGTGCATCGCGATGCATTATGTTACTGAAGCGCGCGTGTTTTTCTTTCATTAATGGCATAATCGTCTTTTCGCCCCAAAAATGCCTTTTTTCGATTTTTAAAAAAGATGAGTAGACTGGAGCGATTACAAATGTTTAAAAAGGGACCGGACTCTAATTCACCCTTTTTATTTTTAAGGTACATTTAGGAGAGTTTTTGTATTTATCTATATCTTCAAAAAAAAAAAAAAATTAAGGTTGGAGGGGACATAGACCTAATCTCAACCTTATTACTCCCTCCGTCCCTTAATTATTGTCTTGTTTGACCGGATTAAGAAAAAATAATTTACTTAATTATTAATATTAGTATAATGTGTAATTTTTTTTTAATGCCCATGTGTATATAGTCCATAATTAAAGTAAGGGAAAAAGTAAAGGTAAAATGGTAAAAGTGGTGTCCTAAAAAGGAAAGTTTTCAAACAAGACAATTATTCTGGGACGGACAAAAAAGGAAAGGAAGACAATAATTTAGGGACGGATGGAGTATTATTTAATATCTTGAAATGAAATAATTAAAACAATTAAGACTATATGGTGCCTCTAGTGAGACTTTGAACACCCGACCTCACGGTTGAGAGTAGTGAAATACCAGGGTGTCTGGGACTAAAACTTGAACACTCAACCTTTCCGTTATAAGAAATGAACAGTACTAATTAACTAGTGTGAGACTTAAACACCTAATCTCTCTGTTAGGAGAACTGATCAGCAGTACCTGCAGTTTGCAACATATTGTCTGCGTCACGTTTGGAAGGTTTTTTGTTCTCTATAATTTTGTAAGTATCACAGAGCCTATATGTTTTCATACTTTTTTTTAATTAATTTAAATTTCTCGTGAATTTATTTTTAACACACTTCGTCCCAATCTTAAAGGTAGTTAGGCCGGTTATTCAACCTTCTCTATACCAGGAAAAAAAAAGACTCGTAAACTTAAATACAATAAAAAGATCCAACGATCAAAACGTGAGGGGATGGCAAGTTCTTCAGAAATCATCCTCTACCAATATAAACAAAAATGGGGATGTTTACAAAGCTATTTCAAACATTCTTTTGCCAATCCTAATTGATAGAAGCGTCTGTCTTTTTTCTTGTTTTTTCTAAATTTTATTTTAACAGTCCACTAGACCTTCGGGTATTGTTTGGATAGATAAACTGATTCGGAATCTATGTTATAATCAATTAAGATGAAAACATAGTGTACGTTGGGCTTAAAAGTATCTATCTTTGTGATCACCAACTAGCTTTTCATTGATCCAAACACGACTTACATGCGTCTTTATTAGCTTTACAAATTGATTAAACTTTGTTCTAGTTAACATAAACTTGTCCCAGGTTTAATCGAAAACAAGATTCTTCTCTCTCATTGTTCCTCTTCCTAGTTTAGATCATGTAAAGTGCTCCTTAAAGCTGGCAAGCTGTAATTTATTTGCAAATTAGTAATTACCCAGAAGTCAACTCTCCTGAAGAAAGGAAAATACAAAGTTATAAGTTCTCGGTTATAGAGAGATTTATGTACCCTCATGTACAATAAAGCAAATTAAAGTGAGAGGTGCTAAACACAGTTCCCGGCGAAATTATTAACTTGCCCTCGTTTGTTATAATATATATTTTTACAAAATATACATTTAAAAAAAAAATAAATGGACATGCCCCTGACCAGGTGCATGTCCAAAAGGACATGAGTTTGGCATGCGCATGTCCAATTTTTTTTAATTGTTACACTTTTACACCTTAAATTTGTAAAAATTGCACTATCCCCCATTAAATTTGTTAAATTGTTAAACTTAATAGAAATTTGCACTATATCAAAATAAAAAAATTTAACGAAATTAACAAATTCAGAGAGGTAAGGTGCAAAGTTTAAAAAAAAAAAAAAAATTGTTGGACATACGCTTGTCCAGGTGCATGTCCTCTTCGGGCAAAATCCACATGAAAGAACATTTTAACACAAAATCCACATGAAAATCATTTTAATGCAAAACCATTTTAATGCAAGTATATGATTTTTAAAAATAAAACGTCAACGGCAATACAACAAGCTAGAGAACAAAACACAAAAAACATTTAAACACATCTCTATAAGTTAGTAAGCCCAGAGACAATAACTACTATAAACATAAACCTCAACGAGCAACAAGTTTAGAGACAACTAAGATAACCAAGTCAGAGTGCGCGAAAATAACAAGTGTTAATATGATACACCAAGCTCGGCAACCATGCCGGCACAACAAAAAAATACTACAACAAACACAAGTACAGCCACATACTACCCAATTTTACAGAGTTTACATAACTTTGTACAACCTCGACCTCACCAAAAGAAAGAACAAAAGGCTCAAGGAGCATCTATCCAAAAGTACCACCTGACAAGCTCATAGTGACGACACAAACTCATTGTGGGTTCCTCGCCTGACTGTGGTTTAAGGAAAACAAATAAATATAGAACGGGGTGGGTCAAAACTCAATAAGCTATTAATGCAACAATATAACATGCCAGATGCGAGACAGTAATAATAACAAGTATAACAAGATATGACATGATATAACATTCACGAAGTAAAACATTTAACAAGTACTCCCTCCGTTCTAGACAAAGATTTCACTATACTATTTTGGGATGTTTCACTTAAAGAGTCCACTTTCAAAAAATTATACTTATAATTTTTATAATTTTTCATCTTTACCCTACACTTGTGTTGTAATAATCTTGGTTGTGATTAAATATTTTGTAATTATGACCAACTCCAATGACATTAATATATCCCTTAATAATTAGACTTTTCAAACGTAGACTCTTTGGGTGGAATGGAGGGAGTATAACATAATGTCACATAACCTTATACTACACGAGAGGCTCAACGATCGCCAACCAACCCATATCGGTTGAAAACCGTGACCAACGTTCGCTTGTATAGGAAGTATATAAGAACAATATGTAAACATATATAAAAGGATACCGTGTCGAGGTACACCTCCGACATAACATTACTTCCAACCAACCAACCAATGAAATACCTAATGTTGGAGTCGTTGATGCCGTACTCGATCGACGAACCAAAACCCATAACTCAATACCATGTGAACCGTTTTTCGTATTCACATTGACGGGTGAACTCGGTTCCCACGACCTGAGAAACAACCAAGGAATACCTTACCAATGTGACGTTTATTCCATACAACAATTGGCGCTATACCCTGCCGTGAGGCCTTCGATTATTACGTAGCCTCGGCTCCCGCAATAAACGAGCCCAATACACCACCGAACGCATACACCATGGACTTAACAAAATGTTCAAGTAGATGTTTACTCGATATTTAAAATAAACACGTCGTATTCCAAAGTAGGGAGTACAACAACGATATCAACACATGAATGTCAAGTAGGTCAAATAATCCTACTACACATAATCAACCAACATATTGAAGTTGCAAGAATTAATGTAACATTATCAAAACACATTTTGTGTAACCAAATCACCCAACAAGTCTTTCGATTCTCCAAAAAGCTCACAATACCCACACGTGGCCACATTGATTATAAAATCCTAAGTAACTCCATTAGAGTCATTTTTAGGTTTTTAATGATTTCGAGTTACGACGATAATCCATACGTTAAACTTAACAATTGGTAACTAATTCTTTGTATATCCAACATGAGAAAACAAGCATCTCAACATACTTGACAAGTCTACCACAAAATTCCTTGACAAATAGAGTAATACTCAAACATAATAATTTTAACATATTACAAGTCTAAAATGTCATACTAGACATAAATCAAGAAGAAGAGGGGTGGTAGCTTACTTCTCTATGAAATTAAACCAAGGAAAACGACATGCAATCGGTGGGAAATGATCCTCTAGCCAAGACCTTCACAACGGTGTGCTCGGATCGTCGAGATTGCTCTTCAAACTCAAGAAATCTCATTTTCTCTCTCTAAACTCTCTTTCTACTCTCTCTCTAAAGCTCTAGGTTGAAGAAGATGAAATAAGAGATGTTTTGGGTCTCTCATGGTATCTAAGAGACTAAGGAAATCTGATCTAAAGATCTGGAGATGTGGCTCAAACTCAGCCAAGAAAAATGGGTCAAATGGTCAACTTACTTAAAAACCCGTCAAAAGCGGGTGCAGTGTCGCGCGACATGAATTGGCGCGAGCGCGCCGGCGCACTAAGGCGGTGCGCTAAGGCGCGCAGGTCCCAGAACTTTTGTGAAATTTTGATTTTTCTGAAATTCATGATATTGCGCGCTAGGGCGCGACTCAAGCTTTGAACTACTCCGAAAGTGTCCGAAAATGTCCCCGAAGTGATTCTAAGTGACCCTAAGATAATCATTACTCCTAGGAAATGTCAAAACACTCGAGAAAGGCTCCCAAAAAGACCGATAATAACACTAGAAGTATAACGCATTACACATACAATCAGCTACAAGAATTCAACCACAATACAAGACATACTAAACACATGAAATCAACTTAGATGTAAACATGTTTGAATGAAATATGCTCTTGAAATGTGAATGATACCAAATGATTTGATAAACAAAAGGCAAACGAATGATATGAATGATGCGAGTGTTACACATAGTGTAAACTAAATAAATAAAGTTAGAGTCCATTTGGTGCAGTTTTTTTAAAAACGCAAATTTAAAAAAAAATGAAGCTTTTCCGAAACGTAGCTTTTTTCTAATAAACGTGTTTGTGATACTATTTCAAAACACAACTTTTTGTTCTCAATAGAGTTTTAAAACCTGCGCTTTGAAAAAAAAATGAAAATTTCAGGGTTTAAAAACGGAGCCGCATTTATAAATTACGATTTTTCTGTCTCAACGTTGAAATGCGATTTGTGCAAATAAGTTATGTTTATATCTTTGCGTTTCGACCAAAATACACGATTAAACGAGCTTTTAGTCTCGTTAACAAAGAGACGTGGATAAACAATTTTTTTAATATAACTATTCAATTTTTTTTTTTTTTTTTGAAAAACTAAGAAAGGGATAGAGAAAAAGTTTGTGAGACCAAAGATAAAGAAAGTCTAACATGGCAAATCAAAATACTAAATTGCAAAGGAGAACAGAACCTAACAAAAGAATAAAGACAGAGATGTTCACGAACAAGCTCATGCGAAGAGCTCGGCTCGGGATGGTTTAATTAGTAATGAACTGGAGCTTGATATCATATCAATGCCTTGTTTATTTATTAAACTGAGGTTGAGCATCATAAATAAGTTTGTGAGCTTGCTCGATTATGAACAACTTGTTTAATTCATTAAATACATTTTATATAAATATATCTGTTTTCACAATACTAGTAATTTAAATTTAAAAACATAAACTACATTTTTAGGACCATTTAAAAACATAAAATACATTTTTAAAAATACATTTTTAGGATCATTTAAAAACATAAACTACATTTTTAGGATCATAATAATAAGACACAAGCAGTCGTCATCCAAGCTCGAACTCAAGTTTAATTTTATGAAATTTTTTGGGGGTTTCTTCATAAATAGCTTAGTCAAACCCCCTAACATGTTATATGGCCTGACTTATTCCAAAATAACTTAAATAGCCTCTTTTTACTTATAAACCCGAAAATACCCTTATTTTTTGAACGACTCAATGCGTAGTTTAAACTATTCACGGAATTGTTTAAACAATTTACAGAGTCGTTTAAACAATTCAAGGCGTAGTTTAAACAATTCACGGTGTAGTTTAAACAATTCACGGAGTAGTTTAAACAATTCACAGAGTCGTTTAAACAATTTACGGGGTCGTTTAAACAATTCACGGAGTCGTTTAAAAAATTCACGGAGTCGTTTAAACAATTCACGGGTCCTTTAAACAATTCACGGAGTCGTTTAAACAATTCACGGAGTCGTTTAAACGTTTCACGGAGTCGTTTAAACGATTCACGAGATCGTTTTACCAATTCAAAGGGAGACGATGGAAGGAAGACAAAGATAGGGCTTCTTGATAGTAGATGGGAGGAAGACGGAGGAAGACTTACCAGATCCATGGCAGTAGAGAGAGACGATGTGGTCGGAGATGGAGGAAGACGGCGACGATGTGGTCGACGATGGGAGGAAGACGGCTATGGTTTGAGAGAGGAAGCCGAGATTTGAGAGATAGTGAGATTGAGTTAGGTTTTAAGACCTCTGGGGTATTATAGAAGTTTGTGTTAATTTTTAGTTAAAGGCCATATAAATTGTTTTGTTGGGTCAAAAGTTTATACTTTATATATACCACAATTTTTCGCCTACTAGTTGATATTGCAAGGTTCCATATCATATTGGGTCTTCCACATTGGGCTCTTTTATTTTGGAAGGATCCACCATTCATAAAAAGGAAGAAACCCTTTTAGAAATTGGATGCTATAAAGTTGCATTCAAAGATTGAGCCATTAGCCCTCAAGAAAATGAGTAATGCTACGTGCACCTAAAGTGTGCATTAAAATTACCGTTGTCATCTTTTGATTGCTTAAATAATTTATGAATTCTACCACTTAAAAATCTTCTAACCAACCAAAAGATACCAACAAGAACTTTTGGTGCACACTTTAAGTGCACATAGCATTGCTCCTAGAAAATATTTAGCAATCTTATATCACCTCATTAGCAGCTTATGTAATACAGTAACTAAGTATTAATAAAAATTATTATTTAATAAGATGAATAACTTTTTAATTAAAGTGAATATATTTAAAGATAAAAATTTTAAAAAATTGCTGGCCGGTCCACTTTCATAATATTTTTTTCTCTCCAGTCTACCTTTTTTTTTTTTTAATCGCTAAAAGGCAGTTTCATAAAATTGTTCCTAAAATGTCTCTGTGAATCTTTTATCCTGTAAACCCTATGATTTCACTAGATCTAAAACACTTCGTCTCTGTAATGGAAAACGCAATGCCTCAATTGTAATATCTCCTGCAACTCCTTTATTTTACACTCGATCTAAAACACTTCGAATGATGATGATTGCGTAAACATGGTGTTGTTGGCCAAAATTTTATCAGTTAGCATTATATCAGTAGACGTTTTTGAAAATCAAAATACTTTAAACTACGGATTGAATAGAGAAGGATTTCTTGGTGATTCTGTTTCCTTAATCCCACCTTTTGATTCAGCTGATGCTCGAATTGGGCATCGCGATGCAACAATTAATAATCTCGATGCAGAAATTATGCATCGCGATGCAGAAATTAATAAGGGTCTTAAACTGCTTTGGTTCATCGTAATCTAATATTTGAGCATCGCGATGATTAAATTAAGCATCGTAATGCTTTGATTATGAATATTGATGCCTGAATATTAAGGGCATATTAGTATTTTTATCAAAAAATAAAAGATAAATGCATCTTGTGATATGCCTTTTAGTTGGGCATTGAGATGCCAATATGATTGAATTCGATGCACATATCACTGATATCAGGCATCGCAATGCATAAAATTAAGTTTGAATTTTGGGTTGCACAAATCAGGCATCGCCTCGCCAAATTCGATGAACATATCAGGCATCAAGATGCCTTGAGTTACTGATGCACGCGTGTTTTTCTTTCATTAAACTGGGCATCGAGATGCCTGGCATTGAGATGTCTTGGGTTACTAATGCGCACGTGTTTTTCTTTCGTTGACATAATCGTCTTTTCGCCCTAAAAGTGTCTTTTTTCGATTTAAAAAAAAAGTATGGTGGACTGGAGCGATTATAAATGTCTAAAAAAGAACCGACCAGTAATTCACCCTAATAATTTATTGCTCATCATAACTTTTTAACCAATTTTCCATGAGACCATGATCCACTAACACGAAAGGGGTACCTGAAATTTAGTACCCAGTGCCCAAGCTTATACAAAGTAGAGATTTGACGTCCATAATATAAAAATATGAGTAATGCTAGGACAACAGAATTGATTTATAAATTTAGTTTATAACAAGTATTAAAGTGTTATATGGTACAATTACCGATATATTGATAAGTTGTACTATACAACACTTTAATGTTTGTTGTAAACTAAATCTGTAAATCAATTTTGTTAGTCTATCATTTTCCTAAAAATATTGGTTTATATCATGTACAACTACTTTAATTTCCATTATGTTTCAGTTTATCATTATAAAGAAAAGGGAAGGAGAAAGGGGGAGAGAGAGAGTCTGGGCATGATTTATGGGAAGCAATTAAAGAGAGAGGATAAATTACCTAACTACTTGTGAGATGTACATGTTTATCATTATAAAGAATATAAAGAAAAGTTAAGGGAGAGAGAGAGAGAGAGAGAGAGAGAGAGAGAGAGAGAGAGAGAGTTTGGGCATGATTTATGAGAAGCAATTAAAGAGAAAGGATAAATTACATAACTATTTGTGAGATGTGCACGTCAATTTTCATTAACTTTCTAACATACGTCGTTTAAAGAAGTAACATGTGACGAAATTTAATATAGAGTGTGTAAAGTAGAATTTGGTAGATACTTTAAAGTGTAAATATAATTTTGCCTCATTTCTTAGAAATTGATTGACTTTTATTAAAACTAGTTGTCGTGACACTCACAATGTGCTTGCAGTTAACTAGCAAAATTTTTATTTTCATAGTTTTATTGTTAAAATTTTTGTTTTGTTTTTAGTTACCCTTAGGCTATGTTTGGCTATTGAATGCCAAAATTTAGAGTTAGAATCGAATGAACAATTTGAGTTCAATAAAATTTAAATTGTTCTTCCAATTTTAATTCCGAACTTTAGAATTAAGCATCCAAACATATCCTTAGCATCGTGAGAGGGGAATAGAATTCTATTTAATTATTCTCTCTCTCTCTCTCTCTCTCTCTCTCTCTCTCTCTCCAATATATATAACACACATACGCAAATCGTATCCCTAATTTTTCTTTTTCGGCTTTTACATGTTTTTCATTTATCCTTCCACATGTGGTACAAACATATTTATGCTAAAATATTTTTGTAATTATGACAAACTTTAATACTATTTATATATCCCTTAATTATTAAATTTTTCAAACGTGGACTTTTTAGGTGAAACGGAGGGAGTAGATAATTATTGCAAATTATTTATAAAATTTAAAAATAGGGTAAATTACAAAGAATCCCCCTCAACTATAACATTTTTTAAATTGCACTTTTTATTTAAACACTGTCGTTTGAATTGACGGAATTTGCCCACCCAAGACTCGCATGACCATCTGTACGTATTATTTTTATGATAATATTTAAAATAAAGATAAGAAATTACTTTTTTAACCACCTTTCAGTACAAAAAGGATCTTAGAGCAATAAGAGTAAAATAGTCAATTGAAACACTAATATAGCTTTATTATTAAAAAAAATACTTAAAAATTGTCCCATAAGTCTCAGGTGGGCATTTTACGTCAACTTAAATAGCAGAGCCTAAATAGAAACTGCGATTAAGGAAAATGTTATAGTTGAGGGGGACACATTGCTTCAATTGGTAGTTGAGGGAGACAAATCAAATCCAATCCATATGTAAGGGAGGTTATTTGTAAATTACCCTTAAAAATATAGCCAAAGTGAAAACGCAAATTATCACATCCAAGTGTAAACCAATATTTTATTCTCTATCAAAATATCACTAAAATACTTTTTCCATTTCAAGTAAAGAGTCTACAGTTCTATTTTGAGATATTTTACAAAAAGAATCCACTTTTAAAAATTATTCTTACAATTTTCACAATTTTTCATATTTACCCTCACTTGTGTTGTAAACATCTTGGTTGTGCTTAAGTATTTTTGTAATTATGACCAACTCAAATGACACTAGTATATTTCTTAATTATTAGACTTTTCAATCATAGACTTTTTTAGTAGAAAGGAGAGAGTACAAAGTATCAAAAAAAACAACAAATGTTTCAAGTCCAAATAGAGTCCAAGTATAATGGCCAAATTAGTAAAAACAAAATTTAATGTCAAGAGTGAAATACAACTCAAAATACAGTGGTCGTAAATGTAATTGGGCCTAGAATTATCTAACAAATTACCATTTTTATTTTTAAAATTACCTGAATTTTAGTTATGGCCCTAACCGCATAGAAGATTTTCTTTTTAGGGTGAGTTTGGGAACGTCACTAAGGCTGTAATTCACTTGATATTGTTTTCATCTCAAATTGTTCATCACTCGTACAATTCACTATTAACGGTGAAGTAATTGAAGGATAATGTGGGAACTCTAAATGTCTTTTTTTGCACAAAGGGGAATAATAGTCATTTATTGCTCACACGATGGAACATAAAGTCATTTTATTAATTTTGTTAACGGTAATTGGACGGAAGGTGAAACTACGTAAAAAAAACACGATAGGGAGGGCAAGCCAAAATCAGGTAACCACACGGAAGTTTGTTACTTCCTTTGTTCCGAATAAATGTTTCTATTTTTTAATGACTTTTGATGTACAAATTCTCTAGCATTTTTTTTAAATACCCTTAAAGTTTTATTTTATATCAATATAACACATCTTAGAGAACTCACTTATTTAGAATAGTGAAGCTCAATTAATGTTATGTGTATTAGTCAGACATTTTATAGCCGACCATTATTTAGGTTTCTTAATTCATGTACTATGTCAACAAAGAATATTTATTCGGAATGGGGAAAATATATTTTTCCTAAATCTTAGAATACACTGTTGTATTTTATTGAGTGAGACTATCAATTAAAATAAGGATCAATTAAGAGTAAATTGCTAAAATTAATATCTAAAAAATAAAAAATAAAAAATTAGATACTCCTTTTTTTTTTGAAATGACGGAAACTTCACAAAGGTCAAGGAGCATTCGAGCTTGCTTTGACCTTTTTGTGTCATATAAGTTGTCGAATTTGACACTTCAACAACCATAGCCCTTCCCTCCATTCTTTACCTCTTGCGAAAACACAACCTATTAAAAGCCAAGTGCCTATATTTTGATTAAAAAGATAGAGTAATGCTACGTGCACTTAAATTTTGTACTAAATATACATAAAAATTGCACTTAATATTTTTTGATTGGTCAGAAACTTTTAAGTGGTAGAAATTACAAAACATTTAACCAATTAAAAGATATCAAATGTAATTTTAGTGCATATTTAATACACACTTTAAATACACATAACATTTCTAAATAGCATCCCTCAATAAGTTTTTGAGGCTGATGTTTATACATCACTTTTGAGTTAGGAGACTTACGATTGATCTAGTGAATGAAACTTAGTCTACCCGAATATAATTATAAGTTCAAGTCTCATAGAAAGATCGAGAGTCTGAAAACACTATACTCGTTATTTCAATTGTAATTTTATTTTACAATAATAATTCAATTGTAGTTGATCTTGTTTTAATTTATCTTAACCAGCTTGGTTTCTACGTCTAATTGATTATTTTTTAATTTTATAAAGTGGGTTAAGCTTAATATTTTTCCTGATTGTCATATTATAATTTATAACTAAAAGTGACACTTATAATGAAAGTAACACTGTCTAATAAATTGTGATTATTTTGTTATTCTAATTGCTAATGGTTATTTGTAAGCTTTGAAAGATAAAAGGAACACTTCTAATCTAATTACGAGAAAGATCAAGGATTATTTGGTTAATGTTTCCAAGCAAGGTATATATACTTTTATTTTTCAATAACACATTCATGGAATATAGATATATTCCTGTCTTCTAATCTAAAAAATAAAAATAGAAAGAAAGATACCAAATTGATACTCCCTCCGTTTCAGACAAAGAGTCTACTATACTATTTTGAAATATTTCACTTAATGAGTCAACTTTAAAAATTATGTCTACAATTTTCATAAAACTTTGAACATTACCCTCTACATATAGTACAAACATATTAATTATGCTAAAATATTTTTATAATTATGATTAACTCTAATACTACTTACATATCACTCAATTATTAAACTTTTTAAACGTGAACTATTTTGGTGAAACGGAGTAAGTACCTTCTATTTTTTCTCACAACCGAAATTGGGCTATTGTAATAGTTTTTACGGTAATCTAATAGTTTTGACGAAAAGTCAATTGGATCATCCATCGCCTCTGATTCCAGACAATCAGTTCACTTTTTCAATCAATTTCCGGTTAGAGAGAGAGGGAGAGAAAGGATGGTGATCGATCTTCTAATTCAGGCAATTCTCATCCTTGTAACACTCTTCATGTTCCTCTGGATGTATAATGTCCCCCAAAAGTACTTCTCCAAGCTCCGTTACCGGAACCGATCCAACTTCCAAGCCAAGCGCCACTTCATCCTTGGCGCTCAGCTCCTCGCTCAAGCCAGATCCGCCAAGGATCGCACCTCCGCCACTTCCCTAGCCAAATCCGCCGCCGAAGAAGCCGATCGCTCCATCTTACTCGATCCCAAGGACGCTGCTGCTCACATTCTCCGAGCCCTAGCTCTGGACTTGCAAGGGTTCAAGACCTCGGCTCTCGACGCGCTCGATGTAGCGTTGTCGCCGCTTGCTTCGAAGTCGCTGAGCGGTGAGGAGAGAGGGGACGCGTTGTTTATGAGGGCTGAGCTGAAGGTAGCGTTGAATCGGCCAGACCGAGTTGACTCGGCTGTTGCTGACCTGGTTGAGTCGGTGAGGCTGAAAAAGGACAACAACAAAGCGTTTTATCTGTTGGGGGAGTGCTATGAGAAGAAGGAGATGAAGGAGGAGGCGAGGAAGGCTTATGAGGATGCGGTTAGGGTCGAGCCCAAGCTCACTGTGGCTCGTGAGGCACTGGACCGCTTGGGTTCGTAGTCAAAATTAGTGACATTTTTTGTTTTCAACTTTTTTCTTTTGTATTTGAATAATGTAGTTTCTAATCATCATGTTTTTTGGTTAAAATTGGAAAACATAACATACAAGAGAATGTGTGTTCGTAGTGCGATGTGGAATGCAAATGTCTTGTTTTGGGAGTATTTAAAGGGTGGTTCAGTCGTAGAATTGGAGTTTTAAGTTTAAGTTTGATCTTTTTCCACATTTTTTTAAAAATGTAAAAAAAACAAAAAAAAAACCTTATCTTTGGAACAAATAGGCTATATTTGTCCCATATACCAGAAAGTTAGAGGTACGGGAGACGGTATTATTTGTTTTGATTTTTCAAATTTCAGTAAGTAACCAGATTGTACTCCAAGTACGTATGACATATAAGAACGTCATATGTTTGTTTCGGTTTTACATATTCCAAGTACATAACCAGATTGCTCCAAGCATGACATGCATTCCATTCAAAACAAATGCACAAACTCCCTCGAACATGTGCAAGCACTCGCGTATTACGCACATGCACAGAAATACATAATTATGCATAGGGGCAGGCTTTCACACATTACATTTTTATTTGTGAACATGTAAAACAAAAATGATGAGTATTGTGTTGAGTGAAAATGGCTGCTAGTGATCTTTACTGTTGTATATGGAGACTAAATGTCTTGGAAGGAAATTTTGTCATTCACTTTATAGCCAATGTGGAAAATTTTGAAAGATTAATGTTTCTTATTAAATGCCGTTGAGCTTACTCATTGAGTTACCATAGCTCCTTGACACTTCAATTAATGATATAGAGTATTGTTATGTTTATTTTAAGTCTTTAGCTTTGTTCAAGGCCACTTGGCTTTCTCGTATGCATGAGTTCCTCTCTCTCTCTCTCTCTCTCTCTCTCTCTCTCTCTCTCTCTCTCTCTCTCTCTCTCTCCATTCCTGTCAGCCAAAGACAGTGTTGCTCTTTTTTTTTCTTTTTTTTTTCTCTACACACACACACACACACATGCACGCACAGAAGCGCCTAGGAGATAAATCCTAGGGAGAGAAAGCCTTCCCTCTAACTCCTGGGGGGATCGAACCCATGACCTCCAGATTGGAAGCCATGAGCTCAAGCCAGCAGGCCAAATCCCCATGTGTAAAGACAGTGTTGCTCTATCCACATCAGGCAGTGTCAAAATGAATGTCAACTCAGGAAAAGTTAAAGCATTATTTCTTTTTATGTTCAAATATAGTCCCTACTACAAGGACAGTAGAATAAGTCATGCAGGGAATCTTTGGCAGAATAAGGGTAGTTCTGGACAGAAAGTACGAATTATGAATTATTATAGCTTTTTTATTTGTACTTACTCTCTGTGCTCATGCAATTCTCAATGTTAGCCCTCAATCTCAGAGGGAGGTTGCTAACTAACTGTTATACAAAAGGTCATGAAGGCATTTGTTTCATGCTAATAATCTAAATGGATAGGCCTGTATCCAGTTCACCTTCTTAGTACTCTGACAACAATGACATACAGGTGAGTATCCTTTATTCTATTACATATATATAAAGGCATTCTACATAGTCTGCTTTTGAGATATGTAAAGTCTATGATATTCATCCTGGCCTTCTCGGTGGTTAGTGCTAAATGCCTAAAACACTGTCCAATCTGGTTTTGAGAGCTTCCTCCAGGTGTCTACTGTCTAGGAATTGAGGTGAGGCTGCAGTTTAGTATCTATCCACTGGTGTTTTCTGGTGAGATCGGGTTGGTGAAGTGGTCTCATAGGTTATCAAACCCCCTCAGTGTTCCATAATTGATTTGTTAGAAATGATGTTTATGATTGATTCCAGGGTCTGTGCATATCAGTAGTGAACTGCTGGTGTAATGAACGTACGCTAAATAAAATTATGATTATCAAGATTAGCTACATTCATACCTTAAGTTTGGATGTTGAATCACAACTCCATGGATACAGGTGTACATCAAAACTTTTGACTTGCTTAATGTTTTCTTCTAATTCCTAAGATAATATGGGGTTTTACTATCAATGTAGACCATTGTACATTATTAAGTAACTGTGACTTAAGTTACAGAATAAGAGCTTGTGGTTAACTACTTAACTCTAAGATTGAAGATGAAAATTGTTAAGTATGATTATATTTAAATCTCTGTTTGTGGGCTCAATTCATTTCCCATGTTCTTGCCCAAATTGATTACATGTATCTTCTAAGAGACTTATGTAGCATATTTAGGAGCAATTATGTGTGGGCTTCCAGAGGCAATGAAAGCCAGTCGTTTGTCAATTTAATCATATAAAATAGATTGCCAATATTTCAACTTCAAGAGCACCTTATGTTGGATGGTTGCAGCAAACAAGAGCGTAAATTGTGAATTGACGAAAGATAACGAGGACGGTTTCAATATTTTGGAACCATATTGTAGGTTTGACCACCAATCATGTTTGATTGTTATCTTTGTCGTGCAATTCATCAGCTTACTCTTCCACACCTGCAATTCTGTGATTTCTGTTGCTGTATGAGTGACACATATTCTTTAGCTTCTCTTCCTGAGGTTAGTTAGGAAGTTTTGGCTTAGCAGGATCTGAAATAAGGCTTACTTGGATTGGATGGAAGATGTTAAACATCTATACCCAAGTCTTTATTCTTTTTGGCTATTCTTGGCTATGTAAAGTTGGCTTCTATAACAGTTACAGTTTCAGTTTCTTCCTTTACATGCCATAACATATTATTAAACACTGAATGGTTCTGCGTTGCCGATATCATTAGCCATCTACAAATATTTAAGTATTAAAATTCTTGTATATTCTTGCATCTACTAAGTGTATCAATGGGTGTTTTGCTGTCACAGGTTGGATTCTAGTGCTTTATTTATGAATCTTGTTGGTTAAGTTAATGATAAACTAATAGAGGAGCCACGATGAAGGATAATAGTAGCAGTGCGACAGCAGCACTGACTACACGGCTTTGGCGCAGTAAAAAGGTTCAAATGAGGTAAGTAGCTAACTTCTTATTGAGAGCCATTATCATTTTTATTTAATATGGTCAAGTGAAACCTGTTTAGGTTTATGATTGTGGTTTTGAAATTATCTGCAACATTGTGATGGCATCATGAGGCCTCAAATGTAAGAGAGCAGTGGAAAGCCTTGGACAGCAATTATGAATATTTAATTGCGGCATGATGCTATCACTTCTTTAGTTGTCATGAAGATCAAAGTCCTGCTATATTACTTAGTTATGGTGTTAGTGACCAATTTGGAATGGTCTTAGTCTTGCCTAGTCCTTTATCAGGAGTGTCTTCTATCTAGAATTCTAGGGTTCATACCAGGTCCCTCCCGAGGAGGCTAATTAAAGAGAATGGAACTCATTTACTGGTGAATGATCACAATAAGTACAGGTCAATGTGGATTCGTGCACGTTCATCTATTTGGATGATTGGGGTGGCTTTATTTCCGTTGTCTATATGGGGCATCTTTATATGATGGGCCATGGTATTGGTGTTGTTATAATCCAAATCTTCATGGCAAAACAACTGTTCAATCTATTAAGGAGAGCACATGATGACAGGTGCCTTCCGGGATTTAGGCTATTAAATTGGTAAGAAAAGTAGTTTTATGTTGATTTAAAAGCTAGGATTTCTTGTATTAATGATTTATTTTTTATTTTTTTGGGGTACTATTCTATCCAGGTGGTTAAACTAATGGGCTTTCAGCCAACTTGTGTGAGATAGTATGGTCTCAGTGCTCTAGTTATTAAGATCTAACTAGTTTTACACTCGTGTATTAAACATACGGATATATATATTTTTTAATTAAATTATATTTAAGAGAAATAAAACATGTAAGAAATTTAATTCTAACAAAATAAGTAAATAATAACTGTAACGTAAAGATTATGAGATCGATGTACATAAATTAAACAAATAATTATAACGTATGGATTAAAAAAAAGTAATATTAATAATATAAAATCACATAAATAAGAAAATTATTATAAATTTTAGAATAATTTATAAATAAAAAATTCGTCATTGAACATGTACTATTATTACTACTATCACATATCAAAATTCGAAGGACCTTAAGATTGATAACTATAGACAAAGTAACATAAAATAAAATATTGTTACTTGTTTAACCGGTGTACATTTGTGTATATTGAATTTACCAATTGAATGTTTTCACTTGTGTATTTTTCAAAAAATTTTGTTATAATTATTTTGCAGAATGTGCATTTTTTTAAAACTTAACATTTTAGTTGTCATAATATGACTGAATTTAAAATAATGTATATGTATGTGAAAGATAAATAGTTAATCAAACAAAACATTTACATAAGTTTTTCTTTTACTAAATAGTGAATACCGAACATTCACACTAAATTAATGTAATCGATTCACGATGTCCCTACAATTATATAATTCGAACAGCCAAATTATATTGCTTTGAATATATATTTTTTTGTATGCAACTCATTTTATTTATGTTGTTTATAATTTGAATTCCTTATATGATTTGCAATGTTTTAATAATAATAACATAAGATATTTAACATCCATGTCTAATTTACTTAGATTTTAATTAGCTTATATAGGTGTATATTCGAATGCTGATATTTAAAATGAATTATGTATGTTGATATAAATACTGTTGGCATTAATGTTATGTGTAATAGCTAATGGATTTTAAATAACAATTTCATGTTGATTTCTATTTGTTCTGAGAGAGGTTCTAAAATGTTCCCTCAACAGAAAGAGAGGAGGAAGATCAATCCAAGAAAATAGGCGAAAGATAAGAAGGATTTTTCTTCTTTTTATATATTCCATCGTATAGATTGTAATAAGACCTTAGTAGCTCCAGGTCCGATGGAGCTTACTCTCTCTTAATCTTAAGTAGGCATGAACCTTTTAGCTTATCCCCAGGTAATGGAATGACTACACAAAATTGTTGTGTTGGCGTAATAGTTTTTTTCTTTTTTTTGCTTTAATTTAATAGATATTAATATTTTTCAACTTCTATCTTTTGGCGGGTAGGCCCACCCCGCAACCCATGGTAGGTTGTGTTGAGTTGAGAATTTTCGATTCGCTAGTTTGACTGGTCAGCTCGTTCCGTCCTGTTTGGTGGCGGGTTTTGGGTCAGCTCGTCCCGCTAATCCGTTTTGACAGCTCTAAGTAGAGATTTGACATCCATGACATAAATATATGAATAATGCTAAAACAACAAAATTGATTTATAAATCTATATATATAAAAACAAAAGCGTGGACAAAAGTGGAAAGATTTCGCCAAAAATGCATTTCCAAATTAGGAAACTATCTTGATAACACATGGGAAACATTTTTATTTTTTAAACATGGAAGTACATACGGTTTTAGAGATGGAACCAGGTATTGTTGTGCATTGAATGAAGTTGTTTTATTATTACTTTTACTTTATTGAACAGATAAACAACAAATGAAATTGAGCAGTTTTTTTTCAAAATCCAACAAATGAAACTGTTCTGATAACATGTGGCAAGCCGTTTTATTTTTTAAACAAGGAATTGCACACGGTTTTGGAGATGGAACCAGGTATTGTTGTGCATTGAATGAAGTTGTTTTACCATTACTTTTACTTTATTGAACTGATAAACAACAAATGAAATTGAGCACCTTTTTTTCAAAATCCAACAAATTACATACTATTAAACGAAGTGCTCTGTCAATATATTATTATATTGAAAAATTCATTTAGTAAATAACAAGACATGGTTGAAGAAAGGAACTTTTGTTTGGTAAATAAAGCATGCCTGCGATAGTCATAATTATTGTCTTCGATATTAGGGAGCACGCCTTGGACATTGTTTAGTCAAGTTTGCTTCAAAACAACAGAAGTTATAAGAACTATAGTATAAATATGCTATCCATCCTTTGTTGCACCACATTGTCACGTAACATTTACAAATTCTCTTCACAATGCCGCCCCTATTCAGCTTAGTCACAGAGCTCAATCCTGGCAAACTACAATGGGCAATTAAAGTTAGGTTGGTGCGAGTTTGTTCTGTACCATCTTATGGTGATAGCTCCAAAAAAATTTCAATGGAATGTATATTCCATGATTCTGAGGTAAATCTCAATTTGTTTATCTTTTTCATTAAAATATATTTTGTATTTATTTTTTTAATTAAAGCAAATTTTGTATAAACGATAAACTTTGTCTGGATTTTAGGGATCAAGAATATATGCAACTGTCAAGCAAAATCAGATTGAGAAATATGAATCTGTTTTGAAAGAAACCAAATTGTACGCAATAAAAAATTTCATAGTGGCTGATAATAGAATGAGGTTTAAGACCATAACAACAAAATTTAAAATAATATTTGTTGGGACAACGCGTTTGATTGAGATTTCTGACAAATCATTTCCTTGGTTGATTTACAATTTCAAGCTATATGAAGAATTGGCGAATGTTGATTCAGTTGATGAAACTTTCCTTATCGGTAATATCATTATCAGTTTTATTTCAAATCTTTACCGTCAATTCGTGTTGAAAATTTTTTATAGCTTAACTAATTTGTTTTTGAATGTTTATGTAGATGTTATTGGAAAGTTGAATGCGAAACTCAACACAAGGAAATTGCTGAAAGAGAAACTAAGATGCTTGATTTGGTGTTGGAGAACATTCAATAATCCTTTTAATTGATATTAGTTATTAAATTTTTTTAATTTATATTGATCACTAATTTTATAATGAATTAAATCTTCAATTTTTGCGTTAGGGGGGCAACTCTTTCATGCACATTGTGGGGGCAGCTTGTGGATGACTTATGTGACTACCTAAAAGCTGTTACTACTAATGAACCTGTCATTATAATTCTACAATTGTGTCGTGTTAAGGTTTTCAGGGGCGAAGTTCGGGTTTCAAACATATATCATGTTACCAAAATTATAATCGATGGAGGAATATGCGAAGTTAAGCACTTCCGTAACAGGTTCATGTTTCTAACTTTAATTGTTTATCTATAGTATATATAAGACTTTTTTATATATATATAGTTAGATATTAATTTTTTTTTTGAAATTTTTTTTTAAAATATTAATTAGCTTGGTTTCAGATGGGAAGGCAACAACTCCAGTTGGTAAAATAGAAACTACAATGGCATATGATGTTATTGGCGAATTTGAGATGTCAAAGGACCTAATCAGGACTATAGAGCAGATTTTGAAAGATATTGATGTAATCAAATTCTTCACTACTCTTTTTTTTTTCATTGTTAATATAAAGTTTAGTTTTAAAATTACTCTCCTTGGTAATTTTTTAGGTTGGAAGTTATTGGGTGATTGGTAAGATAGTTTATGTCGAGACGGGTGAAGATTGGTGGTATATATCATGCAAGAAGTGCCCCAAAAAAATGACACCAGCGGCTGAAAAATTCTATTGCGAAAAATGTGATAGTTTCGATATGAGTGGAAATATAAGGTAATGACATACAGTTAATATTTTACGCTTATTTCATTTGATGTCCTTTTTTTTAATGATTTAATTTTTTTATCAGGTACAAGATTCAAGTACGTGTCGTAAACAGTACAGGAAATGCATCATTTTTATTGTGGGATAAGGAATGCATCGAATTGATTGGAAAGACAGCTTTTGAGTTGAGGAACAAAGCAAAGAATGAATTCCCTATGGAGATATTTACTATGATAGATAAAAATGTGTTGTTCAAAATTCAAGTAAAAAATAATCAGAGAGGAGCTTATGATGCTGATGTTTTTCCTGTTATAAAGTTGATTGCTAACAGTTCTGTCGTTGATAAATATCGTGACATACTCCAAGAGGGGCTAGAATCTGACATTTTCTCCAAGCTTAAAGACACAAATGTTGATGAAGAATTAGATAAAAGTTTTAAATAACTTATTTTCTAATTATCAAAAAATTCTAAATTACATTTATTTAATCTTTTAAGTTTTTTATTTTGTAGTTGCATTCATCCGAAGATGAGGTTTCGACTCCAAACAATCAGAAGAACGAATCAAAATCATTGAATGTGGACGAGGAAGGAGCTGTTAAGAGGTCTCTAATAGATGAGTTTTCTTCTACAAGCAAAGGAAAGTTGGCAGAAGTTGTCGTGAAGATTGAGAAAGATTAAGTGTTCTTAGTTGGTTAAGGTTTAGCTGTTTCTCTTTTGGGATGATTTTGATGAAGTTATTGTTTATCTTTTAGGATATTTAAGTTGAAGTTGTGATTTTTATTTTGGGATGTTTATGTTGAAGTTGTTGTCTGTCTTTTGTAATAGTGAAGGAACTGACCTATGGGTATTTAATGTATTTGATGCATGGAATGGATTATGATATTTTGACATATTCCTGTTACTATAACGAATTTTTTAATTCTGTTTTCTATTTATTTTGTTATGAGTAATTTATATTTAATAGATATTTTTGTATTGAACAAATGTACCTCCTAAGTTAAACATTCACTCACATACACAAATTGACAAAAATAAAAAGCATAAAAATTGTTACATTTAGATATGGAAACTTGAAATTTAACTAATGTAAACAGATATTTGATATAAGTTATAAAACATAGATTCTAAATTTAACTGAAATCTAAATGTAGCATGTTATTGACTTAAACACAAACGTGATAATGGGTCATATTACGAGATACTTTAATACATAATCGATTTAAAAGGATCATCTTTGTGGATCATAATGGATTTAATACATCCTTTTTCTTTTTTTTTTTGAAGAAATAAAGCCATAAATTTGTTTGGACCAAATAAAGTGTAAATATAATTATGGTACTTTTAAAAGACTAAATAACCGTAATAATAAATTTGAACAAGGGTACTCTACTAAGTTAAACATTCACTCACATAAACAAACTATCAAAAGTAAATAGTATAATAATTTATACATGATAATATGGAAATCTAAAATTTAACAACACTAAGAACATAAATACTTCAATACATAATTGATTTAACATGATCATAATTGTGGATCATTCTGTTTTACGTTTAATTAAAATTACACATCGTTTTTTTTATTTGAAGAAATGAAGTCATCAATAAGTTTGGACCAAATAAGGTGTAAATATAATTATGGTTCTTTTAAATGACTAAATAACCATAATAAAAAAAATAGAACAAAGGTATTATGATAAGTTAAACATTAACTCTTATAAATAAAGTGATCAATATGTTTGGGCCAATTTATGGGCCTAAAAGGAAATTATATTTTGTAGGGTTATGTACGTAAGTCAACTTTATTAGATCATTATATCTATAAGGCCTTCATATAAAACCCATCAATTTTGGAAGCCATTTTAAAATGTTTGAAGCCCAAATCCATTAAAAAACGAATACAGATATAAGTGTATATAGTAATTTGTACAAATATATATAGATTATATTTTTTAAATGAAAAAAAAAGTTAAAATCTATAATTAATATAATCAAATAGGCCATTATATTTATAAGACCCTCATATAAAGCCCATCAATTTTGGAAGCCATTTTACAATTTTGGAAGCCCAAATCTATTAAAAAACGAATACATACTTAAAGTAAAATATTTATACGGTATTATAATGATAAAAAACCATAACTGAAACATTCTAACATCTCTATTGGTTTAATAAAAAAATGATCATTTTTATGTAACCGAGGGCAGAAAGTCATTATTAGTTTATGGTATTTATAAACTGTCAAAGCATCTTAAAAAGATATAGCATGAGTCTGTGTATAGTGAAATGAATATATATATATATATATATATATAGATTATATTTTTATATAAAAAAAGTTACTCCCTCCGTCTCGAATAAATGTTCCTAGTGGATAAAACACACGAATTAAGAAATATAATTAATGATATGTTATAAAATGTATTCTGACCATAATACCTATCAACATTAATTGAGTTCAACAATTTTAAATAATTGAGTTTGTTTGGGATGTGTTATATTAAATGAAGCTTTAAGGGTATATTAGGAAGAATGTTAGAGAATTGGTAGATCAAAAGTCTTTAGGAACATTAGTTGGGACATCCCAAAATAGAAAGTAGGAACATTTATCCGGGACGGAGGGAGTAAAAGATATAACTAATATAATCTAATTGGCCCAACTATTTGTGTTTGGAGCCCAATTCTAATAAAAAGTAATTAAAATGAATACATATATAAATCTGTAAAAGATTAAAAAATATTTAGTTTTTTATATTATTGATATAAATGATATGTAGTATAACCTGTTACTCCCGTGTACTTATGTGCCTCAAGCCCGATTGTAATAAAAACTTAAAATATAAAAATAAATAAATAAAGAAATATATATATATATATATATGAAACATTTAGTTGGAAATTATACAAGTCAAATATGAAACAATATTTAAAAAGATATAAAAAAATAATAAGTGAAACTTTTAATCGGCATTATAATAATAAAAAAACATAACTAAAACAGTCTGACATCTATATTGGTTTAATAAAAAAATGATGGTTTTTATTTAACCGAGGGAAGAAAGTAATTATTAGTTTATGTTATTTATAAACTATCAAAGTATCTTACAAAGAAATAGCATGAGTCTGTGTAGAGTAAAAAGACTAATTATGATATTTGAAAAAAATCAAAGAGTCAATTTCAGATCTGTCAAACATTGTTTATTGAGCTCACGACACCTCATTCTTATATAAGTAACCAACCGAAAGTTTTCATTATTCTCCTATGAATATTTTCAAGCTTAAAAGAAACATACATTCTTAGATTCGGGTTAACACAAGCAAGAAACAACAAGAAAGCATGAACAACTGGGTAAGATAATAGAGATATACAACTGGACAGAGTCATGAAGATTACAATGTTTACGATAATATCAACCAAGCGCAAGAAGAGTGATATTTCGTCAAAAGGTACGTTTTAGTTAATCTGTAACTTTTTGTTCACATATTTTACGTATATTTTAAAAGTGAGGAGCAAAAAATTATTATGTTTGGTATGGTTTATTTTACAAAAAAAAAAAAAGTAATCTTTTTTTAGTATGTTAACATACCATTTAAATTTTTTAAAAGCTAGCTAAGACTTCCAAAATGGAATTCTTAAAGTGTATTGGAAATTATATAAAAATAATAAATAGAATCTGAAAATATTTCAAGAGAGTTTACTTATCTTGCATATGAATATGATTACCAATTCATCTCTTTATATGTCCACATTTGTTAAACTGTATTCTTTTTGTCATCTACATTTTTAAAAAATACATTAGCATTAAAAAATTCTGGGATAAATAAATATTAAGACATAAATTTAAAATGTACTTATCTTGCATAAATTTGAATCTTTGACAAAAATTGCATTATGTATGAGTCTTGACCTGTCAATAAACATAAATCTGTTATATATGATTAGATGACAAATTATTATTTATTAATATATTTATTAATTTCTATAAAAAAAATATTACCTTGGTAGCTTATTTCTTTACAGTCAACATCCTTCAAATATTGGAGCTCAAATCAATAAAGCCTTATTATTCAGGAATAAATACTCATAAGAAGTCAATTTGAAAAGCCTATTTATATTATCTGAATCCCAAGTCAAACAAGCCCTACTATAACATGAATACTCATAACAAGTCCAAATATAAAAGCCCATTTATTGTATTTGAATTCCAAATCAAACAAACCCTACCATTTAGGTTAGGATACCCATAAAAAGTTCGGAGTTCAAATTTGAAAGCCCAAAAAATAGTATTTAAAACTCAAATCAAGCAAGCTCTATTATTCAAGTATGAATACTAAAAACAAGTCTAAATTATAAAGCCCAATTATATTATTTGAATCTCAAATCAAACAAAGCCAACTATTTAGAAAAGTAATATCATCAACATCAAATGTAATTTTTCAAATTGTGTAAAACATTATATGAGTAGAATTCATAAGTGTTAAGATTTCAAAGAGAAATCAAATTCTTTTTAATAAAACCAGTCATTCATTAAGCAAGAAACTAATAGAATAACAAGCTCTAAATCCAAACAATGATTAGAAAAAAACACCAGTTAATATTTAACATAGATTTTTTAATGCATAATTCTTTTAGTCAACTTAAATTTAGGGCAAACTTCATACACAAACCACAGCGAAAAATTCCAGCAAAATCAATTTAATTTTTCAGATCTAAGAAAACAACCTAGAAAACATAATATAAGTGTTGAGATATTTTAGAGAAAATTTAATTTGTTAAATAGTTTAGACATTGCTTTATCTGTCGTAAAAAACTATAAAATACGTTTAAAAAAATATGAACGGAACAAACAGATTCCAAATATAATCTATTGTATAAATGTTGAGATTTCCAAGAAAAATTAAAAATTATTTTAAATTATAGATCTGAACGAAACAAACTGATTAAAAGCATAATATCATGTTTAAATCTTGAGATTTCAAAGAAAAAATTAAAAATTATTTTAAATTACAGATCTGAACGAAACAAATTGATTAAAAGCATAATATCATATTTAAATATAGAGATTTCGAATAACAAAGCAACAAGTAGTTTAAATTATAGATTTGAACGAATTAAACAGATTAAAACGACAATACCATGTTTGAATGTTAATATTCCAAAGAACTAAGCAAAAATTACTTCAAATTGCAGATCTGAACGAAACCATAACCTTAAAACGATAATCATGTTTAAATGTTAAATATCAACATAGATCTAAATAAACATGTTAACATCTATGAAAAAAATAAATAACGAAATCTGTATATTGGTAAAATCGTTAACATAAAATTTAAAAAAGTAAGAAAAACTTAACTTTTTGACAGATTGCAGATAAAGTATCTGCATTTTTGTCAAAATCCAGAACTGCTTAAGACTTAATAAAGTAGTGTGGTTGATTACGGTTTAGATTCGTCAGAATAGCTTGTGTTTGTATTGGTTTTAGATATGTCAGACATGGGTTAGATTGTGCAGCAGAAGTTGGGTTAGGGTTAGACGAGAAATGGAACGGCGGAATTAGGGTTTCGATGTTTTGGATGTTTTTGGAGAGAGGCTGCCGAATGAGAGGAGAGTGAACTTTCTCAAAGCCAATTTCTTAAATTTATACTAAAGGGCCTGGGCTATCTACCGGATATTGGACTTACTATTTATTTGGGGCAATTATTAGCACTATGTAGTCTAATTAAATCAATGGGCCTAATATTTGGGCCGGTTATTTAGCCTATTGTTTTTTATTTAACTATAAGGTCCTTATAATGGAATTGGGCTTAAGTTATTAAAATTGTTTGGCCTTATATTTAGTCTCATTAATTAGCATTAGTTTGAATAATATTGACAAAATTATCTTAAATTTTGTAATTTTTTCGGTGCTATAATTGACTTTTTACATATTTTTTTATTCATTACTTTCTGCAGAAAATGTTCATTCGCAACAATATGATGTTGGAGGTTCGCTATAAGTGTGTTATAAATGTTATTTTTAAGGAAGTATTTCAAAATTTGTAATAAAATATTTTAATTTTTGTTTATTTATTTATATGATTTTAAATATTGTTTCATTTTTTGTCTTGTGCAATTCTATGTTGCTTTTTGTTATTAATTTTTTTTATATCTTTTTTTCGTTTCATTCCATGCATCGCACGGGTTAATGGCTAGTTTGGTTTATAATAAGTATTAAAGTATTATACGGTATAATTATCAATGCATTGGTAAGTTGTACCATATAACACTTTAATACTTGTTATACATCAAATCTGTAAATTAATTTCGTTAGTCTATCATTTTCCTAAAAATATTGATTTATATCATGTATAACAACTGTAATTTCCATTATGTTCATTTTATCGCTATAAAGAAAAGGTACGGAAGGAGGGGGAGAGAGGGAGAGAGAGGGAGAGAAAGAAAGGTAAGGAGGGAGGGGGAGAGAGGGAGAGAGAGGGAGAGAAAGAAAGGTAAGGAGGGAGGGGAAGAGAGGGAGAGAAAGAGAGAGAGAGGGGGAGGGGGAGGGGAGAGAGGGAGAGAAAGAAAGGTGAGGAGGGAGGGGAGAGAGGGAGAGAAAGAGAGAGGGGAGGGGAGGGGAGGGAGAGAGGGAGAGAAAGAGAGAGGGGGAGGGAGAGAGAGGGGGTTTGGGCATGATTCATGGGAAGCAATTAAAGACACAAATTACCTAACTATCCCGTATGTGAGATGTACATTTCAATTTTCGTTAACTTTCTAAGATGTGTCGTTAAAAGGGGTTATATAGGATAAAATTTAATATAGAGTGTGTAAAGTCAATATGGTAGATACTTTAAAGTGTAAATATATTTTTGCCTCATTTCTTAGAAATTGATCGAATTTATGAAAACTAGTCGTGGTGACACTCGCAATGTGCTTGCTGTTAACTTGCAAATTTTTAATTTTCATAGTTTTATTGTTAAACTTTTCGTTTTGTTTTTAGTTATCCTAAGAGCATCTCCAATACCCATCTAACTAGTTATTCTACCCGTGCTCCGCACGGGTTTATTATACTAAATATTCATAGATAGTAAATTGTAAATTATAAATTGAATAAATCTATTATTTTCGGTATTAATATTTTATACAAACTATATATTTGATAGTAATCTTTGGTATGCAATAGTTTTAAACAAATACATAGAGAATTTAAATTATCAAGAGTATTTCTATGGTTAGTAGACAATAAACCAAACTCGACAAATTAGATACCAAAAACAAATTTGAAAAAAAAAAAACCCCTAAAAAAATCAAATGTCAAAATCAAGAAAAAAATAAAAACTAATTTATATCGAGTAGTGAATCTCAAATTTACAATCAATATGAAATTGAATAAAGAAAGTAAAACAAATAAAATCATAACTAAAATAAAAACTAAAAAGCATAAATAAAAATTAAAATAACCGTCTAAACAAAAACCAAAAGCAACAATCAAGATCAAAACCAATATATAAACTTACACAAAAATCATAACTAAAACTAAAATCAATATCAAACCAAAAATCACAATTAGTCAAAATCAATATATTTTCATCTAAATAGAAGCAAAATAAAAAAAATCAAAGAAATCAAAACCAAAACCAAAAATCAAAGCCAAAATCAACAGAACAATTAGAACAAAAAATTTAATCAAGAACCGTAAACCAGAATTGAAACCTAAATTAAATCATATCTAAAATCCAAAATAAAAAAGTATCTAGAGTAACACTAATACCAAAATCATCAAATGAACAAAACTTAAATATTACAAAGCAAAACAAATCATGAAGATCAATGCCAAGAGAGAAATCAAAACCTTATTATTATCCAAAAAATGAAAACGGAACAAAAAATAACCAAAGCAGCAAGCTAATGAAGAACCCGAATGCCAAATTAAATTTATATATATATATATATATATCTCCGCGAACGCTTTAACGGTGGGAACAAAGGGGAGTGCTGCGGAGGAGAGTGGCCACGGCGGTCGCGGTATGGAGGAGGGAGTTCGGGCTTGCACGTCTCTTATAATCTATGTCTTTAAGGGGTGGCTGTGGGGGAGACAATTGCGATCCTAGTAGTCTGCATTATGGTTGGGTAGGCGATCGAGGTCCGTGTCATCCCTTCTCTCGCTAAAATCTCTCACTCATCGCCTTTGCAGCAGCGGAGGAGAAGGCGGTGGTGGTGGCAGTGATGAGTCCTCGAGGTCATCGTCATTGGTTTTCTCTTTCCGGTCTTGACAGCGTTAACGGAGTCGATTGGCATGTTCATCACTTTAGTCGTCGCAGAGATTGAGGGTAACCTTAGAAAATTGATGTAGTACTATTTACTAAAGAAGCAGGAGCAAGGAATGAGATCGGGATAGTCAGCCTCGAGCCTGGTAGGTACTGATCTTTAGGAGATGTGAATGATGACTCCAAAAAAGACTCTTTGTATTCTATCATTAAAGGATGACATTTTCACTCTTTTTTTTTTATTTTTTTGACTCTTAGAGTACTGCATCCCTTCGGATCGATCTATGCCGCAATTAGCTCAAAGCTTTTGTTATTATCAAACATATTTTTCCTTTGATTATATATTATAACCAATGTAAAACTACTTAGCTATATCAAAAAAAAAAAAAAAATCCTTGTGCTAATATAGTATTCTAAAGTTTTTAAGTAATTATTATTATTTATGTACATACATTATGATGGTAGAAGAATAATCATAACTGAAATTTTGATGTATCTAGACACTTTTTATTATATTGACTATTGTTAATAATAGCTATTAGCTAATGATCGAAAAAATCAAAAATCACGCTGAGTTGGAGGCTTGAGGATTTAAATTCAACCAAAATAGGGTGATGTGTCGCTTCTAGAGTTGTCTTCACCAACTTTAAATATTATATATATATATATATATATATATGTATATATAGATTTCAACAAAAGTAAAATCACTTAACTATATCAACTTATATAAGACATTTTGTATCCTTCAGTGTAATTATAGTAGGGATTAATACCCAATATTATAGCTATTCAAATTAGGTATAATTCTTAGATAATGACACAACAATTATTTAAGTTGGAAGTTAAAAATGACACTCTTGCTAGGAGACTTGAGAATGCATCTTTAACAAAAGGATGTGAAGTGTATTCATAAAATATAAATGATTGAGTTGGGTTAAGGTGATTTTTCATATTTTAATGGGGTGGGTTCAAATCTTATTGATAACTTAACTTTTTTTCATAATTTTTCATTTTCTAGCCAATAGCTAAAGTTCTTCTACTAATATATTTGAAGAATGTTATATACCACAATATTATACCTATAGTTCTATAGCTAAAACTATTAGCTAATGACATCTTTTTTAGAATTTCAAGAGTCAAGCCATGAGAATGAAGCTTTATCAAAATGGCATGAGGTGGCAAACTCACATGCCTCCTCACCAACTTTAAATATATATATATATATATATATATTTGACTTGCTTAAATAAGAAAACATCTTTCGTATATGACAAAAAATTTAAAAGATAGAGTCATTTTCTAAACTTGCTCTAATGCAAGACTCCTTTTATAATATTCTTTCAGACGTAACAGTTTTTTATAATTAATTACAAAAAGTGAAAAAATAAAAATTACTCCGTAATTAATTGACAGTAAAAAATAAAACAAACTAACGGTAAATTGTAACTGATTAACAATAAAAAATAAAATAAAAGCTAACTGTGATTAACAATAAAAAATAAAATAAAAGCTAACTGTAAATGACATGGATGAAAAGACATTCCCTATGTGACTTCTACCGTGCCTGATTGATAATACCTGATTGACAGTAAAAAATAAAATAAAATAAAAACTAAAGGTAAATGAAGTGATGGAAAGATATCCTCTAGTTGATTGACAGTAAAAACTAAAATAAAAACTAACGGTAAATGACGTTGATGGAAATACATCATCTACTCATCCAGGTTACCTCTAAGCGCATCTCCAATGCTATTATCTAGTTTTTCATATGTTGCATGTTTAAACAAGAAGACCTCTTTTATATGTGGCAAAAAAAAAATTTTTAAAATACAGAGTCATCTTTCTAAATATACTCCAATGCAAAACTTCTTTTAGAACATTCTTTCAGACGTGACATTATTTTATAATTATTTATAAAAAGTAAAAAATAAAAATTATTCCTATAACTAATTGACGGTAAAAAATAAAAATAAAAATTATTTATGCATTAAAGTTTGCATTAGAAAAGATTTTTTTAGGTGTCTAGCATTTTTTACTATGATTGCATTGGAGAAGCTCTAAAAATAGAAGATCAGATGATGTTTTCCAATTAAATCTCACATTATCTTTACGATAAATGATTGCATTGGATCGAAAAGCTTTTAGCATCGCGAGAGGGAATGGAATTCTATATAATTATTCTCTCTTTATTTTTTACCTTTACCTATTTTCTCTTCACTTCGTTCGCCTATTTTCTCTTCACTTCGTTCACTTCGTTCGCCTATTTTCTCTCTCTCTCTCTCTCTCTCTCTCTCTCTCTCTCTCTCTCTCTCTCTCTCTCTCTCTCTCTCTCTCCCTCCTACTCTCTCCCTCCTACTCTCACACGACACTCGTATCCCTAATTTTTCTTTTTCGGCTTTTACACGTTTTTCATTTTATCCTTATTTCATGTGTCATATTTACATTGTGATGTTTGGTTATCAAAATCGTTTAGGACTAATTTGCCTTCTTCCTTTATAGATATTCCTAGATAGATAATCATTACAAATTATAGCAAATTATTTATAAAATTTTAAAATATAGCCAAAGTGAAAACGCAAATTATCATGTCCAAACGTAAACCACTATTTTATTCTCTATCAAAATATCACTAAAATACTCTTTCCGTTTTAAGTAAAGAGTTTACTGTTCTATTTTGAGATATTTCAGAGTAACTTTCAAAAATTATTCTTACAATTTTCACAATTTTTCATCTTTACCCTCCAATTGTGTTGTAAACATTTTGGTTGTGTTTAAATATTTTTATAATTATGACCGACTCCAATAATACTAATATATTTTTTAATTATTAGACTATTCAAACATAAACTTTTGAGTAGAACGAAGAGGGTACAAACCATCAAAAAGTGAAAAAACAACAAAAGTTTCACGTCCAAATAGAGTCCAAGTATAATGGCCAAATTAGCAAAAACAAAATATAATGTCAAAAGTAAAATACAACTAGTAGTGTAGAGAGATTGTAAATGTAATTAGGCCTAAAATTATCTAACAAATTACCATTTTTATTTTTAAAATTACCTGAATTTTAGTTACACCCCCTAACTGCATAGAAGAATTTCTTTTTAGGGTGAGTTTGCGAATGTTGTTGAGGCTGCAGTTCACTTGATATTGTTTCCATCTCAAATTGTTCATCATTCGTATAATTTACCATTAACGGTGAAGTAATTGAAGGATAACGTGGGAACTCTAAATGCCTTTTTGCACACAGGGGTATAATAGTCATTTATTGCTCACATGATGACACATAAAGCCATTTTATTAATTTTGTTAACGGTAATTGGACGAAATGTGTGTCTCTCTAAATACTTATAAGTAGAAAGTGGTGAAACTACGCAAAAAAACGCGATAAGGAGGGCAAGCCCAAAATCAGGTAACCACACGGAAGTTTGTTACTCCATTTGTTTCGGATAAATGTTTATATTTTTTATTTTGGATATCCTAACTAATATTTTTAAAGACTTTTAGGTTATGTTTGGCTACTCAATGTCATGCTTTGGAATTAGAATTGGATAAACAATTTGATCTCCATGGAATTCAAATTGTGCTTCCAATTCCAATTCTAAACTATTGCATTGGGGTTCCCAAACATACCCTTAATGTACAAATTCTCTATCATTTTTTCCCAAATATCCTTAAAGTTTCATTTATACCAACATAGCATATCTTCGAGAAACTCACTTATTTGAAATAGTAAAATTCAATTAATGCTAGGTGTATTATCGTCAGACATTTTACAGACGACCATTATTTAGATTTCTTAATTCATGTACTACGTCAACGAAGAATATTTATTCGGGATGGGGTAAATATATTTTTCCTAAAAATTAGAATACACTGTTGTATTTTATTGAGTGAGACTATCAATTAAAATAAGGATCAATTAAGAGTAAATTGCTAAAATTAATATCTAAAAAATAAAAGATTACAAATTACATACTCCATTTTTTTTTTTTGAAATGACGGAAACTTCACAAAGGTCAAGGAACATTCGAGCTTGTACTCCAACATGCTTTGACCTTTTCGTGTCATATAAGTTGTCGAGTTTGACACTTCAACACCCATAGCCCTCCATTCTTTACCTCTTGCGAAAACACAACCTATTAAAAGCAGAGTGCCTATATTTTGACTAAAAAGTTTGAGTATTTGCATTTAAAATATGCACCAAATATACACACAAATTATATTTGACATTATTTAGTTGATCAGAGACGTTTAAGTGGTAGGTTTCATAAATTATTTAATCAATTAAAAAATGTTAAGTATAATTTTGGTGCATATTTAATACTCCCTCGGTCCTGGATAAATGTTCCTACTTTTTATTTTGGAATATCCCAACTAATGTTCCTAAAAATTTTTGATTTATCTATTCTCTAATATTCTTTCTAATATACCCTTAAAGCTTCATTTAATATAACACATCCAAAAAAACTCAATTATTTAAAATAGTTGAACTCAATTAATGTTCATGGGTATTATGATCAGAACACATTTTACAGTACATTATAAATTATGTTTCTTAACTCCTGTATTTTATCCAGTAGAAATATTTATCTGGAATGAAGGGAGTATATATTTTAGGTACACATAGCATTCCTCAAAAAAATTTAGAGAGTGGTGTTTATACTTCACTTTGAGTTAGGAGACTTACGATTGATCTAGTGAATGAAACTAATTAGTCTACCCAAATATAATTATAAGGCCAATCTCATAGAAAGATCGAGTATGAAAACACTATACTCGTTAATTCAATTACAATTTTATTTTACAATAATAATTCAATTGTAATTGATCTTGTTTTAATTTATCTTAACCAGTTTGATTTCTACGTCAAATTGATTATTTTTTAATGTTATAAAGTGGGTTAAGCTTAATATTTTTCCTGATTGTCATATTATAGTAACTAAAGTGACACTTATAATGAAAGTAATACTGTTTAATAAATTGTGATTATTTTGTTATTTTAATTGCTAATGGTTATTTGTAAGCTTTGAAAGATAAAAGGAACATTTCTAATCTAATTACGAGAAAGATTAAGGGTTATTTGGTTAATGTTTCCAAGCAAGGTATGTATACTTTTATTTTTCAATAACACATTCATGGAATATAGATTTATTCCTGTATTCTAATCTAAAAAAATAAAAACAGAAAGAAAGATACCAAATTGACACTCTCTCCGTTTCAGGTAAAGAGTCACTATATTATTTTGAGTTGTTCCACTCAAAGAGTCAACTTTAAAAAATTATGTCTATAATTTTTATAAAACTTTCAACTTTACCCTTCACATGTGGTACAAACATATTTACTATGCTAAAATATTTTTGTAATTATGACCAACTCCAATATTACTTACATATCTCTTAATTATTAAAGTTTTCAAACGTGAACTCTTTGAATGGAACGGAAGGAGTACCTTTTATTTTTTCTCACAATCGAAATTGGGCTATTGTAGGACCATAAAAAAAATTTGCCCTTCCTTCGTGCTCATGTTGCAGTTTTGTCATAATTTTTTTAGGTGTACTAAGAAAGCATAAAAAGGAATTGAACCTAAAACCTTTGTGAAACCTCAACTCTACCACTGACCTCCTTAAGGACAAGCTTTGTCATACACCTTGCTATTTGAAATCTTAATTATATCGACCTTGACATTTAATAAACAAATCGAGTTGAGCTAAGAATATGAGTGTGACGTTTGTACTCGAATTCGAACCAAACAAATTATATTCAAACTTGATTTGATTAGTTCAAATATTATTTGCTCTCGTCTCTAATGATAGCACCTTCATCAATCGTTATATAAAGTCCTAAACAAATTGTCGTTGCTAGTTTATGTTAAATAAGTCAAGTTGAGCTAAAAGTTTGAGTGTGAAAGTACGAGCCCAAGTTTTAACCGAGCAAACTATATTCAAACTCGTTTCAATTAATTTTCAAATCCAACTGTAAACTAGCCATACTAAAATCTTAAGTTGGTTTTATAGAATATGAATATATTTTAAATATAAGCAAAACACACAATTGGGCCACTGTAATTTGGGGAAGGTTGCAATTCGACCACTGATTGTTTGAAAATATTATTTGGGCGACTGTACTTCAGTTATCTAGCAAGCGAGCTTATTTTTTGGATTGACATTAATTTAGCCGTTAAATTAATATAAAATATCTATTTTACCTCTATCTTATTGTTCATCTTTGAAAAAACAAACCCTAACCATAACCCCGCTACTTTTGCCAAATTTCAACTCCTAATTTTACAATCTCTCTCTCTCTCTGAGAAATAAGAGGTGATGATTTTTCGCTTTTACTGTCAACATCAACAACACATTCAACAACAATATCAACGACACCGTCACCCTCCGTTGTTCCGCTGGAAACCTCAACGGCCGGAGGACAGAATTGAGAGAGGCAAAAATAGAACAAGCAAATACATATTTCCTTGTTGTCCTGCTCCTCTCTAGTTGTTGATGATGTCATCATCCAATTCCATATCATTTGTCAGCCTAAATCCATCCTTTTGTACTTAATTGTTCTTAGCTCCCAATGGAATCCAGCCAAACCCATCTCCCAATTTTCAGAAAATTTTCCCCTGTTTCCAATCGGATTCAGAAATTTTTGATTAGGTTTTCAGCTGTCTAAGAACTCACTTCAAAACCCAAGAACTTGACTGGGTTTCTTCATTAGATTAGATCTATGAACGAGGAACAAAAGACTAACACACTAGACAAGTTGTGACTTCTTAATTTGTCGGAAAAAAATACTACCAATGCGTTTTTTATAGAAGACTATTGGGAGTTCGACGAAGGCTTTGGATTTGGTGAAAGGAAATGGGGCAGGGTTTGGATTTTTTTTATAGGGAATATGAAGATGAAGATAGGGGTAAAATAAATATTTTATATTAATTTAATAGTTGAACTAACATCGTCCAAAAAATTGGTTCACTTGCAAGATAACTGAAGTACAGTGGCTCAAATAATATTTTCAAACAATCAGTGACCGAATTGCAACCTTTCCCAAAGTACAGTGACTCGATTGTGTGTTTTGTGTTAAATATAATCCTAACTTGTTTAGAATACTTTAGAGGGAGATGCTAAATGACCCGAATTGAGACATCCAAAAAAGATAATAAAATAATTAGTATGATTAATGTTAAGGAGGTTAAAGTAATTTTATATTTACATGACTAAGTTATCCTGAAATCTAATTTAGATGACTTCATTGTTATTAGAACAAAACAATAATTTACTTAATTTATTCATTAATTACATCAAAATTTAACTTAATTAATGAAACGCAATTACTTTCGGAATGTCTCAATTCAAAAAGAATTACCCAACTTTGGATATAATTTATGAATTTAACTCAATTGAATGCGAATCAAGTTTTAAATGAATAGGCCAACTCAATTACTTCAACAACCCCATTATCAAATAAATATTGTTTTTAATTATTGCATAAATATATTTTTGATGAATTAATAATTGCATATAATAAATAACTAAGCATTTTTTATTAACCCTTTTAGAAACTAGAAAGACCAGAACATAGAATATAGCCGCCCACATGGGATAGTATTTCAGAGTTCTTTCTTTGGCCAGCGCTGACTTTCAAACTCGAACAGCGGTAACAAACACAGAAAAACCTTTTCATAAGCCAACGTCTCAGATCAAAGGTCAAGCGTCGATCCAACGGTTCAGATGGCCGCAAGAGATCCATGTTTCATCCAGCTCTGGGGAACTGCACTCAAACCATTACTCTACTTTTAAATATTCCATATTTTTAATTTTCTTAGCAGAAATTACATTAAACCCCCTGTACTTTTATTGGTTTTTGAGTCACAGTCTCAAGTTATTTTTATCCAGGAAAACTCGTTGTTATGTTATGACTGTAAACCCGAGTGTAGGGCCATACTCAAAGCTCATCGGCTTGAGTTCTGCTTGAGCTCGACCAAATAGAGCTTGTGATGAACATAGGCTGAGTAAGAACATGATTTCAGTCTCGAACTACTTGACAAATATCCAATTATTATGTTTATTAGTTCTAATACCATGTTGATACATAACTTGTCAATATGCTTGAGCTGTACTGGATTCAACTCAACTGGTGATGTAAATGAACAAGTTTGAGCTTAGATTGCTCACCTTGAGTCAAGTTCAAGTTTGGATTAAGATCATTTTGATTTTAATAAGTCTGGTTTAAAATTTTAAAACTCGTCTCAACTCAACTCATTTGCAGCCTTACTCGATTGAATGTTATTTGAATAAAATTAAAAGGACTTAAGGACCTACATCGACTAAAGAAACATTTATCACCAACCCAAAATCCCTCTTTTTCATAAACTACCTTACTCTCTTTCACTCTCGACAAGTCGCAACTGGCATCTCTTCTAACTAATCAAGTACATCACAAGCCTCTATGCCAATAGATTATATATGATTTTAGTTACGGGAACTAATAGAGGAAATTACTATCAAAACTCATTAATAATGTTTTACAAAACCAGGAAAAATTACATGATCATTTTCCATTAAATCTCAAGGACTTTTAGACAAAATAGAGTGCCACGAGTTCCACGAAATAACTCAAATAACTAAGAGGCTTTAAGAAAAACTTTAAGGTCTCTAGTTTGAGCCTCCTTATATCAGTCTATAAGGAATTTTTTCCTCACAAATTCCAATGTAAATGCAATATTTTTCATTGACACATGGAGGTGGACTGACATGCGCGTAACTTGACTCGGACCATAACCACGGCCAATTCAAAAAGAAAATAAGAGTAAGAAAAAGGGTACCACGGTAGTTATAAAGTAAGAGGGTGAGCGGAAACCCCATAAAACCGTAGGGGGTTTACTGTAATTCATCGAGTCCATAAATTTTGGGGCATATGAATTCGTTTCTTTACTCAGTAAGTAGAAGAGAAAATATAGAGAGAGAAAGTGGAGAGAGAGTGAGAGAGGGAGAGGGAGCAGAGAGAGAATCCTTCGTTTGCTTTATACACAGCTTTCGTCAACAAATATATATTCCCTCCCTTCACTCTCCGACTCTACCCAGGTTTCTCTCTCCTCTCCCCTCTCTCTCTATATATGTATGTATATATCTGTGTGTGTATTGATAATGATTTGGCGAAGAATCTATGAGTTAATCGTGTTTATGATGTTATGCAGGTTCGAAATTGAACAGATACTCAAGCAAAAACAGCGGAACGATTTTGTTTGGATAGTCAGATTTGACAGTAAGGATTGATAACTAGCTTGAATTTCCTGTTTCGGTTCATTATTGAATTGTTGAGATTGATTCAAGCATGTAGTCGAAGTCGCTCATGTATGTTGGTTGTGTATTTTAGTTAATTTTGTGTTTTGGAAGTTTAGGAGGATGTTAATTGGCAGTGTTTTTTTTTTTTTAGTGGAAGCTTTGGAAAATGAATTTTTAGTTGTGTGAATTGTAGGAATTTAAACCTGCTTAACGTTGAAAGTGTTTTTAACTTGTGTGTTCAAAAATTCATTAGGAGTAAACTGGTTTTTTTGGTTATCATGCTCCTGAGTTAAGCCCTAACGCCCTTCCATTCAAAACAAATGCACAAACTCCCTCGAACATTTGCAAGCACTCGCGTATTTTGCACATGCACACAAATACATAATTATGCGTAGGGGCAGGCTCTCACACATTACATTTTTATTTGTGCACATGTAAAACAAAAATGATGAGTAGTGCATGAGGCTTCTATCATTGTGTTGAGTGAAAATGGCTGGTTGTGATTTTACTATTGTATATGGAGACTATATGTCTTGGATGGAAATTTTGTCATTTACTTTATAGCCAATGTGGAAAATTTTGGAAGATTAATGTTTCTTATTAAATGCTGTTGAGCTTACTCATTGAGTTACAATAGCTCCTTGACACTTCAATTAATGATATAGAGTATTGTTATGTTTATTTTAAGTCTTTAGTATGCATGAGTTTCTCTCTCTCTCTCTCTCTCCTTTCCTGTCAGCCAAAGACAGTGTTGCTCTATCCACATCAGGCAGTGTCAAAATGAATGTCAACTCAGGAAAAGTTAAAGAATTATTTTTCTTATGTTCAAATATAGTCCCTACTACAAGGACAGTAGGATAAGTCATGCAGGGAATATTTGGCAGAATAAGGGTAGTTCTGGACAGAAAGTACGAATTATGAATTATAGCTTTTTTATTTGTAATTACTCTGTGTGCTCATGCAATTCTCAATGTTAGTCCTCAATTTAAGAGGGAGGTTGCTAACTAGCTGTTATACAAAAGGTCATGAAGGCATTTATTTCATGCTAATAATCTAAATGGATAGGCCTGTATCCAGTTCACCTTCTTAGTACTCTGATAACAATGACATACAGGTGAGTATCCTTTATTCTATTACACACACACACACACACATATATATATATATATATATATATATATAAATATATATATATATATATATATAAAGGCATTCTACATAGTCTGCTTTTGAGATATGTAAAGTCTATGATATTCATCCTGGCCTTCTTGGTGATTAGTGCTAAATGCCTAAAACACCGTCCAATCTGGTTTTGAGAGCTTCCTCCAGGTGTCTATTGTGTAGGAATTGAGGTGAGGCTGCAGTTTAGTATATGTCCACTGGTGTTTTCTGGTGAGATCGGGTTGGGGAAGTGGTCTCCTGGGTTATCTAACCCCCTCACTGTTCCATAATTGATTTGTTAGAAATGATGTTTATGATGGATTTCAGGGTCTGTGCATATCAGTAGAACTGCTGGTGTAATGAACATACGCTGAATAAATTTATGATTATCAAGATTAGCTACATTCATACCTCAAGTTTGGATGTCGAATCACAACTCCATGGATACAGGGGTACATCAAAACTTTTGACTTGCTTAAGGTTTTCTTCTAATTCCTAAGATAATATGGGGTTTTACTATTGATGTAGGCCATTGTACATTATTAAGTAACTGTGACTTAAGTTACAGAATAAGAGCTTGTGGTTAACTACTTAACTCTGAGATTGAAGATGAAAATTGTTAAGTATGATTGTCTTTAAGTGAGTGGGCTCAATTCATTTCCCATGTTCTTGCCCAAATTGATTACATGCATCTTCTAAGAGACTTATGTAGCATAATTAGGAGCAATTATGTGTGGGCTTCCAGAGGCAATGAAAGCCAGTCGTTTGTCAATTTAATAATATAAAATACGATTGCCAATATTTCAACTTCAAGAGCACCTTATGTTGGATGGTTGCAAACACGAGCGAAAATTATGAATTAACAAAAGATAACGAGGACGGTTTCTATATTTTGGAACCATATTGGAGGTTTGACCACCAATTATGTTTGATTGTTATCTTTGTCGTGCAATTCATCAGCTTACTCTTCCACACCTGCTATTCTGTGATTTCTGTTACCGTATGAGTGACACATATTCTTCAGCTTCTCTTCCTGAGGTTAGTTAGGAAGTTCTGGCTTAGCGGGATCCGAAATAAGGCTTACTTGGATTGGATGGAAGATGTTAAACATCTATACCCAAGTCTTTATTCTTTTGGCTATTCTTGGCTATGTAAAGCTGGCTTCTATAACAGTTACAGTTTCAGTTTCTTCGTTTATATTCCATAACATATTATCACACTGAATGGTTCTGCGTTGCCGATATCATTAGCCATCTACAAATATTATGTATTGAAATTCTTGTTCCATACCACATCGCTGCATATATTTTTGCATCTACTAAGTGTATCAATGGGTGTTTTGGTGTCGCAGGTTGGATTATAGTGCTTTATTTATGAATCTTGTTGGTTAAGTTAATAAACTAATAGAGGAGCCACGATGAAGGATAATAGTATCAGTGCAACAGCAGCACCGACTACACGGCTTCGGCGCCGTAAAGGTTCAAATGATGTAAGTAGCTAACTGCTTATTGAGAGCCATTATCATTTTTATTTACCTGCTTATTGAGAACCATTATCATTTTTATTTAATATGGTCAAGTGAAACCTGTTTATGCTTATGATTGTGGTTTTGAAATTAGCTGCAACATTGTAATGGCATCATGAGGCTATCACTTCTTTAGTTGTCATGAAGATCAAAGTCCTGCTAATTACTTTATTTATGGTGTTAGTGACCAATTCGGAAAGGTCTTGCCTAGTCCTTTATCAGGAGTGTCTTCTATCGAGAATTCTGGGGTTCATTAACCTTATTCTTACTGGATACCAGGTCCCTCCCGAGGTGGCTAAAGAGAATGGAACTCATTTACTGGTGAATGATAACAATAAGTACAGGTCAATGTGGATTCGTGCACGTTCATCTATTTGGATGATTGGTGGCTTTATTTCCGTTGTCTATATGGGGCATCTTTATATGATGGCCATGGTTGTTATAATCCAAATCTTCATGGCAAAAGAACTGTTCAATCTATTAAGGAGGGCACATGAAGACAGGCGCCTTCCGGGATTTAGGCTATTAAATTGGTAAGAGAAGTGGTTTTATGTTGATTTAAAAGCTAGGATTTCTTTTATTAATGATTTATTTTTTAATTTTTAATTTTTTTTGGGGTACTATTCTATCCGGGTGGTTAAAGTTTAAACTAACGGGCTTTCAGCCAACTTGTGTGGAATAGTATGGTCTCAGCGCTCTAGTTATTAAGATTTAATTGTGGTTTTACATTTTACTCATTTGGGTATTACTTTGTAACTTGTTTGCATTTACATAAAACTCCACTGGTTGGAAGGTACAACGCTTGGGGCTTCCCTATGCCCTAAAATTTACACTTTCTCTGTCCCCAAATAGTTGTTTCTCTTTCTATTCTGGGAGCCCCCATTTAAGGGTCCAATTTCCAAATTGAACGACTAAAACATAATGTTATGTCTAGCCTGATAATTGGAAATGACTAGCATACCGAAGGCCTGATAGTTTGCAAGTTGGCGAATCAGTAATGACGAGAGGAGAGTTCACTTAAATGTTTTAACTTTCAAATTTGGACTTTGTGTTGGAGAGTGAGCATAGAAAGAGGTGAAGTGTTCTCATGGCTATTTTTCTTGTTTGTTTCAGGCACTTTTTCTTCACGGCAATGCTGTTTGTATATGGCCGCATTCTTAGTCAACGGCTCGTCAATACTGTTAGTTTAGACAAGTTTTTGTATAAACTTGTGGGCAGACTTATCAAGTATCATATGGTTACATGTTATTTCTTGTATATCGCAGGTTGGTTTTATTACTCTTTCACACAGTGGCTTATGCTATTTTGATGGTCAACTAGCCCTTTTAATCCAACATTTCTGTTGAGAGGCAATACCAAGAACAGAAACAACTCAACTGCATGTCACTTTCGGGACTTAGTTTTCTGCCTAAACTTCCTCTCATTTCTGTTGGCTTCAGGTTTTATGTGGTTCATTCTTACGCTAAAGAAGAAGATGTATAAGTATCAATTTGGCCAATATGCATGGACACATATGATCCTTATCGTGGTGTTTACACAGTCCTCTTTCACAGTAGCCAACATTTTTGAAGGAATTTTCTGGTATGACGACATGTACCTAATTACTTTTTGCCACATTTTGAGTATTTTACACTGTACTCTTGAACTATTCTTTACACCCTCTTTTCACCTTACTTTTTCATATGAGATTTCTGCATTGTTCGTTTTATTTATTAAAGTATGTATTTGGGCTGAGAGGTCAAGTACTCTTCTTAAAGTGTATACAAATTGAGACCCTTTTTTTTTTTTTGGTTTAAAATGAAGTTTGTGTTTGAGGAGGCATTTGAGAGAAACTGGCGATGGGCCTTAGTTGTAGTATCTCAGGAAAGTGGAATTGCATAAGTTACAGCATGGAGTTACTATCTTATTATTGTTTGTCCTTGACTTGCCCATAGGTCATATTCCCCTTTTAGTTATAATCTTTGGGATTTTATACTTTCAATCTCAGTGCAATAGTTTTATTATATTTTAAACTTATATTATTATGCACTACTGACTAGAGAAGAATATTTCAGCATGAATCTTGAAAAGAGGAAAATTAAATGGAAAAAGAACTTCAAACATAATTTAATGTGATATTATGCAGGTTCCTGCTTCCAGCATCACTTATTGTCATCAATGATATTGCTGCTTATATCTTTGGGTTCTTCTTTGGGAAAACCCCATTGATCAAGATATCCCCGAAGAAAACTTGGGAGGGTTTCATTGGAGCATCTGTTACAACTGTCATATCTGCCTTTGTGGTGAGCAGTATATCCTATTATCATTATTGGTAATGCAATATAGGCATTCTATTACATTACACAACGTTGAGTCATGTTAGTAATACAATTTTTTTTCATTCTTTTTCCATGAGCGCGGTCCTGCTCTTATAGCCTACCTCTTCCATCCTATTGCTACAGTATTCCCTCTAACTGGAATTAAGGGGTGTTACTAAATGCTTCAAGAACTTCATCCGATCCTTCAAACTCGGATGTAGGCATGAGATATAGTGGCGCACTTCTCAATTTATGGCTAGTCGCTTCATATGCCGCACCTCAATTTTAACAGTAAAGTTGGTACTAAGTTAAATGTGGGCCCTTCCTATCTCCTGTTAAACTAGCTTCTTCCGGACTAGTAAAAAAAAAAAGTATAAATATATGTAACTTTTGCTGTCCCTGTATCATTGGATTACGGGATTAGATGATCTGATTCTTAGGCACATACCCACACCTGTCACCTAATTTTGAGTCTGGGTAACATAGGTAATTGCCATATTCTGGGCTGTCTAGTATTTTGGTCCCACGCTTAATAGTACTATTGGTTATGGTAGAAAACGAAAAGGAAAACTGAAGAGAATCAGAAATGAAACTTTATTATAATTTTCTGTGTATTTTCAAACTGTTCTATATTGCACACATATATACAATTTCTGCTACATAAAATATGGAAAGGATCTCCTAAACTTTATGCAATCAATCTCCTAAACTTTAGGATCTGGGTTATCACCCCTAATTTCTGTTTCCAAGAATATCCCTAAAATCCTCCTGTAATAATTTATCCGTGATTTCCTACAAAAACGAACAGAAAAATGGAAACAGAATAGGATAACTTTCTGTCTGTCCTTCTCAAGTTCATTAAGCATGAGTTTGGAGAGATAAAATTACTGTTTCTGAAGCAAGTACTAGATTCTATAATTATGATGATATTGTTCTACAATTTTTTCTGATAATAAATTCATGTGTATAACTTGATTTTGCAGCTTGCTAATTTCTTGGGTCAATTCCAATGGCTAACATGTCCTAGAAAGGTTATCCGTTTGCCCAAGAATCCTTTTTATCTTTATTTGAGACGTGAACTTGTTTGTTTTAAAGAAACTTAATCTCACATTCCTTTGAAACTATTCCACGTGCAGGACCTATCAACTGGTTGGCTTCAGTGCGATCCTGGTCCATTATTTAAGCCCGAATATTTCCCTTTACCTGCATGGACTCCTGAATGGGTAATTAACTGGATATCAAGTTGCTCTGAATTGATTAACTGCAATTAATATTCAATCATTTGTGCGCGCGTGTGTGTGTATATATATATATATATATATTTATATAGATGTATATATCTTTATATGGGGAAGGTTTCAATGGTTACTTTCTCTCACTAACCTTTATGGTTACTATTATATTAATCCATTGGATCAATAATAAAGGGTTGAGATTAATTGCATTAAGTGACTCACGTACTTAACTATTAATTGCATATATATATATATAGTTTACTTTATTAAGATCCATATTTAAAATTTTAATGTCAAATGGTCAATTCAATGATCTATTGTTAACCAACATTGTGCTAAGCCTTGTTTTCACTCGCAGTCTCTGTGGGTATGCTAATTCCCATTGCTCATTATTTGTCCTTGCTTTTACAGTTTCCATGGAAAGAGATCCAAATTTTACCGGTACAATGGCATGCGCTGTGTCTTGGTCTTTTTGCATCAGTCATTGCGCCTTTTGGAGGCTTTTTTGCTAGTGGTTTTAAACGAGCTTTCAAGATCAAGGTCCGCTATTTGTTTCATTTGCTAATACAAGACTAGGAAATTTAAATCTGCTTGCCAAGCTCGTATCTTTATTCTATTTGCCGTGCTTTATTGATCTTGCCTTTCTGTTGATGCAGGATTTTGGTGACAGCATTCCTGGGCATGGTGGCATGACAGACAGAATGGATTGCCAGGTGAGCTATAAAAAATATTTAAAACAGGTCAAAGATTATGTCCAGTCGATCTACCTCTCCTGCCTCACTGTTCGCACATAGGATCTAAGGGCAAGTCCAATGGTAGTCCTTGCCCTAAGCTAGACCCACGCAGGGTATTGGCCACATGTCTTTGCTGTGAATAGACATCGTCCTCTAAATCAGTTGTTATATATTTATGTGATTCACTAAACCAACACATTTTTACTGTTTGGTGCATCACATATCAGTTAATGTGGTCTGATTTTGGTATTTAAATATTTTAAAATTGGCTTTCCTGCACTTTGGCAGAGTTTTTTTTTGTATAGTGTACTTTTTAAGTGATTTTACCCTTGAACCAGATAGTTAACCTCTGAGAAATCTTGATAAAATGTACTAATACAGTCTTTACTCTAATATGAAGTAACTAATAAACAAACTTTATTAACTATTAGAGCTTATTAAGTACTCCCTCCGTTCCGGGCAAAGAGTCCACTATTCCATTTTGGGATGTTTCACTTAAAGAGTGTACTTTAAAAAATTAAACAATAAATTTTTTTTGAATTTTAAAATATACCCTTCTTTTCCATTTTATTCATATACAATTAAAAAATTATAGACAAAATATCAACGAAGTTTGCACAAAATCTGAAATGGACATTTGGAATGTAATGTGGCATACATCTTTTTTTAAAATTCCTTGTCAACAGACTTAATTTCACAGCTAATGCAATCAACTGTAAGCATAATTTTTTTCAATACTGTTAATAAACTAAACTTTGGAATGGAAATGTGGCGGACAATGAACCAAATTTTGTTCAAGCCATAGAGTTTGTAGTTTAAACTTGCAAGGGTATTTTTGAGATATCAATTTTTTCTTAAAAAGGTTGACTTTCAAACATGGACTCTTTGCCAGGACTGTCGCGGGCCTGATTACTAATGTTTTCCTGCCTTAGTCTTCTTCATGTCACGTGTCAACTTCCGTTAAGAGTTTTTTTTTTGGAATTGGTCTTACAGATGGAAAACTGTGTTTTGTCTTGTTTTTGGGCTGCTAAATGGCATGGATACTGTTTCGTATGAGTTTGTGTCAGCATTGTGATTGCGTCGGCAACTTTCTTTTGTCTTACATGAGCAAGATGGGACTCGTATATTACACTCTGTCAAAATTCAATTCCAAAAATGATACGGTGGTGTTATATTTCTCTTGCACATGTCATGTTCATGGTCAGCCATATGGACCATATCTGAACTGGTACCTGTATGATCCATTTTACTTCAATATTTGGCTGATTGTCCTTGTATGAGAAATTGGTTAGGATAAGAATGAATTTTTCCCATTGGGTAGAATGTACCAGTTTTTTGTCATTGGCCCCTTCGTGCAACTCTTGATTGATTAACATTGTAGGATAACTTTTAAGTTTATGTTGGGTTTGCAACTAATTTAAAGCTTTCTTGTAGATGGTTATGGCCGTCTTTGCATACATCTATCATCAGTCATTTATCGTGGCACAAAGCGTATCTATGGAGATGATATTTGACCAGGTAAACTCTTGCACCATCTCTTCCATGATTCTTAAAACTATTTTTGTTCTCATATTTTTAAGGGTTTGTTCTCCTACAAGAATTAGGAACTTTGGTTTTTGGTTTTTGACGCTCTCTCCCCTTGGCCCCACCAGCTTTTCTGTATCTTTCTCTTTTTCTTCAAGTCATCACAAAACAAAAATCCAAAAACCACTCACAAAACTGCCATACCAAAAACACACCCTAAAAAATGAAAACTGCAAAAATAACGCAGGCTTGGTTATCACTTTAGAAAGTCAGAAAAATTTATCTTAAAAATGGTAACAGAACTATTGAAACTGCTAAATGAAGTGAACTCATTTGCTCGCTTTAAAAGACTTTGTCAAATTTCAAAATCATGACGACTTTAACTATGTTTTCAGATTGTACTGAATCTCAGTTTCGAGGAGCAACGAGCTCTGTTTGGGAAGCTTGCACAGGTCATTCAGGATAAGCAGTTCGGGGAATCTTGAAAAGCAAAAAATAAAAAAATCGTAGTTCTATGTCATAGTTTTTGAATCTCTTCGCTCAAGCATCTTTGTATTTTTCTGCCTTTTCTTTTACGGCCATTTTTTTACTTTTGAATTTTAGCTGGAGCTCATCTTTATAGTTTGCATGCAATTGCACTCTTTGTATAGTGCTCGCCCCACTTCTCTGAGTCAAATTTTCCTACACGCTGTGTGTGTGTGTGTGTAGCTGTATGTTTTTGTTTTTGCTGTTGGAAGTTGGAACCGAATTAATTTATTTGTGACAGAACTGAAGCCTGACCACGTTATTTGATTCTTTTGCTTATTGGGTAAGAGGCTTAGAGCTTTGTGTTTGACTAGTAGCCCGGTACTGACCATTGGGTACTCTCTCTTCAAATTTTAACGCCTACTTGAGATTCAAAGAAAGTAACGCAAACTAGTGTTTGCCCTCGCTGCTGGAAAGCTCTGCTCTGTTCTGTTTTACTCCTCGCAGAGCCACTCCTACCCTCTCTTAAAATTTCAATTTAAAAATGCAAAGATTTAAATTTAGTACGGATTTTATTGGTTTCTCTGAAGATTAGTTGAATTGAAATTTGGTTATTTATCATGTACGAAAAATCATTGTTAAGCAGTCGTGCCTGTTTGAGCTTCTAAGCATGAAAGTTTCCTTTGGCAGTCGCAGCTGACCGGTTGAAGCTTTCAAACAGAAAGCTTCATATTATCTTTGAGGTCGCCGTAGAAGAGGGTTTGCACACCATGCTGCCAGAGCGCATACAAAAACCCAGCAGGTCACTTTGAATGTGTCAATAGCAGCTTGAATACATAGGTTATAACTGAGGTTCGTAAAAGGGGTTTGAAACACATGGTCACTATTGAAAACAACGGTTCCAAAACTTGGAACACATCTTAAAATGGACTTTCAATAGCAACATGGGTACATGAGTCATGGATGGATCTTTAAATAAACTCTCAATAGCAAATAAAAACAAGTGTGGACGCTGGTCAGTCAGTATATTGGCATCGTTTTGAGCAGTAATTGATAATGATCAGAGTAATTACCAAAGTTTTTTTGCAGCGGGAAGTTGGCCTACAAGTACACATTTGTTTAGAGAAGGCCAGCAAATCAACTGCTTCCGACTACTAGGACAATAGTGAGGCGACTCTCACTATCTGGTCAAAAAAACATGCCATCTATTAATAGCAGAATATAAAAACACAATTTCGAAGCCTGTCAATATTGAACTATAAATATGTAAATAACAAAATCGCTCACTCATTTCGACCTTCCACTATTATCTCAACATTAGAACCACAAAAAACTATAAATAAAATGAATAAAATCTAATCACAACGCTTAAGAATACCATAAACATGGTACACAGTGCTACTTTCACAACTAAAAACTCCGTGTCCCCAAAAACCTAGGTCAACAATTAAACATACTATAAATCCATATAAAACGGCAGGACAGAACTACTATCAGCTACCTGATTTCCTTATGTAGGTCCCAAAATCTGGCACTAACCTCCAATCACAAGCAAGAACAAAACTAACCTCATAATTCCAAGTCATCCTTTCACTGGGTTTTTGGTTTCTCGATCCTCACGTAGGGAAGAAACCTCATGAAGTGAACAACCCTCGGACTCCATCCTCTTTGCTGAGCACGACAAAACATCAAGAATGTGTTTGCTAAGTAAGAATTGAAACCCATGAGAACATGCCACATGGCGTGACCCTGCGGGTTGATAAGCCAACCTGATACCTCCTGGCAGAATAGACGATCACCCAGCCAACATAAACTACCAACAAGTAGGGTAGCCAGGTATAGTTTTGCAAGCCGTTTGGCACGTATATCTTCGGTATATATGTAATACTTGTACATTCGAGGAATGCAGAGAAGACTTAAAATCACATAATGAATCTTGAAGCCAATGCCAAATCGAAGCTGTGAATGGATAACCGCGAAAATGGCACCATAGAGGAAAAGGAAGGTAGGCATGGTACTACGGTAGTGCCAATCCGGCGAGTAGAGGATGTAGATGTAGAGGAGCATTTCCCATACCATGGGAGTTTCATCACTTTGCTGTTGCCTGAAAATATTCAAAGATCATCGTGAAGAAGTGTCATATTGTGAAAAGAGCATCTATAATGAGATGGATTTTCTAGCAAGTGGATAGAAGAGGCATGTGGTTCTGCAAATCACATATGAAGCACAGAAAATTGTTTTATTATCCCCTTGGCCAAACTTTCCCAGTCAACTATGGCAACAAGTCCATGGCAATGGAAATAACCACCATCAGCATACAAGCATCCAACAACAAAAACTCTTCGACATCAATCCAGTCCTAATAGGTTAATAGTGCATAACCACATAGGCACACGCATGCATGGTAGGTTTAAAAGCATAGAATGAAAAGTAAACTTCAGGAATCAGCTTATATCCATTTTTCCATTTTCTCTCGACTCTATCATGTCATGTGAGAATCTTTTTTTCTTTTTTTTTGCTTTTAGTTTTCTTCTTCTCGTTTCACTTTCGTGAAAGGGATAAGGGGAGAGGATTGGGGAAATTCAAAGTGGTTACATAAAATAGGAAGCAGTTATTAATTGACTCTGGTTATAGGTGTTGTGCAACACCCTAGTATCACTAATTACATAAGCTAGGGAATACAATACATTGACTTGGGTAATGTCATTAGGAGTAGGCAATTGTCTAAGAATCAGGTTTCTAAGAAGCTATTTTTTTGATCTATCCAATTGGTCAAGGAAGTTTTTCAGATGGTATGCCTCTAGGAATCTCTGGTACTTTCAACTTCATGACACAATACATCGAAACTCATTGCCCATGGATAAAGATAAACCATTTCAACATCAAAAACAACAAAAACTAGAGCAAACACATAATTTGTAACCAAGCGTCGCCTAATGGTTCTATACCCAATTCATAACTAGAAAGTTTCTCTGGTCCTTTGTTAATGGGGGCTAAAACTCCCGAAAGAAAAAAAGTCAAAATAGGAGATATCTCTCTTTCTCGATATTCTCTTCCGAGTGAATTTCTCTCGTTACTAGGATTCATGCTCTTGGGTTTTATAGGGTTCTGGTCTATATACATGTTGTTCCATCTCTCATCTAATCAAATCTCCTATCCTGGAGTCGTTCCCTCTTCCCTCTTTTGATTGGAATGCTCGCGTATCTTTTAAAGTATGGGACTTGGTTAATGTCATTGGGAGTGGGCAATTGTCTAAGAATCAGGTTTCTAAGAAGCTAGACATCTCTCTTTCTTGATATTCTCTTCCGAGTGAATTTCTCTCGTTGCTTGGATTCATGCTCTTGGGTGTTAGAGGGTTGTGGATTATATACATGTTGTTCCATCTCTCATCTAATCAAATCTCCTATCCTGGAGCCATTCCCTCTTTCCTCTTTTGTTTGGAATGCTCAAGTATCTTTTGAAGTAAGGGTGCTTTGTCCTTAGGTCTTAATAAGCTCAACGTGAATGGAATTTCGCAAACACGCAAACCTTACAAGAGGATATCCTCGAAGTGTTTTGCGATGTGTAAGAACTCCTTTGAATCACAATATCACATGTTTCTACATTGTGAAAATGCTTGGTTTCTTGGAATAGGTTATTTGATGTGGCTGGGGAGAGTTAGATTAATCCGGATCTATCTCGTCATTTCTTCAAATTAAGTTTCGAGGATTTGGGAGTGGTGAAGGTGCGAGTCTGTTGTGGTAATGCAGGGTTTTTGCTATTTGATGTATATGTACCGAAAGGAGCTCCAGAATTTTAGAAATCAAGCTTTGTCGAAATCAGACTATATCAAGGTCTCTCCTGTGGGATAGAGTGGTTCATTTGGCCTTTCCCTGGGCATCGGCAAGGGGTGACTTCTGTGGGTTCCCCTATCCGTGCTTCAGAGGGATATTGGCATTCTTTGCTTTTTTAGTTTGTTTTCTATTTGTTTTTGATGGATTTCTCATCTGTCTTATTGTAATCGTCTGTTCTTATTCTAATACTCCCTCCGTCACCTTTAAAACTGTTCTTACCTCCTTTAAATTGCACTGGAATTATATACTTATTTATAAATGAAACTTATATCTGGGACAAAATAAAAGGGAGTATGGGACTATCTTTTTAGGATGGATGGAGTATATAACCCTCATCACCCTAAATATACACACGCACATATATATACATACATACATATACACACACACGCACATACACATATATCATCATTCATCCAAACCCAATAAATTATCCCACTTGCCATGTTCGTCTTTGACTAGTCTCTCTTTCCCCCACTATGTCTAATCAAAATTAACAATTCCACCAAAAGCTGAGAGAGAGAGAGAGAGAGAGAGATTGACGGTGAGAACAAGGTATGATCCAATGGCTGAGGGATATGGGGACAGGTATTATTTATTCATATATTCATTTTTTTTATCAGCGATGGGTGGGGACAGATTTTCAACTAAGAACGAGAGTTTCGCTGCTACAACTGGTAAACTGCAGCAAATAATTCCCTCTTCATTTCCATAAGTGCCTTTATATATACGAGGTATTTTTGTTTAAAAGGTGGCTGATAGTAGTAGTAAGGTGGAGAATCAATCTTGCTTAGTAGAGATTAGCGTAAGTTAGAGCTAAATTATTCTGCAGATTTGAATTTGAAAGTGTAGATGAAATTTACTGTTTTTGATAAAGGTTTGAAATGAGTTCTTTGACTTTCCCTACTGTAGCCAAGATTTGTCTCTACAAATGTTGTCACTCTACCTAAGCTATGCACATGCACCTCCTGCTCACACACAATGAATGTGAAATAAGGGTGGCATTTTATGTGTATTCTTTTGAGATTAAAATTTGATGGGTGGACATAGGTTTAATTTTGTTTGTTCAGGTTGATAAGTTTCATGAAATGATGGTAATTGCTATAGTACATAGAATTGCATCTGTTTTTGTTGTAAAATTAATGGGTGGAGGTGGTCTGTTCAATTGTGATGGCTCAATTGGGTGGGTATGATTGATGGATGAAGGCGGTGCTTTGGAAAGGTGATGGGTTATTAGGGCAATTATCGCATTAAAAATAAGGACCAAGTCAAGAGTTTGACTTGAAGCACATCATTCACACCCTGTAAGTTTGAGCGGAAACATTTACAGAAGAAGCTACTCCATATTAGCCACGGGAGGGTTATATGCCTTATACTGTAGCAGAAGGGGGGGGGGTGTCATATGCACATCAGCCAAACCAAATTTTCTGCACTTTACGCATTTATTCCAGGTGTCACATATTTTTCATGACTTCCCTTTTGGGGCTTTAATATATTTCAACTCATCAAACAAATAATATGTACTCCCTCCATCCTAAAAAAGATAGTCCACTTTCTATATTTAAATGCCTAGATGGGACAGTGACAAATAAATATTCAACATATTTTATTATGTTTTAGGTAATAAAATATCAATACTTCAAGACTACATTAGAAAAACAAATTGATGTCATACTCAACATGATGGAACAATTAAATTTGTTGAAATCACCATCTATTCAGACCTACGATAAGCTTGCCACATCATTGTTATGGGTATGACTAATAAACTGAAAGGGTTATTGACACATTGGGGCCTAATCTAAGGGAGCCATCTAAGGATACTCTTAGAAGTGATCCCAGGGTCTGACCTAGGGTTCCTTAAGGAACTCCGAGTAATAGGGGACAGTCCTACCATGAACATTAACCAACAGGGAGTCTAGCACCCTGGGCCATCAATGGCCGGAGACATCCGGAATGGCTCCCGGGGGCTCTAACACATGGTTCCTTTAAGAACCTCCCAAAATCTTAGAAATGACCAAGGGCAAGATCTAGGTTCCTTGGGAACTCTTATAGCATGGGGGCACTTGAGATCATCCGTCACTCTTACATTGCCTACCATCTCATGAGTTGGTTGGGGCCTTAACCAGGAATTAATATTTTGGGGTAACTCTTAATTGCCCTCCATGCATAGTTATTAAAGGCGAGCGTCTGGCTTGCCTGAGGCGAGAGGCGAGGCGAGGCGAGGGTACGTCGCCTCTTGAAGGTCTGGCGAGGCGATGTTGAAGAAGCGAGCTAAGGCGATCGCCTCTGTCGCCTAGGCAAGAGGCGAAAGGCTTGAAAAGGCGAGCAACTAACCTTTTTGGCCCAGATCCGAAGGTTTTCGACATAGATCTGAAGGTTTCCGTCCTATATACCACCGATTTCAGCCCAGATCTACCAAATCCGAAGGTCTTGAACTCATATCTGAAGTTTGCCGGCCTAGATCTAATCGATTTCAAGCCAGATCTACCTCTAAATCTTCCATGTTTACCCAATCTAAGGCTACAGATGTGATCGCCTTGACATGGCGACCTTGTCTGTGGCTTCGTCATTGCCGGAAGTCGCCGGAATAGTCCTCACGCGCCCCACGTGCCAGTGCCGGCGCCGGAAAATTTGGCCGGACCTCTGTAGACTTGGTCGCCGGCCTCTATACATCTTTGCCCCTTGCTTGGTTTTTAGATTTGGGGAGTTTCAAGCTGATTTTGGTGTTTGTCTTAGGGTTTTCACTTTCTTGTCCAACTAATATGTGATTTTTGAAAAAGATAAAGGTTAATTTGGGGCTAATAACAAAATATTTTATTTTATTGAAGTGAAGTGAATTAAAGCAAGTTTATACTTATTGGTTTAAGTTTTTGGTTCAAAGTAATAAGAATATTATGAAATTAATGTTATGTATAACTTCCATTGATACCATGCTTTTAAAAAATTGTTATAAGAGATATATTTTGCTTTATTTTCTTTAATTGTCATCTTGTTCGCCTTTTGCTCGCCCGACTCTCGCCTTAAAAATGTACCTCTCGCCCGCCTCACGCCTTTCGCCTTTAATAACTATGCCTCCATGAAGCTTTCACGTGGACCTTTCCCAAGGGGATATGTGCGACATGGTTGAAAAGAGAGAGAACAGCCCCCTAACACACACACAAACAAGGGGGTGGGGTGCATAAGAAGAAACACAACCTAGCCTGGTTCCCTCATGGGAGGCACGTGAGGGTTCATCAGATTTCACTACAAATACTTCACTTACTCTTGATGAGAGAAGGAATCAAGAATCATGGCTGAGGTCTCTCTCTCTCTCTCACACACACACACTCTCTCTCTCTCACACACACTCCCTCTCTCTCTCTCTCACACACACACACTCTCTCTCACACACACACACACACTCTCTCTCTCTCTCTCTCTCTCACACACACACACACACACACACAGAGCTTATGGCCAATCTTGTGTAATGTCTTACTCTTTACCAAACACTTATCTATGCAGGTATCCTAGCACCTCCCTAGGTAAAACCTAAGCATCTCTGGGGGCACTGCCATTTAACACCATTTAATATAAGAGTTTCAAGCTAAACCCATCCTTCAGCTTGCCTGCAGTGAAAGTTAGCATGTACTATTGCAGCCAGAAAGATTGACAATTGATGACTACTCCCTGAAGCAACTGCTGAAGCACTTACCTATACTGGTATCGCTAGACCTTCCTAAGGTAATACCTTAGTGTCCCTGGGGGCACTGCCATTTAACACCATTTAATATGAGAGTTTCAAGCTTGACCCATTCTTCAGCTTGTCCTCGGTGAAAGTTAGGAGGTACTCACCATTAAACACCATCTTCCCTTTCAAACACAAAACTTGGCAATTCATTGACCTAACTCATAAAACCTTACAAGGTTGGTACTCACCAATCCACTTAAGCATAGGGGAACATAGTGAGGAAAAAGAAAGGAAAAAAAATTAGATCTGAAGTTCTATACAGAAGGATCTCTTACTTAGATAAGCAAATAATCTATTGCTCTCTCATAGCACTAGATAAATGAGAAAAAGGGAGACAAAGGATTGAAAGCGATACCCAAATAACATAATGCAAAACTTGATAAAAACAAATAATACGTGGCAATCTGGGTTCTCAAGGAGTAAATTACATAAATCACTAACAGATGGTGAACTGTGCGACTGACTATATACGCACTAACCATTCTTTTCCATATGAAATTTGCCTACCATCAATGAGGGACCAAATTGTTTTTAGATAAGTAATAATGATATATAAACAAGGCGTCAAAACAGGTGACGCATCCTTTGTACACAAGAAGTATACTAGACAAAAAGAATCACTATGAGGAAAGTTTTCCACCATCTCTACAAAATAATCCCCTAAATTCGAATCCCCCTCTGTGCACCAAAAGAGAAAAGTCCTGAAAACATTCTCCTTGATTCAAGCAGTGTCGGTCTCGACATTGTCGAAAACCCTGCTATTTCTTTCCTTCCAAACATGCCAACACACCGCCAACGGAGCAGCATTCCAAAAACTATTCTTTCTTCTTCGCTTAACAAAGACCACCCTCTACACACCTCAGAAACGGACCTTAGCATGGTCCATGATAAACCTACTGTGAGAAACAAGTAATTCCAAACCTCCCTAGCCAAGGGGCAGTGCAAAGGAAGATGATTACCAGAGAATAGTATCTAACAACTACAGTAAGACTATCCACATAAAGCAACAGGCATAAATTTTGATTCACTGATCATAATAGTTTTCCAACTCAACTATTTCTCTTATCAACCTAGAGCTGCGATTGCTATATACCACTATTGACAGTGGCGAAGCTAGGTTTTGACCCTTAGGGGAGCCAAGTTAATAACCCTTAGGGGGGCCAAGTTAATTTCAAGAAAGTAATATGTAAAACTCAAAAAGGACCAAGATATAATAACAAAGGTTATAGTCATAATATAGAGGGGGTAATATATATATCACTAAAAGTCTAGGGGGACCATGGCCACCCTTGGTCTAACTGTGGCTTCGCCACTGACTATTGAAACCTTATCAAAGCTTTTACTCCTAAAACAAAGGAGTCATCTCTCTCATATTTACCCGTATCAAGCTAAAGTTGTGGTTGGTGTTAAAATCTTTTCTAAAGCCTTATCAAAGCTCTTACTCAAAAATATACTCCCTCCGTCCCACAAAAATAGTCCTACTAACCTTTTTTGTTTGTCCCAAAAAATAGTCCCATTTCAAAAATTTAAGCTACAGCTACAGATCTCCTTTTTTCAATTTTTTTCTTTCAATTGAAAAATATGATGTTTATCTCACATGTCATACAAAAAATCTACTCCCTCCGTTCCTAAAAATGAGTCATGTTTCACTTAGCACACTGATCAAGAAAAGCTAATTGACTCAATTATATATATGTATATATATATATATATATATATATTAGTATGTGTAGTATTTTCCAATGATGCCCATGTGATGTGGGACCCATCAATTAAAGTAGCAAGCAAACCAAGGGTAAAATGGTAAAAGTACGATCCCAAAATTGAGAGATTAGAAAGTGGACACTTTCTTAGGGACGGTCTAAAAAGGAATAATGGAGACTCTTTTTGGAATGCATGGAGTATAACTTTAGTACAGTTTAAAGGAAATATAAAAGAGTGAAAGTACGATATTAAAAAGTTTGACTTTACAAAGGGAACTACTTTTGTGAATGGAGTGAGTACCTAAATACCTACGAAGTCATAGCTCTCCGAAGCTCATCTTAGCATTTAATTTTTCCAGCATTTCTAAAATTTCACCTCATAGATTCCTCGTTTCAAAAAACTCAAAAACTGAAGTCCCTTACAACTTTCAACGCTTAAAGGTGATTGAACCATCAGCGTGCATATAAAAGGGCCTCTAAAATCAGGAATGCATGTATATTCAAATATGCACGAGTGACTAGTACACAAAACTTTTAACTATTTTATCTTCTGATCTTTTTGTGGATAGGATATTTCAAGTATCTAATTCCAGCCTGACATTCACGAGACAAATAATACAAACATATGACGAATTCCAGCAAGAATCTGACAATAGCATTTTGGCATCCAACTATCTAACAAGCTATACCAAAAGAACAAAACAAATCAGCCTTATAATTCGAATTATTTGTCAATTTATTAGTCTTTGATCCCCAGAAGAAAAGTGGCAAAATACTTAAATTATCATAACTTAGAAGGAAAAAAGGGAAAGAAAAAGAGCACCAAAGGGATAGATAACATAACAAGAAGGCATACATCAAAATGATTGCCCGCCTTCATAAGAAGGCAAGATGATTATGGAAGAAAAACACTTTCAAAAATTGCATGGCTGAAAATGGCACTTACACATGTTGCAATGTCGCATGATACATCACGCTTCCAATAGAGAGTGCCATATTTGATAAGTGAAGAATGCTAAATCTCTTCTCAAAACGTTGCCGCAAGGAATTTATAAGACCGATGAGTGCCAAAAGAATGCATGGGATATTTGATATTGTGTTGTAAAATTCTGCAATATATGAGGAGTGAACATAATTCTTCTCACACCACTCAGTGGAGGATGTGACAGGACCCCAGAAGCTTGATGTACCATCTGCCATTCGCCTATATATATATATATATATATATATTTATGCTCACAGAAGTACAAAGATTTCCACTATATGATCCTATTATAAGACTGTCCACATCACCAGAACTGTTAAATGATGTACCTGCAAGAAAGAGGCGGAAGGGGGATTAATTCTTCGACAAACAAACAACAGAAGAAGGAACATTCTTAGATCAAGAAAAGAGTTCTTTAGAACGAATTATTTATTAATTCATAACAGAAACTCCAGATGAAAAACTCAAATATTAGAAAGATTGCATTGTTTGGATGCTCAGATAACCAAATTGGAAGTAGCTCGACTTTAGGCGTGCACTTAGAGCAGACTACACTACCATCACAGCCCAACCTCAAAACCAATTGGTTGCAAGGTAAAGGAACATCAAGATTATATAAACTGTCCTGTCTACTTCAATATTACAAACACTACTAACACGCCCCCTTACGTACAACTGGGAGATCGGGTGGGCGACTAAAAAACTCTCTCGGTCTCATCATTGAGATGAGAGAGGGTTATAAGCACGTGGACTTGAACATAGCAAGAGAGGTGGGATTGAGCAGCACAAGGCATAGGTGGCACATCCCAAGACCTAGTTCAACCAACTCTTCCATAAACAATAAGAAAGAACGAGTTGCCAAGACCCCAGAGTGAATGCAGGGGTATGGCCGAAGGCAAGATCAATTGGGAACCATCTAGCAGCATTCAGTCTAAAACTAATTGGTTCTAAATGGAATTGCTTTTCATGCTTATCAACTTCCGTTTTAGTTTAATCTAGTCATGTGGTATGGATACTATATAAATGACGAAGTATGCAACATGAACATCGTTGCTTAACCGCTTCAATAAGGCAGCTAGAAACCCAAATTCTTATTTACCTCGCTCACTTTCCACCATGACTATCGAATAGATTTTAGGAGCAATATGGGCCAAGCCATGTTCACCCGAAGTCTGCAAAGTGCATTTCCTGTCAACAATCAGTTTTAAAAGTGAACACAATGAGGACTCATCTCCAACAATCCTACCGCACACCTACTCCCACACTTAACTCAGCCAAGTCTTTGACCCCAACTACTTGGGTTGGCTATGTGAATTTTTCTGTACTATTTTTGCCAGCGGTTTCTGTTCGAAGCCCTATTTTGTAGGGTTTATTGGCCTTTTCATCAGATGCAGGTGGAATAATCAGAAATATAGCCAAGAAGAAAGATAAAGAAAGGGATTTCATAATCATGTTTTTTGATAAAATATTATTATATACTCACAAACTGCCCTTTAACATCTTACACTAATCCATAATATCTAATTCAATTTTTTTACACAAATATCAGTTCTAGCTTTTCTTTGTACACACCCTCCCATCAAAAATTATTCTTAATCACCCTAGAACCAACACGAACCTCGACACCTTGAGGCGCACATTGGAAAGAAACTCCAATTGAAACACCATTAACACATTGGTGAAGGAAAGTTTTCCAGCTAGTATTGTCTACACAATTTAGCAATAAACATGTTATACATATTAATTTTGATAAGTAAAACCTTGTTATTCAGGCCTAGGGAAGGGAACATTTGGTACCCAGAATGAAAAGAGCAGAATACAAAAATTCCCACAGATTCATAATCGCCATGGTCAACAACTGAAACAAACAACCATCTTTGACCATGGGTGGCAGGATCCCGGTGCAATACAATCTAGCAAGGGCCCATCCATCATACGGAGCAGAGATCACTGGTAATGACAGTATAAGATGCTAGAATAAGTAAAATCCAAACAAACGTCTAGGCAAGGCGCCAACACCGAGAGAGAGATATCAATATCGAAAGCAATCGGTCACGCATGAAAGTTCAATTTTTTATTAAAAATTTTTTTTTTGTTAATATCAAATGATACCCACTAAACTTCATGAGGCTTTCTTGTGTGTCAGACAAAAGCGCAATAGACTACTCAAGTTGCCCCAACATAACAAAATTATAATGTTCAATCTAGGTTCTAGATTATTTTAGAGTCCATAGTTCATTTTGCATATATACATCCCTCCTCCTCCCCCCTCCAATCATCAAGTTAGCATGCAACAAGCAACACGTATGTAAACGTGTGTTACTTGGTCCATCTATCATTAACGCAAAATGATAAGGACTTCCAGTCAACCCTTGGTGTAACACAATAGGTGGGAACTCATAAACTTCATTCGGTTGTTTTATACATGCTCACAGCTTCGTACACTCAATCATGTTCATAAATCTCATTATAATCCCTCTAATCACCATCAACCTATCTATGACAACTTTGTTAGAAGCCTTCCCTGAATCAATAAAAGCATTGTAAAGATTCTTATTTTCCTCTACATTGTAAAGTTATAGGAGGTTTCTGCACAACCTGATGGGACATGTAAATCCGAGTAAAACTTCCTGCGTGGTGAAGGAAATGACTAGTTTAGGGATGAGATTCTAACTCACGTTGTCACGAGGAATATATAGGGATCACTGAGTATGATTAAGGTGGGAAACAAAACTAAATAGATTGAAGAGAAAGAGCACGAGTTGTCATTGTGAATCTCGTTAGATATACCACCAAAAGAGGGTAAGACCTTACCGTTCAAATGATGCAACTTGAGAACTTATACTCATGTTGAGTGGCATAACAGGTTGTCGAACACGTGACACATAGAGGTAAGAGGGTAGACAGCATAACCCCCTTTTCCAGGTAGAATGACATATTGCCGTCGCTTTACCAAAGACTTTAGAACCAAAACATCACAAAGATAAGATCATCAATACTGCAGTTTTCTACACAAACTTTGCCTTAAGTTTATTATATACTAGGCTCGGGCTTATGTTATTTACCAATACTTTGAGCTCCTTTAGACTTATCCTTGTGCATCTTATGAAATCTAAACTTAGGATGCAAACATGTACTTACCATCGAGGCCTTCAGAAGAAAATTCATTCACTCAAATATAATATGTATCACTCTGCTCCAATTTACAGTCCAGATATCAATTTACTAAAGAACCAACTAACACAAACTACTTTTACCCAGTGGATATACAAAACTTCACACTGTGTGTTAATTTAACAAAATCATTGTGAGGCCCAATATACAGACCAACCTACAACACTCCACCAGGCAGAATGACATACTGCCATTGTTGTACCAACGCTCTACACCACAAACAACACTAAGATCAAAAAATAATACAGTTTTTCCTACACAAACCTCCCTTAACTTTCTGTTATAACAATTTCCAATAACTCTCTGCTCCTCTAAGCTTGTACCTCATTATACATCTAAAGCTTTCACCAAACAAAATAATGATCAGCTAAAACAAAATATGATCAGCTAAACCTAAAGTGTTTCACCACATTCTGACAAACACACACAAAATCTACAACTTCACACAGCCATTTGCAAATGTCCAAAACTTGACAACACTCAAAATTATTCAACAAAATAATTACGAGGCCCAACCTTTGTGCTTGTTTGTGTTCTTGCATACTGCAAATTCAAAATTGAATCAGGTTTACTGAATCAATACTAGTAATTACAATCTACAACTTTCAAATCATGTTGAAAATTCAAACGGCTGCGTAGATCCAGTAACATGCATCTCGTGTGTTATACAATCTACAATCAATAATTCCAAACACCGAAATACACACACGCACACACACAATTGGCAGGTAATTCAAAAGATACGTATGTTATAAATGAAGAACCCTAAATCATACATGCAAATTATGCAAAAGTCAAATTTACCTTAAATTGCAAGAGATCCCTCATTTTTCACGTCTGCTTCGCATGAATCTCTCTCTCTCTCTCTCACACACACCTACATACACAAACAAAGGCAGTTTGAATTTAGGGTATGCGATTGGGCGCAAAATTACGGTGGGAACAGATGACCTCTTTGGATAATAGTCCTGCCTGATAGATTTTATCAGTCGGCCTCTCTCTTTTCTTGCTTTTTCTTTTGGGTGCTGCTAAAATACCGTTTCCTATTTATTAAATAAATAAAATACTTATTTTACCTTTCAACCAATTTAAATTATAGAATATGATATTTAGTGGACCTATCTTTTTATGGTTGAAATAAATCAAGAAAATATTTCATGATTTTCGAGATCATGTAGCGTGCTATATGATACACAGCAATTAAAAGTAGTACACTTTATGCTATAAAATGGTCTAAAAAGACCTTACCTTTTAAACTACTTTCATACAATATTGTTATTGGCTGTGATGTATTACGTAAATGTGTCACGTGGTGTTTTAGAACTATTGAATAAATTCTCCGGATATATCGAACTCAAGCTCGTTAGCAAAAAGAAAATGAGGAATCACAATTTGTTATCTAAATTTAAATCTTGTGTTAATGCATGTAATTAATTAAAAAGTGAGTGCAAAGATCAATTAATTTTGATATTCAACTCATTGCATGCCTTGTCACAAAAAAATATGATAATGAAAATGAGATCTCTGTCATTACTTTTATTAAAAGTAAAATATAATCGGGAACAATCACTATTTGCTTAGATGTTAAAATGAATAGACTAGGATATACTCCTCCGTTTCACCCAAAGAGTCCAAATTTGAAAAGTCTAATAATTAAAAATATATAATTAGTTTTGTAGTTGATCATAATTACAAAAATATTTTAGCATAGTTAAATAGGCATAATTTTTTAAGATGAACTCTTTGAGTGAAACATCTCAAAATAGTATAATGGACTCTTTACCTGAAACGGAGTGAGTATGTCTCTAATTACATCAATATTATTTTAGATTTTACACTTTTTTTGGAATTTATTCCAAATAAGGATATGGAACAAAAGAATGAAGATGTGAAGAAGTTCCACTAAGCAAAATTTATGAGAGATCTATGTGGAATATGCCTTACCTAGGCAAAGTGGTCATGTTGTCCGAATGTAGTATTATGGATAGGTTATAATATACTCTCTCTTCTTAAAAAAAAAAAAAAAGTTTATTTTACAAGTCAAGTTTTTAAAATTGTAGTTTTATTTAACCTTTTACGAGACTAATTTTTGGAACAAACAAAAAAAAGAAAGTGAGACTATTTTTTCTAAACAGAAGGAGTAATTCATAATCCACATAATCAATCCTAAATCAGAAACCCACTAACCAATTTTAGGATTGGTTGTTTGATTACTGGGGTTTAGAAATTGAAGTCTTAGGAGTAAATTTATGTAGTTTCATTATATACAACAATAAGTTTGAGATGCTTAAGAATAAGACTAGAGTGATGCTCTGGTTATAAAAGTATAAAAGTATTTGAGAATGAGTTTATAAGACGATCAATTTTATTATAGAAAATTAGGCTATTTGACTTGCATTTTGTCTTTGGACTATAGCCTTGGGTCTCTAATAAGAATTTTTGTATCTCGATGTCACATTCTACTAATAAGATGCTTGAAAAATGGTAGAAATTATAATTTATAGGCTTAATTTTCTACTCCAACTTATGTGGTAAGCATGAGATTGATTTTTACGTGATCATATAGACCAAGTGCTGAAATGTTTAATCAAATTTTGCTTGCAATATCCTCGTTAAGGATTCAGTAGAACTCGTGAATATTTTTTATGTTCCGTAATTGATTAGACGAGCCTAATCACAATTTGATCAATTTAGGAGTTTTTTTTTTTTTTTTTTCCCTTTAGGTAAAACTAGAGCTAAACCCGTGCGTTAAACGCACGGGTCAAATACTATTATATTTCACGGAAAGATAATATTTTATGCAAAGTTAGACATTTAGAAAATATAGATGAATCACACCCGAAAAAAAAAAAAAAAAGTAGTTAAGAACAACTTTTCATAATACTTCTTGATGAAGCTCCATCCCTCAGCTTTTCATTATACCAACTAATGTCGACATTTTTGTACATGTGCAGGTTGGTTGATTTTGTCTTTCTCATTTATTTGTTTGATAAAGGCAATATTATAAACATTTATTAATTAGTATTAAATAATTATAACAGAGAGATTAAGAAAAAGTAAAATTAATAATAAATAAAAAAATTATTATAAATTTGGAAATACTTTAAATACAACATTTGTCGTTGAACATGTGCAATTAATACTACTATCACTATCCCGTAACAAAATTTGAAGACCCTTAGGATTTGTACGTAACTTTAGACAGAATGACATACAAATGATCATGACTAAAAACTGTATTATAAAAATAAATGTGATTTGTTTGCTTTCATTGCTCTCATTCATGTTTGCTTTCAGTTTGACTATCTCAAGAGCTTGGAAATTGAGGAGAAAATCAACAAAATCGGATGGTGCCGATGCTAATAGTGCCTGTTTATCCACAAATGATAAAACCATCAAATTTTGGAAGGTAAAGGGTTGCCAAATTATGAGAAAACTTGCTGTTTTAATTTTTATCTTTCAAGCTTTATCTTGTTTAAGGCGAATTGGCTTCTCTTTGCTTTAAGTAAAGAAACACTTAAATTATGTCTGCCTAGCGGTTCAATATTGGACTACAACATATTCATAGCAAACTGCTGTAGAATGTTGATATTAATATATTATTATTCAAAAAATTCTCCTGGTTTGTTTATCTTTTACTATTATTAAATATTTTTTTTGGTGGGTGGAGAGGGGGAGGGGAGATGATAAAATGTGTGTACCCGAGACATTAATGCTAAGACGGATATAAAACCTAAAAAAAGCACATGTATGTGACAGTAAAACCTCTCACTTGTTGTAGAAAATGAGAGCCAATTTATTAGATGCTTTGCATTCATACAGACCAATTAGTTCACGAGTTAGGAGGAGTGATAATATCGATATCATCAACAATGCTAAGGCAAGGGAACACCATAACTGACACGGACCGGAATGTGTGGTTTTACAGAACATCTTGCTTTGGATGGTACATAATATCAAAATGATTTATGTAGTGCCTCCAAGTAGTTTGGACACAGGATTGGTTGATGAGAAAAGGGATTTATCAGCTTCCCAAGACACCAAAATATGAAGAGACAAACAGATGGGTTTTAATTTGGGCAAGTGTATTTTGGCGTCAAATTACCTGTTTTAGTAAGTGTGCCAAAATCACTTGTGTCATTATATATATATATAGATGTTAAGGCTTTGTAATAATTTTGTTTGTTGACAATTGAAATTGAAAATGTAGGAACCATTGTCTCCACGCAAGGATTTAATGTTGTTAATATACCTCAACAACATCGATATATTTGTGAATCAGCCAATCACGTGACTTGTATTGTTCATGTTTTGAAAACAAAATTGCAGTTGTGCCTATCTAGTCATAAAGTTTACTATATATATATATATATATATATATATATATATATATATATACACACACACACACACATACACACACACGCACGCACAATTTCCTCGGTCTCGAAAACAAAAATTCAATTAGTGAATGAACTATAATAAACATTCGTTTTAGAACGGATGGATCCAGTACGTCTTAAGAAGCATCGTTGACAATTAGGGGAAATTCTAAAGTTGTTTTTATAAAAAGAGTTCATTCCAATTTATATCAAAATAGGAACAAGATATTGAAGTCAACTTTTGGAGTGCAGAAACAGTGTCTTAGAATTAGAAGTGGACTTTGTCCCTAACTAAATATGTAAATTGATTTTTTGATTACGACGTACTTAACCATCAAATTGTAAATACCACTAAATTTTTTAAATAAAAGGTCAATTTCTTAAAACTTTGGTCCTTTTAAAATTGCAATTGTGCCTATCTAGTCATAAAGTTTACTATATATATATATATATATATATATATATATATATATATACACACACACACACACATGCACAATTTCCTCGGTCTCGAAAACAAAAATTCAATTAGTGAATGAACTATAATAGACATTCGTTTTAGAACGGATGGATCCAGTACGTCTTAAGAAGCATCGTTGACAATTTGGGAAAATTCTAAAGTTGTTTTTATAAAAAGAGTTCATTCCAATTTATATCAAAATAGGAACAAGATATTGAAGTCGACTTTTGGAGTGCAGAAACAGTGTCTTAGAATTAGAAGTGGACTTTGTCCCTAACTAAAAATGTAAATTGATTTTTTGATTACGACGTACTTAACTATCAAATTGTAAATACCACTAAATTTTTAAATAAAAGGCAATTTCTTAAAACTTTGGTCCTTTTAAAATCAAAAGCGGCACTCATCTTAGAGTGTCACTTTAGGTTAAAAGTCACACTATTTAATAATATAACATAAATTAAAAATAACTTCTATTTGAGGACAAATGCATAACTTCGATGAGTCTAAATCACCTGTGTCAGTTGTGTGAATCATTTTATGCATACTAGACTAAAATTAAAACATGGGTCATGGATTTTCTTGGACTTATATTCTGATTTAGCCTAGTCGCACGTAAAATAACACACACAATTGTCACAAACTAGACAAGCAAATGCAGCCTTGTATTCTCCTTAAGAGAAGAAAATTTGTACTGAAAGTCTTTTTCCTCCTCTATATAGAATGGAATAAGCCCTAAAGAAGCTAGGTCAGGTACATTACTAAAATAAAGTAGTTAGTGATGATTTAATCAAAACTCACCTCAACAAAAAAATAAATAAATAAATTCTAGTCAAAGAATAAGCTAACCTATGTGCAGACCACATGGCAAACTGGCTTGAGAAAATATCGTTGGGCTTATAGTTTTTGATGAGCCGCCAAGGGACATCGTGATGAAGTTGAGGAATGATGATGAAGTAGCTGATGTTTGGGTATAGTAATAGTAATAATAGTAATAGTAATAGTAATAATAGTGACAATAGTAATAATACTAATAATATTACTAATAATAATAATAATAATAATACTAATAATACTAATAATAATACTAATAATAGTAATAATAATAATAGTAATAATAATAATAATAATACATCTTGTTAAAAGCTCTATATTGACTTCTTTACAAAAACTTTTGGATCTTGTGTTTAGAAAATTGAAACAAAAAAATCGCACGTACAAGTTGAGCTCATGTCTTTTATGGCTCGGTCAAACTCAGCTTGGTTCAGCTCGTCTCAATTCGTAATTTAGTTATTTGTGACTGGAATCAGCTCAGCCTTGTAGTTGTATACAACGTAAATGAGAAATGAGGATGTGCAAATTACAGTTTTTAAAAAAGTGTTAATATCCCTAAAATTTGAACTAAACACAAATTATTTATTTTGAAATTTTATATCTATTATCCATATGAATTAGATTAATATCAATAGAGTACTGAAAAAGAATGATCAAATATTATTTTAAGAATACACGAATTTGTGTGATATGAAATACACATTTCATGGATTATATGCAATGTGTGTACGTGTGCGTGCATATGTGAATATATATATATATATATATATATATATATATATATATATATATATATAGACAGACCAAATGTTAAATTCTTAAGCAAAGGTTATGAAATAAACAAGCCTATATAGGATTTTTTTTTTCTCGATACGAATCATTTCTAAAGTTCATGTTTATGAAGACTAGCGAAGGGATCGAACTTGACACTTCACACTTTAAAAAACCCTTGGTCTACCCCTTTATTTCCAGATGTTACAGTTCATTAATTGCTAATTGAGTGAGTCCAAACCAAGCCATTAACATGCTAAGTCTCGCTTGTCACAAGCAACTTTGTTTGTATCTCTACCCCACGTTCAAAAAACAAAAAAACTATTGTCACTAGACACATATAGTTATGTACTCCTTCCGTCCTGGAAAAAGAGTCACTTTTTTTTTTCTCTTCATGTTGGACTCATTTTCAACTAGCTGGCTATATTTTCTGAGATTTATGTGCTTCTAATTTTTTTAAAATAGTAACCAGCTAACTAAATATAAGTCTGACATGGAAAAAGATAAGGCAACATTAACTCAATCTGTTAATGAATTTGATAGAAGATATAGGAAATGATTAAATTGAAAGTATGAGCGAAAGTACAATAATTTTTCAGAAAGAAAAAAAAAAAGACATGGTTAAATTAAAACATAAAGTAAAGGGCAATTGTCAAAAAAGTTTTTGTTTTTTCTTTTTAATTCAGTCATCCTATACATGACAAACTCGCCATATTTGGCCAAATTAGGATGGAGAAGATGAATGGCCTGGATATTTTACTAGAAGAGTGAACATGCATGGTAATACGTAGTCATGTCACATAGGTAAACACTCCTCCATTTAATGCCGTTAAGCCAGGGCTGTGGCTTGCTAAATCCATGCAGTCAGGGAGCTAAGCCATGCACGTAATTAAGGCGAGTCAGGCGACAGAGTTTGGACTCAAGTTGATTTTGTAGTGTGAGATGCGGCGAGTAGAGATCGTGAATATCTGAGTTAAGGAGGATGTCTAGGTTCATTGAAATTATAATTGAGTCTAGATACAATGAATCTGAAATGTGAAATTTGAAGTATTGAAATTCATGTGTTTTAGTACTAAAATTTAGCTTTACATATCTAGAGTTGAGTTTTGGTCAATTTCATTGTCGACCAACTTTTACTAGTGTATTTGACCCATTTTAAAGCTTAATTCATTTCTCTGATTCAAAATCTTGATACTCTGGACTAATTTAGTTAAAATTTGGATCAATAATTATTAATTATATTTTGATTATTAATCTTGACTAATTAAAGTTTTTTACTTTTGTACTGATCAAATTTAGTTATATTTTGTATGACATGTTTGATAAACATCATAACTTCGAAAAAGAAAGAAAAAAATTTGCAAAAATATGTAGATATAAAGCTTGAATTTTAAAATGCAGCTCGTTATTTGGGATACAACAAAATGAACGGTATGACTATTTTTCTAGGACAGAGGGAGTATATAACTATGTGTCTAATGTCAACAGGAGATACAAACAAAGTTGCTCGTGAACAAAGCTTGGTTTGGACTCACTCAACTAGCCATGAACTGTAACATCTAGAAAGAAGGGGTAAACCAAGGGTTTTTTAAAGTGTGAAGTCTCAAGTTCAATCTTTTCACATAATCATAAACATGGACTACATAAACGTCTCGCAATTTTTGTTTGTCAGATACAAACTCGTTTTGTTTTAGCAAGCATTTCCATGATCATGGTGTCATTTTGCACTTGTCAAAAATCAACACCTCATATGTAACTAACTGGATGATAAAAGATTAACGTACCATCTTGTAAAAAAAATATAAATCTTGCTTCACAAATGTACTAGCTAGTTAGCTACGTGATAAAATCTTACTTATCCTATTTAACTAAAGATAATTATAATTTTTTCAATCTAATCTATACAAAGATTAATAAAATAACACGTGATGATTTCAATTGTAAAGATTAAAACTTGACTAATGGTACTAGACGCAGGCCCGGCCTAAAGGGTGTCAAAATGGGCAATGGCCATGGCCCCTAATTTTTGGGGGCTCCAAATTTATATACACAATATATATATATATATATATTATGTATTATATTTGTAATATTTTTTTGTAAAAAAATATATGCTCCCTCTGTCCCTAAGTTATTGTCTTTATTTTCTTTTTTGTCTGTTTCAAAATAATTGTCTATTTTCATTTTAAGGACATCACTTTACAATATCAATATTAATAATCAAGTCAATTATTTTTTCTTAATCCGTGTGTCGTCAAAAAAGACAATAATTAAGGGACGGAGGGAGTATATATTAGTTGGGCCATTAAAAGCAATTAGTTGTGTCATAAAAAATTGATTTGATTGAGGCCTATATAATATTAATTTTTTAAAACTAAAATTATTAAAATCATACTTGCGCTCAATTATGTGTTTCAAGAAAGATTTAATATATATACATTGAAAATGAGATTTTGAAAAAACTTAATTTTGAAGACCCTATTGATGATTTTGCTTCTCAAAATGTAAGAAGATCTAGATTTTCTTAATAATTATTTGATACTTATTTTTTCTTGTATGTTTGTAGATTTTACATTTTTTTAATACATTGATTAATGAAAAGTGAAAAAATATTTGTGTAAAATTTTTATTTTTATATTTTTACGAGGGCCTCATTTTTTCTTTTGGCATGTGCCCTCAAAAATTCAGGACCGCCCCTGACTAGACGTCACTTATCGTGTGAGCTAAAGATAATTACAATATCGTCAATCAAATTTAAACAAAGATTAACGTAATCCCGAAAACTAACAAGCTCTAACTTAACTGGTACTACTCAATTCTCCTAACGGAGAGGTCGGGTATTCAAGTCCACTAAAGACACATTTGTACGTAAATACCTCTCAAGAGAGAGTACTCTCAACAGATAGGTCGAATGTTCAAGTCACCAGAGGCATTTCAAGACATTAAATTATAGAGAAATGTTAGAGCCATCTAAAGAGTACCAAAAATGTTGCACCTAATGACATGACACCCATATCCAATGTTGAATTTCAAGTAAATTTTTTGTCAGATCCTCTGTATCATAAGGCAGCAAATGTTTTATTTAAAAATTTAATCGAAATCCAATATTAGATTTAGGTGCCATGTCATTAAGTGTAATATTTTTGGTACTCTTTAGGTGGACGTAGCATTGCCCTAAATTATAATAGTAAGGGTTGTGATAAGATCTATTTCCATTCCACATTTAACAAATTTTTTTTTTTTTAAAGAAAATTGAATGATAAATTCGTCTATTAGCACCACTTAAATTCTATTTTTGTACGGTGGCTCTTAATTACAAAGAGAAAATTGTGAACCTAGACACAAATATAGTCGCATACATTTGCCCAAGTATTTTGAGCTTACATCTATGAGTGCTCGCATAATACGTAGTATATACGACATGTCCACGTCAACTCTACTTGTATATATACATAACGTCGTCTGCATTTACCATTATGTCTTCATTTCTTTGCTCCGTAGTCTGTGCCTATCTCCATTAACGGCTTTCTTCTCTCTCCTATGTTAACACCCTTTCACCATTTTTTCGACACAGTCCAAACCACTATTCATAAAAATTCAACCTTTCCCTCTCTATAAAGACTCAAAATCTCATCTGGGTCGTCGTCATTTTCATCATATAATCGCAAAATCCATTCGGGTGTTTTTCTAATTTCAAGATTCTTTCGAGTTAGAGTTACAAAAATGGTGGCGGCAATTCCGGTGAGGTATAAGAGAGTGGCGCAGGCGTTTGAGGAGGTGGCGAAGGTGAGGGGGTGCGGGAGTAGTAGCGGCAGCGAGCATTCTCCGGCGGCGGAGGTGGGGGAGAGTTTAAGGGATTTGTCTGATTTGGTAAATTCTTTCCTCGAGAAGGGTAATTATGCAAACTTTGGGGGTAATGAAAATCAGATTGAAATGGTGGCGGGGGATTTTGATGATCTTGATCAAGGGTCGGATTCAGAGGGGAAGGATTTAGTGAAGAGCTTGTTGGGGTTTAGAGATGATGATGAAGTTTGGAGAAAGATTTCTGAAAAGGTTGAACAAGGGTTGAGGGTTGTAGGGGATAGTTCGTCGCCGGAGTTTAAACGGCGGCTGATGACTTGGTTGCGGGAGAGGGGTTTTGATGCCGGTGAGTGTCTCTCCCTCACACAAAACATTTCTTTTTCCGCTTCTTTTGTACCTTCATGATCATACTTTATTGGCTAGGAAGATTATTGGTTCGTGTTTGAAAAGTGAAATATTTGTTGAGGGTGCAATTTGCACCTATAAAAATTGTTGAGTACACCCCATTGTGGTGTTCGGTACCGAAAACAAATATAGGCGTACTAAATGGTATTCGGTAGGGGTGCCGAACACAAAATGAGTGTATTTAATATTTTTTGAGTGTAAATAGCAATCTTCATATTTATTTTCAGAGATAATATGATAAATTAAGTTTTTGTTTAATTATAGAGTTCGATTAAAGTTGCGATCACATTCGCGTTAAAAATTTTAAATAATTTTGATCTATATATATTAAGATTATAATTCTTTGATTTATGATTTATTTAGGAATTTGATAAGATTTTTTTCAGTTTGTGTCATGGTAACTTTAGAGATATACGTACATTTAATGAAGATGGTGTGTAACATGTTATATATAGAGTATATATGTTCATTTTGATTTTTGGTTTGTGCATTTTATGCATTAAGCCTTAATCTAACTACTTTCTCTTGGATTGATTTTCTTAGGACTTTGCAAATCAAAGTGGGAGAGAAATGGCCAGCTTCCTTCCGGGAATTACGAGTACATTGACGTCAATGTAGATGGTACTCGCTACATTATTGAGGTTTCTCTAGCTGGAGAGTTCGATATAGCTCGACCAACCAGCCGTTACACATCACTCTTAGAAAACTTCCCCCCAATCTTTGTGGGCAAGCTAGAAGTGCTAAAACAAGTCGTGACACTAATGTGCAAAGCTATAAAACAATCCATGAAGAGTGTGGAGATGCACGTGCCACCGTGGAGGCGACAGGGCTACGTGCAAGCTAAATGGTTCGGATCTTACAAGAGAACCATTAATGAAGTTCCAAGTAAGAAGGTGTTGGGTTCCATTGTCGATTCGGGTAAAAATAGATCAGTAGGGTTCGTGCCCATGCCGGATAGGACTTTTTATTGTAGAGAGGATTTTGTTACAAAGAATATTGGGTTCAAAGTAGGCAATTTGGCCATGGCTATAAATGGGGGCAACATGGTCCTATGACTAAGGAAACAACATTTTTCCATACTTATCATTTTAAGACACCGTGATGGGTTATTTGGTATGGATTTTTGGAAAGAATAAACAAGTGGTCTTCTTCCATGGTTTGAACCGAGTCCATAAGTTCCACCGGTCAGCCATTTACCACAATGTAAAATATCTCTTGATTATGTCTAATAATGCAATGGTTGAATTTTTCTATTTTCTTGTGATTACCATTATAACACTGAAATTGCATAGATACACTGAAAATTTTCTTTAGCATCCAGCTCTTCTTTACATCGACTCTTCATGATCATTATAATTGGGCAAAAAATTAAAAAATACCGTCTTACGGATATTTTTTGTAAGACAGCTCTTCCTGACCTGCTTCAGGACTGAGCTGTGAGAGAGTGGACCTCCGTTTACGAATTAGGATCTGTAAGATAGTACCTACTCTTATAATTGGAAGTTGAACAATATATGTATGTGTATATATTGATGATGAGCCCTAGTCTAAAAACATGCTTGCGAAGAGAAGACACGTGAATTGAAGTAAACCCCAATCACGAGCACACAAAGGGTTAGATTAGTCATTATCACACCAACAATCACTTCCTAATTAGAATTTGATGATGCCGAAAAATCGGGGGCACCGGGGGTGCCGAATGGATCGTCGCTGTGTCGCAGATGTAGGATATCTGACATATAACTACCTGCAAAAAAGACACCGTGAGAGGGGCGGGGAGGACTCCCCGCTAAAGCCCTCCGGCGTGTTCGTCAGTCTCCAGGCTATATGAAAAGCAGGATATATTTGTTAAGCCAAGTTAGACATACCTTGGACTGAGAGAGGAGGTGGCTATAAATATTCGTAGGGGCCGGGCCTCTATTTATTTTGGGCCCATTTGCTGGAGTGATGCCCATACAACTTAGCGGGTCCAGAATATGCATATCAGAAGCCCCCCACTCCTTATTCCTCGAGATTCACCTCGAGGGTGAGGAGTATTATTTTCTCGTGTTCACCTCGGACCTGCCAAGATGCATCCACTCGACTGACGAGCATAACCTTGAAATTAACTAAGTCATGAGCTCGACCTACGAGCAGTCTAATGACCTTAAACATTAATTAAGGAATCAACTCGACCTGGGAACATAACAATGATCCTTGAAATTAACTTAGTCATGTGCTCGTCACTCGAGCAACACATGACCTCAAACATTAATTAAGGAAATCAGCTCGACCTGGGAGCATAACAATAATTCTTGAAATTAACTAAGTTATGTGCTCGTCACTCGAGCAACACATGACCTCAAACATTAATTAAGGAAATCAACTCGACCTGGGAGCATAACAATGATCCTTGAAATTAACTTAGTCATGTGCTCGTCACTCGAGCAACACATGACCTCAAACATTAATTAAGGAAATCAGCTCGACCTAGGAGGGACCTCGACCTACGAGGTTCATTTTTGACCTCGACCTACGAGGTTTATTTTTGGCCTCGACCTGCTACACCCGAGCGGGAAGGATGTAATCTACTCAGCCACGAGTTACATTCAAGCGGAGAGGATATAACCTACTCAACTGCGAGTTACACTCGAGGGGGGAAGATGTAATCTACTCAGCCGCAAGCAACGCTCGAGCGGGGATAATATAATCTACTCGGCCGCGAGCAACGCTCGAGCGGGGATGATATAATCTACTCGGTCGCGAGCAACGCTCGAGTGGGGAGGATATAATCTACTCAGCCGCGAGCAACGCTCAAGCGGGGAGGATATAATCTACTCGGCTGCGAGCAACGCTCGAGCGGCGAGGCTCGTCTGATTTGACTGTTACTTAACGGAGCTTGACCGATAGTAGAGGGGTCCATTAGCAACTGTTCTTCATTAAAGGGTCCAGCTGTAACTTATCATTAGTTAAGGGACCAAGATGTAACTACTCTGCATTAAATGGGCCAAACTATAATTATCCAGCAGTTAATGACCAAATTGTAACTGCTGAGTAGTGGAAGGAGTCCACTTGTAACTGCTGCATTTAGTGGAGGCATCCATACGTTTTGCAAATGACATGTACTGGAAATGTGGGGCATTCCACGTCCGTCCCCCAACTTTTCTTCTTCCACGGCGGGTGTTCCCATTTGATTTTTCGGTGAGCCCCCCCAATTTTTCTTCTTCCACGGCGGGTGTTACCATTTGATTTTCCGGCGAGCCCCCCCAATTCTTCTTTTTACACAGTGGGTGCCCCCCATTTGATTTTCCAGCGAGCTCTACACATCGCCTTCTTCATCTTCTCCAATTTAAAGATTACATCAACGCTTTCCCTCTCTACTGTGCCGAACTCGTAGACACCGTCACCAACTGAGATTTCAAATCCCAGATTTGACAAAGATGAAAGCACCGGCTGGCGCTGCATTATGGTGGCGCATGGCTTGGCGGCAGCAATTTCGGCCCTTCTTGGCGGCGCATGGGGTGCGTTGAACATCTTTTAGCAGCGATATTTTCTTCGCCGACGTCGGTTGAAGAGGGCGCATGGGCCTGTAATTCTTGTCTGCTGCTCCGTTGCTTTCCACTTTGGCCAGCTCATCCGAATGTAATTCAGGCAGCCCCTCGCACAATTACCGACTCGACAGCGAGCAATATCTTTTAATCTGTTCGTCCTTCGCGTGAAGCATACAGCTCCAGCCCAAGCTTTAATCACCGAACCTATTCATGTACTCACATGGTCTCACGCTTTATCATTTTATTGTTCACAATTTCATTATCTCCACCTCACCTTTCCAGGGTAATTGTTTACAATTTCATGAAATTGTTTCATGAATCATTACTAATTGATTCTCACAGAAATTCGAAGATTGATTCGTTTAATTTGCGAACTCCTTTTCTATCTTCTGTCTTTCTCTCTCCTTTCGATTTCAAGATGACATTCATGCATGTACGTAATTGCTTTGTGTGGGCCGACGACACCAATTTAAAGCTCCAATTAATCGGATCCTCCATTGATGAACACGGGTTCCCCTTTTCTTTGAAGATGTGAAAACGATGACAGGGTAGTAGTTTTTTTCTTTTCGTTTCCCAGCAACAGAACCAACTGATGACACACAAGTTCTCGTATGAACTGGACCGTCAATAAGTTCAGATATCTGGGCTATTGTTTAACCTGCCAAGACAAATTAAGACACTGGGTGAATGCAGGGACTGGCCCTGCGAAGACACTCCGGTGTGAGAGTAAGTAACCAGCTCTAATCACAGTTTAGCAGAGTGTATACGCTAGTAAAAGTATGCGTACCTTGGCCTGGAGTTGATCCAAAGCCTTTATAGGGCCAGCCTTAGCTGCTCATAACTGCGGGAATATCAACAGGCATAACTGCCGGGTAGTGGCCATGAATGCTGGCATAGTCAGCATAAATACTAGTGTAGTGGGCGTAACCGTCGGGCACGTCCAGCTAACGGCGTCCTGCCACGTCCCAATGCTACTCGGGGAGCAGGATGTGGAGGCATATCTTGCTCGCTACTCCCTGTCCTCCGCAGGTGGACTGTGCTCGTATGCCTCTCAGAGGTTGTCAAGGCTGCTCGGCGATGTACGCCTGTTAACCCTGTGGTAGGCCCCCGCCCATGCTGTGTTTTGGGCTTAGACCCAGGGCCGACTTTCTGGGCCTGGCTCTTCAGAATTAATTATAGGGCAAAATTCCGGCAGGTCCCTTTTAAACAATTTTTATTCGCTAAAGTTCACTATAATTGTTTTCAATTGCTAAAGGACATTTTTTTTTACAAAATGTCAGCTATGCCCTTTAAAAACACGAAATAGTAGACGTTGTGTATCAGAAAATACATTAACGATGCATTGCAATACAACAGGATGCACATAAAACATGGAACAATAAAACTGTGCATCGCATCACAAAACTGTGCATCGTCTTGTGCATCACAACACAAGATGATGCACAAACTACCTTTTTCACTTGCGATGCCCAACTTTCTAACAAAGAACAATGTATCAAATCGCATCATATCTTTGACGTACGTATTACATCATGCACAAACTACCCTTTTTCATTTGCAATGCACAACTTTTTAACAAGAACGATGCATCAAATCGAATCATATCTTTCACGTACGCATTACATCAACTGTCAGAACACAAAAAAAAAAAAAACCCTTCACTTCAAAAACACAGCAATCTTCACTTCAAAAAGAGCAAAAAATCTTAAAATCCTTCGAAAATTTTATAAAAACTTTTGAAAACATTATGATATTCTATTGGTTATATTCCAAATGGGCTGCATCGTCCTCAAACCCCCAACAAGTTTGTAGGATGTTTTATGATGACTGAATATCAGGTTAGTATTGCTGAATACATTTTAGCAATACTAACTAACCCACGACTTTCAAACCACAAAAACAAACTAACCATCTTTACTTCAAAAACATAACAATCTTCACTTCAAACGGAGCAAAAAAAACTTAAAACCATCCACCTCCAACAAGTTTGTAGGTTGTGTAATATCTACTGCTATTTTTACCGTCGGTGATCAGTAGAGTCGGATCTAAATTCCAAGAAGCACTCACACATATCTTTTAGCAAAATCTTCACAAAAAGTTTGGATTCAAGATTTTATATGATCTCAGGTACGTAATACATTTTATAAATATATTTTTTGTTTAGAATTTTCTGAGTAGAGTAAAATATGTATACAAACATTACATTTTTCGTGTTATTCCGCTCTTTTTATGTATCTGTGTGCTGATAAATATTATGTAATTTCTATCTTTTTTTTTAAAATTACGTTTGCGTTGCACACGTTTTGTGCATCACGGTGCACATTGTTATACTATAAAAAAGAACTGTTTTCTAAACTTTTATTCCCGATGTACAACTTTTGGCGTAAGCATGAACTTTATTCTTTTTAGACTTAACAAAGTTTTGTGCATCTTTTAAAAACATGAACTCATAATATCATTTTTTAAATTTTGCAAAATCTTCAAATCCTTCTGAAAAGGTTGATGGAATGGAAACAGAAGTTCATGCATCGAGAGTCACGGGAGGTTGCTGATACTGACAGTATCTATTATAATTTCAATAATATTTTTTCAGGCAAGTGGTTGGACTCGATCTGTCTCAATTGGTTTGTAAACAAATTACTTTTCATTCTGCTTGTTTTGTGGACCTTGTTTACGCCAATTTTAATTTCACATTTCTGTTGATGATTTTTGCAGTTTTCCCTGCTTACTACGAGCATTTGGCTGCATTTAGGGCTCGCTACTATATTGAGATCGATGCATCTGAGACCGATTCCTCAGCCGACTTTGCTGTTAGTTGTATATTAGATAGTTCATTCGACGACATCGAGTTTTTTTTGTGTAATATGGTGCTATAAATTATATTCTTGATAACTTTTGTAATAATAATATAAATTAATAAAAATTACAATTATTACAGTTGACGATGCATAAGATTATACTTGACGATGCACATTTCTTAACAAAAAAAAAAAAAAAAGAATAAATAGTATTGTTATAATTGACGATGTACAAAATTACATTGACGATGAATATTTCTTACCATAAAAACTGAAATAGTAATGTTATAATTGACGATGTATAAAATTATACTTAGACGATGCACATTTCTTACCACAAAAATTACAAAATACATTAATGATACACATTTCATACTTGACGATACACACGATGCACATTTTTTAGCACAAAAATCACAAAATACATTGACGATGCATATTTCACACAACGATGATGCATAAAAAACACTTAAAAACATCATATGTTGATATGGGAGCAATTTTGAAACAAATAACTAATTTATCACTTAAAATAAACTTAAGCGATTGAAAATGAATATAATAGAATTATACGATTGAATATTCTCTAAAGGGATTGGCCCGCAATTTTTCCTTGATTATATCTTAACGAGCGCCCCTTTCTGTTGGTGTAACTTTACATTATAAAACCTAGTTAAGTGATAAGCTATGCACCAGATGGTATTAGATGATAGTATTAAGCAAGACCATAATCTTCTTGATCGATGGTATTAGATTAACCAGGTGAACTTCTTTGTGGTTAGAAGTTTTGATCTTTAAGGCCTCATCTGGTTCAACATTTTTATAAGAATAATGCTATAAGTACTTAAAAAGTATCAAATTTTTTGTCCTAAATGATGTGTCAGCTGATGTGGCAGTTGGTGTGATGCATTAATTATAATTTTTAATTTTATTTTTATACCAAATCAGCTGTCACATCATTTGGTACAAAAAATTAGATATTCTTTAGGTACCCATATTATTACTCTTTTTATAATGGAACTCGTCAAAAAGTTGTTATTTAAACACGGCCACGTTTTTTCTAAGAGCCTGTTTGTTCATGTGTTTTGGCCAAAATGCAGGGTTAAAACGCAACTTATTCCTTAACTTAGCGTTTCAATGCTGCTTTATAAAAAGCAGCGTTTTCAAAACGCAGTTGCGTTTTAAAACGCTGAAATTCCTAACTTTTTCCCAAAACGCAGATTTTAAAACGCAGTAGGGAATAAAAAGATGTGTTTTGACATAATATCCCAAACGCATTTATAAATAAAAAAACCGCATTTTAAATATTTTACGTTTTAGAAACGCTGCGTTTTTAAAACACTGCGTTTTCAAAACGCTATAGCAAACGGGCTCTAAATTGTTTGACAATCTAAATTAAAAAAGTGATTTATTGCAACTTGAGTGTTAGATAAAGAAGTAACTTTCTGAGGGCATCCACAATGTCCAGTTCTTAACCCATAAGAATTTAATGGGTTGGTTCTTAACACATTGAAAGAATTTTTATTTTGGTTCTTAAAAAAGTGAATTCTTCCCGATTCTTATTTAAGAACTGGTTCTTAAACCTCCACCTTGGCCTGCTCTGCGTCCCCCCTTTGATGAGATGCCACTTTTTCTCTCTCTCTCTCTCTCTCTCTCTCTCTCTCTCTCTCTCTCTTTCAATAGTTTGAACTTTTTTGTTTTTTAAGTTTTTAATTTTTTGGAAAGTTAATTTGTTTTAAATAAGTACTATTTTGGAAAAAGTTTTTGTTTTCTATAATTTTGAAAAAAGTATTTTTTCTATTTCTTTTTCTAAAAAAGTATTTTGTTTTTTACTTTTTCTGAAAAAATATTTTGTTTTTTTACATTATGAACTTCGAGCCGACTTAGTTGAGCATATATGGGCTCTCAACGGCGAAATTTAAGTTTTTCAATGATAGTTTATGTATTACGAATTATTTAAATTATCTTATTTCGTATTTTAAGAAGTGTTTGTTTGTACCCCAAGTATTTTTTATTTGTACGAAATATTTAAAAATTAGCAATGAAAATTATATGCAATTATTAATGAAAATTAAAAATTAAAAATAGAAATGATTCAATTTCTTTGTTTGCACGAAATATATGAAATATGTAATGTACTAATTAAAATTATAAATGAATTAATTTATTAATAAACCAAGAAATTTAATATGTAAAATATTAATCAAGACAATAAAAAAATTAATTTATTTATAAGAAATATTTAAAATATGCAAAATATATTAATTAAAACTATAAAGAAATTAATTTGTATGAAAATTATAAAATAAATGAGTTAGTGAGTGAAAATCTTAGGTGACATTGTGGAACCCACCTAAGAACCAAGTTGAAGAACCAAACATTGGGGAGGTTAGTTCTTAAATGTGATAGTGAGTGAAAATCTTAGGTGGAAAGGTGGAGCCCACCTAAGAACTAAGAATCAGTTCTCCACACTGGAGATGCTCTGAAACTTTGGTTGAAATGACTTTATTACCGAGATAATTGCAAAATAAACTCTGTACTAGTTTTGAGATTTCAATTTAAACCATGTGTTTGTTTTTTTTTCAAATTAAACCTTCATCTATTTTTTAATCGAACCTTCCGTCAGTGGTATTAAGCCAACTAACTAAGGCCGAGCTAGAGATGACGTGGATCCTACGTGGTTTAGGCGGGGAGATAAGAATTCTCTCCCGCCAAAAGTATTTCAAAATAAACCTTGTACTATTTTTAAATTTCAAAAAAAACCCTTTACTATTTTTAAATTTAAAAAAAAAACCTTACAGTTGACGAATTTTCAAACCAAATTATTTTAAAAAGAACCTTGTACAATTTAATTTTTTCAAAAAAACTCTGGCTGAGATTATTGGTATTTATATACCTTTCATCCTCACAAAAACATTAAACTTCTCACAATCCATTCAATTCTAATTTTGTTGTCATTGGAATAATCATGAATAGAGCAGTTCGTTGCCATTGTGGAAGGATGATCGTGATGCGGACATCCTCGACCGAGCAAAATCCAGGAAGGAGGTTCTTAGGTTGCGAAAGATATGGGGTAAGTTATATTATATTTAAAGTTTTCGTTTGTGATTATTAATTTTCTAGAAAACTAATTAAGTTTTTGTTTGTTCTTGCGTAGTCAGAACATGGTTGTGGATTTTTCCTCTGGTATGATCCTCCTCAGAGAACCGTGGAAGTAGTTGAAAGTAACAGTAACAATTGCCTTTGGATCAATTTGGTGATATCATGCATGTTCAACCTGCTCTTCATCTTAATCATACTTGGTCAGGACTAAGCTATTGTAACTTTAAATATTAATGAAATGGGGTTAATTTTGTGGTGTTGTTAACATCTCTATGCTTGAATGAGATGCTTCTTATTTTGATGTGTGTAACAAACCCCTTATGTTTGTTATTTTGTCTAGTGGTGTAACAAGTCCTTAGAATATTACAGCCATGTAAATTTGACATATTAGTGGTCTATTACATTGTGTTTGTCTGTGTGTAATTAACACTCTCTTTGTGTTTGTTGATGATAATTATACGCGGACTGCATATATCAAAGAGAGACACACTCTTTGTGTTTGTTGATAAGTTAAACATGATTACATAATCAACATAAGAAACATTCCATTCATTTCCACTAGACAAAATAACATACATAAGGGGTTTGTTACACACATCAAAATAAGAAATATCTCATTCAAGCATAGAGATGTTAACAACACCACAAAATTAACCTCATTTCATTAATATTTAAAGTTACAATAGCTTAGTTCTGACCAAGTATGATTAAGATGAAGAGCAGGTTGAACATGCATGATATCACCAAATTGATTCAAAGGCAATTGTTACTGTTACTTTCAACTACTTCCACGGTTCTCTGAGGAGGATCATACCAGAGGAAAAATCCACAACCATGTTCTGACTACGCAAGAACAAACAAAAACTTAATTAGTTTTCTAGAAAATTAATAATCACAAACGAAAACTTTAAATATAATATAACTTACCCCATATCTTTCGCAACCTAAGAACCTCCTTCCTGAATTTTGCTCGGTCCAGGATGTCCACATCACAGTCATCCTTTCACAATGGCAACGAACTGCTCTATTCATGATTATTCCAATGACAACAAAATTAAAATTGAATGGATTGTGAGAAGTTTAATGTTTTTGTGAGGATGAAAGGTATATAAATACCAATAATCTCAGCCAGGGTTTTTTTGAAAAAATTAAATTGTACAAGGTTCTTTTTAAAATAGTGTGGTTTGAAAATTCGTCAATTGTAAGGTTTTTTTTGAAATTTAAAAATAGTATATGATTTTTTTTGAAATTTAAAAATAGTAAAGGGTTTATTTTGAAATACTTTTGGCGGGAGAGAATTCTTATTTCCCCGCCTAAACCACGTAGGATCCACGTCATCTGCCAACTCAGCCTTCCGTTAGTTGGCTTAACAGCCACTTGACGGAAGGTTCAGATTTAAAAAAAAAATAGGTGAAGGTTTAATTTGAAAAAAAAACAAACACATGGTTTAAATTGAAATCTCAAAACTAGTACAGGGTTTATTTTGCAATTATCTCCTTTATTACCTTTCTACATATATTATGATTATCATTATATTTATTTATCCATATTTATCAACATAATTATAGCTACATACTAGATAGTAATTATTTAGGTGATTTTAATTTGATCGCGAAAACGTTTATTTAATATTTTAATAAAATTATCTATCACGGACGTACCTTTAATATTAATGCATCAAGTGTAAAAAACATATTTACGTCAAGTAACGTGGCAGACAGAGAGATCGGGTGGTGGGGTGAGAGAGAGAGATAACTATATATATAGATGATGCTAGGATATTATGAGGTTTAGATAACGATTAACTTGTAATAAATAAATGTATTAAGGGGTAATATGATACTTTAATTTGTTTACCAACTTTTAAACGAAACGTGTTTTATTGAAAAGATCAATTTGTCTTATATATGTGTCTTGCAATTCAAATTAAAAAGTTAACGTTCACAACTTTAGTGTCCGGTAAACAATTGACATTTAAAAGTTTTGGTTAAAATTTAAGAATAGCCTCATTACTATTCTAGATATATTAATTATTACAATCATTACATATATTCGTTCAAATTATCAAATTGTTAGTAATTATCTAGTAGCAATATTTTAAAAGGTAATTTTAATTTGATCAAGAAAAAAACTACTAAATAATCTAACAAAATTATATACTCCTCAAGTAACTTTGATAATAGTACTGTATCAAGTGTAAAGAGTATACAATAAAAATCAAGTAATTAGCATGTAGAGAGAAAAAGGTGGAAGATGGAGAGAAAACCATTTGTGAATGAGGCAAGAGTATATATAATGAGATATTTAATTATATAACAATTGATTTGTAATAAATAAATATGTCGAGGGATAATATTGTATTTTTACTTGTTTACTAACAACTTCTCAAATGAAACTTATTTTAGAATAGCTAATGTATTATTAAAAACTAAACTTTTTAACATGAGTACATTAATACACATATCTACGTACAACTTTTTATTATTTTTTTTATAAAACTTATTTTCAAAACCAAAGTACAATTACAAGGCCTACATATATCTACATTTTTTTTTTATCAACTCCTTAATAATTTATTTTCAATAGCAATCTTGACACATCATTATTAATTTGTACTCCTTAAAAATCAATGAGACGCCGCATATATAGTTAATCAAATGGGAAAATATTAGAGTATCTTCAGTGGATAAATTTTTAAAAGGTTTATATAATATGGTTATCAGCTTAAAAAGCTATTCTCCACTAGATAAACTTATAAAAGCTTTACAACATGAATTTATTATTAAATAGTTTATTTTTTAACAATTAAAAAATAAAAGTAATAGTCCACGTTTATGAATCAGTTGATACTTTAAACCTAGACATGCCTAAACGGTTCGAATCGCCGGTTCCAAAAATCGCCAGACAACAAACCGTAACCGAACCGACAAATTACGGTTACGGTTCCGGTTCCGAACCGGCTAAGCCGGTTCCAAACCGTAATTTTTAATTATTTTTTTAATATTTTCTTATAATTTTTTTTAAAAAAGATTTCATCTTAAAACTTTGTACAAAGCATTTTTAAATTTTTTGAGGCTTTGTAAACTTTTCATTTTTGAAATTATAGAGTAAACAAGGCAATTTCAAAATTAAAAATTTAAATTTTGGCGATTTTTCACGGTTTGGAACCGGCGGTTCCGGTTCCCGGTTCCAAACCGGCGGTTCACGGTTTTGAGAAATTGGAAACCGAAACCGAACCGTGTAACCGGCGGTTCCGGTTCAAGGACGGTTCCGGTTCCTCACGGTTCCGATTTATGCGGTTTTTTAGACGGTTCGGTTCCGGTTCGAACCGCCGGTTCCGAACCGTTTGGGCATGTCTATTTAAACCGACTACTGATGAAGCAGTCCATGAGGGGTTTACAATCCCTCATTAGAGATGCTCTTATAACACGCCATATATCCTTTACAATATCTTACATGATGAACATTTAACTATTCCGACGATAAAATTACGTTACTTTTATGAACATAAATGAAATTAATGGATATTGCTTAACTAAACATGATTATTATCTTCTCTATCGAATCTATACAAAGATTAAGCCAATAATATTCGACAAATCTCAGTATGATAAATATTTAACTTGGTAATGCTACAAAATAGTAATTAACCATCCCTAAATTAAATAAAAATTAAATGATAAATTCGACCAAAACCCAAACTCGAGACAAGTTCAAGATAATTAGACACCAAATTTCTACAATTCAACTTTTATGGTGATCCTTATTTCATACAAGACACAATTACTGAACGTAGACACAAAAAAAGTTACATCCATTTACCAAGTACTTGATCTTAGATATACGAGCCTCCACATAGTCGTAGTGTATACGTCTATCCACCTCACCTATACGTACACATACATGTATATATACACATAACGTCGTTTGCATTCACCATCATGTCTTCATCTTTCCGCTTTGCAGTCTGTGCCTATCTCCGTTAACGGCCGTCTCTCTTTCTCCTTTGCTTTTGCACGATCTAGGTTCCCTCTTCAGATTATTGTTAGACAGTGCTGCTGCAGCAGCACGTGCGTGCCTCTGCTAAACCCGAGACATCATTCGTCTCCCGTTGAGTTTGGGGTTAATTCTAATTATCCCTCTCCACTCAGCTATACACCACGTTGGGATTCTTATGTTGGCACTCCTTCGCCAATTCCTAATGATATGGTTTGGGGAGAGGCTATGATTCGGGAGGAGATGATGCTTGGTCTAGATTCGTCCCCTAACGAGCGTCGAGTCAGGATTTTTGGTATGGGTAAGGGTAGGGTGGTTGGCTCCAGTTTTATGCCATTTGAGGATATAGGGGTGGAGCATAATGAGATAGAGGAGGAGGAGGTAGAGGGGGAGGTAGAGGAGGAGATGATGGTGCGTAGACAAAGAGGATTGCCTAGACAGAGAGGAGGTCTACGACCAGGTCGAATGAGTGGTATAAAGTTATACATTATAACACAATAATAATATCAAAAAAAATATAATTAACAGCCAAAAATTCAAAAAATTACCTCAACATTATCTGTATTGGATCCATCCTCCATTTAATCAGATTTTTTGAGAGAATTGTGTAGTAAAATTGGTAAAATTTGTTTGATATTTATAAAAATTTACAGAGGGGGCTAAATGTAAGATTTATAAATCTAGATTATGGTAAGGGGAAAAATGTCAACTCAGAATTCTCTTCATTAAGGGCAATGTTGTCATTTCGTCCACGAGGAGGGTGGGTATCTTACGGGGGTGTCATTTAGCGGGATGGCTATTGAATTCTTCTTCTTTTTATTACAGTACCTTCTTTCGTTTCGAGCAGAGCGACCGTATAGAAAAAGTCACGTTAGACAGGTCTCAAATTGTTCATCAGGGTTTCTCGTGCGATGATAGCACTACCGATACATTTTTTAAAATTCTAAAAAGATTTCCCATTTCCCTCTCTAAGAGAGGCCAAGAAACAAGAAACATGGCGGAGCTTCCCGTGGATGTGATCGTCGGACTGCTCAGCAAGCTTCCGGTGAAGTCATTATTACGATTACGGTGCGTCTCGAAGCAGTGGTGTGCTGTAATTGGAGGCAATGGTAGCTTCAGTTGCATGATTCTTGATTCTACTGAAAATGGCGTAAAAATGCTTGACTTGCCTTTCGAGAAACCTTGGTCTACTTGGTTATGGGGTTATTGCAATGGGTTGCTTTTAGACATGCCCAAACGGTTCGAACCGCCGGTTCCGATTCCGAACCGCCGGTTCCAAAAACCGCCAGACAACAAACCGTAACCGAACCGACAAATTACGGTTACGGTTCCGGTTCCGAACCGGCTAAGCCGGTTCCGGTTCCGCCCTGTCCAAACCGTAATTTTTAATTATTTTTTTAATATTTTCTTATAATTTTTTTTAAAAAAGATTTCATCTTAAAACTTTGTACAAAGCATTTTAATTTTTTTTTGAAGCTTTGTAAACTTTTCATTTTTGAAATTATAGAGTAAACAAGGCAATTTCAAAATTAAAAATTTAAATTTTGGCGATTTTTCACGGTTTGGAACCGGCGGTTCACAGTTTTGAGAAATTGGAAACCGAAACCGAACCGTGTAACCGGCGGTTCCGGTTCAAGGACGGTTCCGGTTCCTCACGGTTCCGGTTTATGCGGTTTTTTAGACGGTTCGGTTCCGGTTCGAACCGCCGGTTCCGAACCGTTTGGGCATGTCTAGTTGCTTTTATTAGAGAGGGATGACAAAATTTGTTTGCTTAATCCGTCAACCAAGAAGTTTGTGAATTTACCTTATTGCCCTGCTGAGTTCTCTGATGATGATTATAACGAGAAGATAACTAATCACTGGTTAGGGTATGATTTGATTAATGATGACTATAAAGTGGTAAGGGTTTTACAGTTTGGAGATGAGAACGGTGAGCTGGTTAGTTCTGATACTAGGGTTTATAGTTTGAAATCTAATTCTTGGCGAAGGGCTCGGGATTTCCCTTCTTGTTCACCTGTAAAGTGGGGTGCTCTTTTGGGGGGTATTATGCATTTTAATGTTTTGAAGAATCTTGATTTGATTGCCGGGTTTGATCTTTCCCGCGAGGATTATTGCTTTGTTTCGTTGCCGGTGCGTTTCGATAAGTTGGGTAGCATTAGCGTGCATGTTATGGTTTTGGGTGGTTGCTTATGTTTGGTTAGTGGCTACCTTCCTTGTCGTACTGATGTGTGGGTGATGAAGGAGTATGGAGAGAAAGAGTCTTGGATTAAGATGTTTTCGATTGCTCCACCCACTGTTGAGCCTTATTTTAGTGTTCTTCCTTTAGTTTCCTCAGGTGATGGTTTTGAGGTTCTGTTGAATTATGATGATGAGCGGCTAATTTGGTATGACTTGAAGAGGAAAACTGTTAGGAATGGCCCTGTAGGGTATTTGCCTCCGGAATGTTTTGCAGATGTTTTTGTGGAGAGCCTTGTACCGTTAAATGGAGGTGATGAAGAAGCAACATGGGCAAGTCAAAATGAAGGGATAACAAGAAGAGGTAAGAACATATTTTCGTGATCAACCTATATTCTCTGCATATCATTTATTTTTCTTTTATGGTAGCATAACTGATATAGGTATATAATACGAATTTTTGATTTAGTCGTCAGCTATATTCTCCAAGTTTCGTGTTATAACGTCATTATAATTTATGTATGGAATTCTTCCAATTTAGCATCCTATGGCTATTTCGTGTGTTGCCTCAAATTTTTGTTTTCTATACACACATTTGAGTTTCTCTCTCTGTGTACCCATGAATAAAGGCAGATCATTTACTTTTTGTTCCTTTGTTTCTAATTGTACTCGACTGACCTATTACTCATTCATGGCTCTGTCTTTGTGATGATTTTCTGTCGACGAAATTCAGGCTTAAGCTATAGAGATAGTGGAAGGATAATTAGTAGGTACACGCAAAGAGGTAGGCTATTATCCAATGACGGTTATGATAGTTAGATTCCCTTAATTGATACTTATGTTAGTCTTTAAACTTATTTAATTGTCAGGAAAAATAGGATTGGAGTGATGACTCGAGAGTATATTGCAATTGGAGATACTTGAACAGGTATGGACATTCTTTTTTAATAACTTCAGTGTCGATGTTGCCTACATTTATGCTGACTTGGTTTTGGGAAACTCTGTTCTGGTAGGGAAATATATGCTGGATCAATATACGGGAGATTAACATTGCTGAATAGTTTACCGAGAAGATCAGTAGAAAGCTTCTTTCTGTTGAAACTACAGGGAGGGCACGTTTCTTTTTGGCCAATTTCTGTTGTTACATGATAACATCTTTACTTTCATAGAGCAAGCAACTGTTATTTTTTTTAAAATTTTTTTGATAAGAGCAAGCAACTGATATTGCTCCTTTAAGCGTTTGTAATGATACTATTTGGGTGGTAGATCGTGTTAGATGCTTAGTCTTTTTTTGGAAAAGGGAAATGAACCGCTATGATACATTGCACCCGTACTTTTGGTATACTTGAGGGTGTGAAATGGGGTATGTCAAGTGGTTATGTTTGTAACTGCCATGACTTTTTGCTGTTTGTTCAGAAAATGAATGATATTGCTCCGTTGGAGCTTTTGTGATGCAAGGAAAATCAAACTGCATTGCCTATTTCATTAGCAGTTTTTGCTTACTTAAGTGTGTGAAATTGTCAGTTGGAACTGTTTAAGCTTTGCTTCCATGTTTGTTCTTTCTGCTCATGTTGACGTAAGTCACATGTTGTGGCTTGTGGGTAAACTTAAACAGCCTCCTATTTTGGTTTATGAATATTATTCAACTTTCAGAAGGATGAACGTTGTGCCAAACGATACGTTTAATGCTTTAGTTAGCATCAGGCATAGTTTGAAGCAATGTGAGCTTCAGTTTTGCATTGACAATGATGCTCTCAGTTTGTAGCTTTTTAATTTTTTTGCCTGACAGTTGATTGTCGGCTATGAAGGGAAGTCTGAGTCTACTTGATAGGATTGGCTTTCTGTAAAGCTTCAATTATATGGTTTGTACACATTTGCTTGCTTTAGTATAAAGTATAAACTATATTTTTAATTACTAAAAAAAAAAAAATTACTCTCACACTGTGCTCATCGATGATACATTAAGATTTTATTGTACAATATACTAATACAATCAGATTGTGTCGTAAAATATATTGATCTGTTTTGATGTGGTTGGATTCGGTTTTTATATTGTTTCTTGTAATCTAATGCACCTCAATGAAGTTAGATTTGTCACTCATGTCTCTGATCGGAGTGGATTAGATGTGCTTATTTCCCATTTTTAACAGTGGTAATTAACAATGCATTGCAGTGTGCTCTCAGATGAGTGGAGATTGCAAATCAAATTGTACTGTACAATGTAGTGACGTATCTCGGTGCGGTGCAGTTGGATTCTGCTTTTACACCCTTTCCTGTGTATTAATGCCTCAGTGAAGTTGGATTCGGCATTTAAATCCCTTTCCTAAGTGGATTCGATGTGCTTATTTTGCCATTTTTTTATACCTGTGTGCTGGTTTATCACTTTCCACGTTTTCAACACTACCTAGCTGGTAATAGATAGAGTTGCCATTATGATTTCAATAATGGTTTGAGCATTAAATGAAGTCAGAGGTTATCTTAATGTAACCCCATCTCGTATTGATGTCAAAGAATTGAAGCTGAAGGAAAAGAACAAGAGCAGGTAAAATGACATGGTTGTCATTTTATCTTGCGCTCATTTTTTTTGTAGCTTTTTTCTATAATGTCTACTGTTTCCTGTTATGGATGTGGTTTTATAATTGGAAAGAAGCGACTTAATATAGCTTTACAGGTATAAGCTGGTCACTCTAGGATTTGAGGCTTTCCTGTCTATATAACTCCCTAGGCTTTCTCTCGTTCTTGCTTTTTGTTAATTTGAATGGCCATTTTGTTGCCTTTTTTTTTTTGAATGGGCATTTTATTGTGTTTTCCCGATTTTATTGTGTTAATCAATCTTGCAAATGTAGGTTTAGGGCAATAAAGTTAACTCAAAGCAGTCGTTTCTCAAGAAGATTCTGACCTAAGAGCAGCTACGAGGTCATCTGAAGACAAACCTTCTGGTTCAGCTTTTGTTCCAGGGTACAAGATAACAGGGATGCCCTTATCTCTTGCATACTCGGCACCTCCGCAACTTGCAGCTTCATAATATTAGAGAGAGAACAATGAAATGCTGTACTCAAAAAGAAGCATCAGATAAATACAGAGTCCTTGAATTTCCCCCAGTTGTTGGTAGACACAAGTGAAAAACATCACTTTGTTCTAACAGTGATAAACATTTCAAGCATATGGAAAACCAAACAAAACATGCTACCACGCTGCATCCGTGAATTCAATCTACAATGTCGTCATCAATACTTTCTCAATCTATATTTTCCACATTCAATTTCCTATGCTGATATATACATTTATCAGTCCATTTCACCTCATTGATCATAATTATAATCACACAGCAACCCAATCAATTCAGTAAATTTGAAACCAAAGTTATTCAAAACAGAGGTCCAAACAATCTGAAAATAGCATACAAGCATTTATTCTTCTGCCAACTAATTCTGTAATAAACAAATCACAATTTTACGCATTTAATCAAACTAAAATTAGCTGAAAATCAGCAAAAAACAACTCTTGAACAGCCAAAAGACAACCAACATATTCAACAGTAAATTCAAGAACAAACTAACAAATTAATAATATACACACACAAAACAAGTAAAGAAAAATACCGTGTTTATTGGTAACCAAAACAACAATGTCACCATGAATAGACCCACCAAGAATAGCCTCATGAATCGCCCGGAAATTTGAACCGCCACCAGATACAAAAACAGCCAGATTCTTCCTTCTAATCCCTTCCTTGAGACCACCACTATCATCACTACAACTGTGACACCCCGACCCGGATTCCAATACGAAATCCCAAGGTCGACGCGCCAAAACAACAAGTATAAACGATAACAAATAGTAAAAATACGTGGCGCAATAATCCGCACACACACAAACCCGATTAATACAAAAACTTTTGATAAAATAAAACCAATCATCGGCGACGTTACAGCCGGAACCCAACTAATAAAACACAAGTATAAGTTTGAAGAAACATCTTTAATAATATTAACTACCTCGGCCACAACATGCCGGAGCCAACTATACAAAACCCACAAGCTACGACATGCTTGGGAAAATAACTGAATTAAACATATGATAGAGTATACGAGCTCGACATACACGTGTCGATTACCAAAAGAATAAGAGGTACAAACAGAGTATACATACTACCCAAGTAAAGTCTACATGACTTTACTTAACCAATCGTCCTCACCCAAAAGAATTGTCTAACTATCAACAAAAGAGTTCCATGGCTAACAAAATAAAGACCGCCTGCGAGCTAAGCGACAGAACTAATCGGCCTCACCGCGAACTTCCTGCCTGGCTCGGATCTAAGGAAAACAATTAAACAACAAACGGGGTGAGTCGAAACTCAATAAGTTACTAAATGCAACTACATGTCATGGCATAATGCTCAACGATAACTTTAACATTGCAACACATTTATACATCACAACCAACATGTAACATCAAATTGATATACACATAACACATCTCGATGAGCACCTTGATGTTCACATAAGTGCTTATAAACAACCACATTATAAAAGGATATTATTTCTCTTTCTTCGTCTTTGCGTTGCTCCTGCAATACACAAAATAACCATGTGCCCTCGATACCCGTGTGTGTGGTATCGACGTCCCCGATAAACCTATCGAGTTCAAACTTAGCAAACCAAAGTCATGCGTATTGCTACAACAATGTGGCTACTTCTCAACTGTGGCCAACAGAGGAGGGGTGTGTGAAACTCCGGCACGGCGACTTATGGCGATCACAGACGTTAATTTGTGAAGACCATAGGTCGTCCTACCTTACTCAACCAACGACGCCAGCTGGACTTACACAATGCACAAATAGATGTTCTTATTCATCTAATGCAAATAATTATCAAGTTCAAAAGTAGTGAACTTGACAAATGACAAGTAGATTATTCTATTTTATCACTCATCATCATTTAACAATTATGCAAACATTCGATTCAACACATTAGAGCTATACACAAGTCTCTAATTTAATAGTATCAGAATACGGAAGGCTAGAATCTTGATCAATCGGACTCTAACCCTCGTAGTAATCTAACATGTTGTTCGGGGAGTTATAATCTTCCCTAAAATCTACTTCTTGGAGTCATCACTAAAGTTTGCCAATTTAGGGTTTCAATGCTAAGTGCAAGACCACCCATTTTCAAGTCTCAAGTTCTCTATTTGTTCAAATCCTAACATTTATATGCCAACCTTTGTTCATCAACATCATTCAACACATACTCATAGCCCAAGTATAATGTACTCATCTCAACCTAGAGATTTATACATAAAAACAACATATAAAGCAAGTCATACAATAATAATGATGATCTAACACACATTGAAGCTTAAAGCATACAAAGGGGGTTTAGTAACTTACCTTGTGACGAAAATCAAAGCAACTAAAATAAAATCGAAACCACCCAAGTTGTTCCCTAGCTCATCCCCAACACAATGACGGCCTCAGATCGTCGATCGGACGGTTAGATCTCCGGGAACTCACACACACACACACTAATCTCACCAAAACTCTCACACACAAGCTCTAAAGCTCTAATGGTGAAAATGGAGGGAAGAAATGGGGAGAGATGAAGTCTCTCCACCCATTTAGAGATCAAAATTCAGACTTGGGAAGGGTAATGACGTGGCTCAAGGAGGGCCACACATTTGTTAAGTTTTAAGGGCACAATTGAAAATTCACAAATCCTGATTTTGAATCAGCTCGACTTGCACGGCCGCGTCAAGAAACTCGCACGGCTGTGCCACTCTCGCACGGTCGTGCTAAGGTAAGCTGCACGCCCGTGCCAAAGATTCTGGAAAAGGCTTGGTCATCTCGCACGGCCGTGCCAAAGAAAGGCACACGGCCGTGCCACACAATCTGGAGTAATTTGACACTCTTGCACGGCCGTGCCAGAGAAAGGCACACGGCCGTGCCAAAGTTTCTGTCCAGCACTCTTCTATTTTTACTCTATTTCATTGTTTTGACCACTTGGGTACCCCTAGGTGTGATCACATAACAATTCTGACACATTAAATAGACATCGTGAACCATAACGAGCAATCTATCAACACATAATAATCATACAATTCTCGTAAACATGAAATTAACATATAAAGCAAAGCATAATTTAATTAGCACGTTAATGAAACAAGTTTAACACATAAACTAAGTAAATCATGCATAAGAGGATTCGGGGTGTTACAACAACTAATCTCTACTATACTACTTTTACACTTGAATTTTTGCTTTGACAATACAACTTGTGAAACGAAAGAATTATGGGTTTTTAAAGAGAACCCTTTTGGAGAAAAAGAAGGAGCGGGTAAAGTTGGAAGGAATGTATTTTTAGGGTTTTGGGATGGTTTAATGAGTGGATTTGAACAAAACCCACAAAGCAAGCTTTGAGCCTCCATTTTGAGAAATTGGGTTTCAAAGTGTCGGATTCGTTCTCCTATGTAGAGAAACAAATTAGGTTTCAACCTGTCGAATTAGTTCTTCTAAAAGATAGACAAATTGCAAGGGACGGAGGAGGCAAGCGGGAGAGCCTCGAAGAAGCCGACGCAGGGATGCCGCCGGAGAGAGGAGAACAAGGAGAAAGAGAGGTTGGTCGGAAGCAAAAGGGGATGCCGGAGCGGGAACGGAGAACGCCATCGACACAAAAGGATTAGGGGAACCACTATGGGAGTGTCATTTGGCAAAGAGGGTCAACACTCCTAGCTCCGAACGCGCGAATTCGGCTAAAGTTGGTTTCCTACACCAAATTGGATTAGTAATCCAATCTTGCATGGGTTTTACTGCATCTATTTAAAGGGAGGGATTTCCCTACTTTGAAGAGTGCGCCGATCAGCATAGAGAGAGAGAGCATCGACCCAGTTTCTTTATACATCGTTTGATTGACAGCCGCACAAATTTTCAGAGTTCTCGTTCGTCATCTTGAGTTCTCGAGTTGTTTCGTTTGTCTGCTTTAGTTGTCTAATTTCAATCGTTTGGGAAGTGAGCTGCTCAAGACGGAAGAGGAAAGAAAGTAGCGAGAGGAGATGGGTATAGGAGGAGGAGGAGGTCTGCCAAGGAAAGAGGCGAATGTGCTCATGGGTCACGAGGGTGCAGTTCTGGCCGCTAGGTTCAATGGTGATGGCAACTATTGCCTTACCGGCGGCAAGGATCGCACCATTCGTCTTTGGAATCCCCACCGTGGTAATCACATCATGACCTTTAAATCTCATGGCCGTGAAGTCCACGACGTCCATGTCACCCCGGATAACTGTCAGCTATGTTCTTGTGGCGGTGATCGGCAATTCTTTTATTGGGATGTATCAACTGGTCTTGTGATTAGAAAGTTTCGTGGTCATGACAGTGAGGTGAATGCTGTAAAGTTTAATGATTCTACATCTATAGTTGTATCAGCAGGGTACGATCATTCCTTGCGTGCTTGGGGCTGTAGATATCGAAGCACTGGGCCAATTCAGATTATTGACACGTTTTAAGACAGTGTAATGTCTGTTTGTTTAACCAAAACAGAAATTATTGCTGGAAGTGTTGATGGAACTGTCAGGACATTTGACATTAGAAATGGTAGAAAAATATCCGATAACTTGGGCCAAGCTATCAACTGTATTTCACTCTCAAATGATGGTAACTGTGTGTTAGCAAATTGCCTAGACTCAACTCTACGTCTATTGGATAGAACTACAGGTGAATTATTGCAAGAATATAAAGGTCATACTTGCAAGTCTTTCAAAACGGATTGCTGCCTTACAAATACTGATGCACAGGTGATTGGTGGATCTGAAGATGGTTATGTTTTCTTATGGGATTTGGTAGATGCATCTGTGGTGTCCAGTTTTCGTGCACATTCCTCAGTAGTAACCAGCTTAAGTTATCACCCCAAAGATAGCTGTATGATAACTGCCTCTGTGGATGGAACTGTCCGGGTTTGGAAAACATGAAAGTATCAAAATTCCAGTCTCATGCATGATTCCAATATGCAAGTGACAGTTATCGTGGAATGCAATGCACAAATTTGTGTAATTTTCTCGGTATTTTAGTTATTGATTATTACGCTGCAAAAAATTATTTATTTCCATACTTTAATGTTAATATCAAAGCAACTAATTACGGAGTAAAAAAATTTTAGTTGCCTACATTTGGTATAAAAGCTTTTAAGTCATTAGTCAATTTATACTATTATCTAACAATAGTAAACTTAATTAATGACTGAAATTAGTCAAGGTTCGTGCGGTGGTGGGGATGGTGACGGTGATGGTTCATTAAAAATTTTGTTGTATGACCACGACTGTTGTAATTGAAATGTCGTGCGTAAACTATTATTTCATGTTCTTTCCTTCTCATCTCAAATATAGATTTCATAAACGAACAAACAATAGAATTGTTAGTAGTCAAATTAGTCCCTCCCTTTGCCACTAGTCAAATTAGTCCAGGGATTTTTAATTAATTAATGGGGTTTGGATTAGATTTAGATTCACTTGGTCTCTCCATCGCAAAATTCTACCTCAATCGCAAAACCCAAATGTATGTAAGACTAATTAATTAATAACTCTGATACCAATACGAATTAAATAATTTTATAACTTATTAACCACGAAGTGGAATAATCAATAACAAAAAATATTGATCAATAACCAAAGTAATTAAATCAACCAATATAATGGAGGAGAAACACACTTGAATATCATTATTATTAATAAGTCAAGTCAAACAATCACATGACTTACTGATCACTCTCAATTAATAAGTCCTCCAATACACTCAATATAACTTCTCAACCCATCATAAGTCTGCAAGAATGACTTGGAACTCAACGGTTGAAATCGTAAATTAGCGTACTCCAATATCTCAAAATTTATATGATAATTTTAAATTGTACAGAAGAAATAAATTTATCAATGAAAATGGACTTTTGTAAATCAAACGCGTTGCAAGAGCTTTATATGACTGGACCACTGGTGCATGATTGAGTCCAACATAAGTTATATGATCCATTTTTCATGCAAAAATAAAAATTAATAATAATAAGGGAGTGTTAAGCAAATTTCAAGCAATATATGTGATTCTGGAAGAAATAAATTAGCCAATGTTAGCTAATTCACAAAGTTGTCTGTCAATTAGAATTCTAAAGTGATAAATATGATATCAATGAGAATGAGATTGAGTAATTAATTTGTTAAAATCAATGTTAATGAATGGGTTGTGTATGGGCTCTGTAACTGTAGTATAGGTAGGTTGTTAAGAGAAGTATATTTTGGTGAAATCTCTCTTGTTGGGAAAAATTGGAGGTATATATTGAAAATGACAAAAATAAAATCGGTACAAAATTAAGTCGAGGCAAGAGTTTGAATATTTCATCGTAAGACGAAATTGCCCCATACTCGGTGCTTACTGTCTACGACAATCGTCCTAAGATACAACGATCGACTTTCTAATTTTAGAATTGTAGCACAACAATTCTAAAATTCTCGGCTAACAACTTGATATTCGGAACTTTTTTAAACTTTGAGATGAGAGAACTACAATTGCTAGAACAATGAATGCAGATTGTAATGGAGTGAAGTGAAGTGCAAAACTGAGGGCGTCTATTTATAGTATTCGAAGAGTCAGGGGAGTCTGTTGCGAATAGGCAAAACTTGGTCTGGGCGAATCTAGACCACACCTGATCGAGTAGGCGAGATACAACGGATGAGTCCATTGCAAATGAAAGATGAAGATATTTTGAATGCTATGGCACTTGTTAAGTACTCCCTCCGTCCCTAAATTATTGTCTTCCTTTCCTTTTTCGTCCGTCCCAAAATAATTGTCTTGTTTGAAACTTTCCTTTTTAGAACATCACTTTTACTATTTTACCCTTACTATTTCTTCCTACTTTAATTATGGGCCACATACACATGGGCATTAAAAGAAACAACACATTTTTTAAACACTATTCCAATATTAATAATCAAGTCAATTGAGTTTTCTTAATCCGTGTGCCGGGTCAACCCAGACAATAATTTAGGGACGGAGGGAGTAACTTTTTTTTTTTTTGTGGTGTCCTAAGGGGGCGTGGGAAGGGATCGAATCAGAGACCTCACACTTTGTAAGTAAGATGTAATAACGCACCTTAAACAAACCTACCACTGTTCTATGCACCTCTAGGTCTACCAAAAAATAATGCACACAACAAGAAGCAACCACGCATATTGTCAAACCCAAAATCTAACAAAAGACAAACATAGAAAAACTGATAACAACGAAAGAACCTAGTCCCTCCACGATGAAATAGGTAATATAAAAGTGTGGACAGAATGGATGAAGGCCCGACTAGTGGCAAGAGCATGCCCTTACGCATGCACAATGAGAAATGATGAACCAAACGAGCATCGACTATATGACCCAGACAACATTGACCACCCCATCCACAAGTTATGTGCGTACAAGGACGGACTGACTTTAGGGACGGTATTATCGCTCATCAATTGCATGATTCCAATGAAGGCAGTCTCCACTATCTCATTTAAACTAGTGCTACTATATAATGAGAACTATGCAATTAATAAATACTCCCTCCGTTCCAACCAAAGAGTTCACTATACTATTTTGGAACGTTTCACTTAAAAAGTCTACTTTCAAAAAATTATGCTTACAATTTTCATAATCTTTCATCTTTACCCTTCACTTGGGTTGTAATCATCTTGGTTGCGCTAAAGTATTTTTGTAATTATAATCAATTCCAATGAAACTAATATATCCCTTAATAATTAGATTTTTCAAACAAAGACTCCTTGGTTGGAACGGAGGGAGTACATCACAAAAAGTCTCGATATCACGTTGTAAGCACATTGGTGCATGATTCGTATTCACGGTCCTGATAAAAAATCTGTGAAGGATTCACGTGTTTCTATTGATACAATACAACAAGAATATTTATACTAGGGAAATAGCTAAACCTAGAAAAAGAATAAAAATCTGAACTAAATACAAAAGGTTTCCAAGAATAATTAAACTACAAATCTAACTAAACTATGACTAATTTACAGCATCTCGCTCCAGATATAAGGCGTCAGTTGTGCAGCAAGGAAGTAGCTCTCTAGACATAAGGCATGGGAACACCCTAACACTTGGACAAGGCTGTAAACGTTTTTACTCCCCCTCAAGTTGGAGCATGCAAATTCGAAACGCCCAACTTGGAAAGTAACATAAAAAACCAATCACGACCAAGAGTCTTGGTAAAGATATCTGCCAACTGTGTCGTAGAAGAGATGGCCCGTGGTGATAACATCCCGGACTTAATATGTTGGCGAACAAATAACAATTGATCTCAATATGTTATACGCTCATGAAACACATGATTAGCAGCTATATGTAGCACAGGTTGATTATAACAAAACAAATCAACGGAACGATCATGCGAAACACCCAAATCACCGAGTAATCAAAGAAGCCAAACCACCTCACTAGCAGTCGAAGCCATAGAATGATATTGATCAACTTCGGTAGTAAAACGGAAACGACTAATTGCTTCTTGGATTGCCAAGAAATAGGGGAAGAGACACGGAAGATAATAAAACTCATAGTAGAGCGACGTGTATCTAGGGATCCGTCCCAATCAGCATCACAATATCCTCAAAGAGTAAGAGGATTATCAGATCATGATAAAAAATACCTTGACCTGGAACCCCTTTTAAATAATGTAACACCCGTCTAGCGGCATCAAAATGGGGTTGTCGTGGTTGTGCATGAACTAACTAAGTATATGAACCGCATAACTAATGTCTGGGCGCGTGAACCGACTTCAAAAAGAGATCAGTTAGGTTCGTGCCCACGCCAAACAAGACTTTTTATTGTAGAGAGGATTTTGTTACTAAGAATATCGGGTTCAAATTAAGTAGGCAATTTGGCCATGGCTAAAAATGGGGACAACACGGTCCTATGACCAAGGAATCAACATTTTTCTATACATATCATTTTAAAACACCGAGATGGGCTTTTGGGTATGGATTTTTGGAAAGAATAAACAAGTAAGTCTTCTTCCATGGTTGGAACCGAGACCATCCATTAAGGTTTTTCCCTTCTCATAGGGGTTTTATTTTGAGCGTGTAAAATATATCTTGATTATTGAACGGCATCAGCCTTAATTTTCACACGTGGCAGATATCGCAGCATCAGACGTGCCAGGTGGACCAACGCCGAGGTAGCATAAGCAGTCAGGTGTCACACACCAGCTCGGATACGACGACCTGGTAACCATGATCTACCGGTCACCCTCTTTATTAACAGGCGTACCTGCCCAAGATGCCAACCTCGGAGATCATAGTGCGACCTGGGTAAATCCTAGGCCGACCACGGGAATATCTCGCGACCTGGGCATATCACAGGTCGACCTTGACACCATCCCCGGTCAGCTCGGCAAAAGCAGAAGTCACTTATGAAATTATCTGTCAAACTGAGTAGAATCCTACTACAATTCTACCTCCTTCAATCCCAAGCAAACCCGTAATCATGATCCGCAAGTCACGGGATTTGATCATATCATACCCAGTCCGAAAATGATAAGGATTATGATTTATTCTCTTATAAATAGCAGCCTCAAAGTCCTCATACGGTACGTGCAAATTACATACTAAAGCTATATTCTGTTAGAACATTGTGTTCTCTGCAATATTGTTGATTCTCACGCCGGATGGTTATTGCTGGATAGCCCAGCCCACCTATGGTGTTTTCATTGCTGGATAGCCTAGGCCCCCTACGGTGTTTTCTGTTGATCACAGGTCTTAAATTTTTTTTCTTCAAGAACAATCTTAGCAACGTCAGCCGGAATCCTACTAGACTACACACGTCGGTCAGACGTGGTCACCTACAGCCTTTTTTGCGTGATCAATTATTTGTCTAATCATTAAATCATACAATGGTTGGATTTTTCTCCATTCTTGTGATTACAGTACTTTGACGATGAAATTGTTCTCATCACATCAAGTAATGGCAATATGATCAGCTATTTTATCCTAATAAATTCGATGAGCAGTTATACTTTGTTGTTCTATAAGATCCTCGTAAAATTAGACATCACATGTCTTTTAATATTTTCGAATTCTCATAAAATTAGACATCACATGTCTTTTAATATTTTTCGGATTCTCATAAAATTAGACATCACATGTCTTTTAATATTTTCGAACACGTACTTATTAACTTTTGGATCAATTGCATACACCAAAAAACTTAATGTAAGGACGGATATCCCTATTTTTGGAATTGGTGTTATGTTAAAAACATTCATCCAATACTTGAGGAAATAGGTTTTTTTATCTGGGAAATCATAGAAATCTTACAAAGAATGTCTAACTTTGACTCAACAAATGTTGCTCAGTTTGAGGTTTGCTAGTGAACTTTCTTTTCATGCATGTTGGGTATTATAAATTTTTACTGAGATTCAAGGAATTTTTGATAATATTTCTAGTTTTTACTTGTCACCCGGCGTCGACGACCTAAGAAGAGCAAGTCTCGCCGAGCAAGTAGCCACATGAACCAATGCACCGGGTAGCCGACCTGGCCACGGCAACGAGGAAAAGATTAGTAAACCATGTTATGTACTCCTTAACAATCAACGGTCGCCGCCATATAGCTAATCAAGTGGGAAAAGTTAATAATGCACCATCCTTCACAATATCTTACGTGATGAACATACTAACTACTCCCTCCGTTCCACCCAAAGAGTGCACGTTTGAAAAGTCTAATAATTAAGGGATATATTAATGTCATTGGAGTTGGTTATAATTAGAAAAAATATTTTAGCATTGTTAATATGTTTGCACCACAAGTGGAGGGTAAAGTTGAAAGTTTTATGAAAATTGTAGACATAATTTTTAAAAGTGGACTCTTTGAGTGAAACATCCAAAAATAATATAGTGGACTATTTGCCTGAAACGGAAGAAGTATTTAGTTACCTGATAAAACCTACATTTATGAAAATAAGTGAAATTAGATATAGCTTATCTAAACATATGATAAGGGATAATATGGTATTTGGCCTTGTTTACTAAATTATCGAATTAAAACTTATTTTAGAATATTATAATGTAATTTCACAAAAGTTGAGAAGTTTGATTCAACTTATTAAAAGTTGGACTTGATACACATCTACATTTTTTTATAAAACTTATTTTCAGAACGGAACACAAGACAAGACCTAATACATAATTGGATTAATATACAATTTGGTCCCTGAACTTGTCAACTTTTCCTACCTAGGTTATTGTACTTGAAGATTTCCTAAATTGGTATTTGAACTGAAGTTTTGGGCTCTCAGTTAGTCCCTCAACTGACGGAAGTCAGTTGAGGCGTTAATTTTTTTTTGAAAAGACAAAAATATCCTTACGCACTGATGACTAGATCCCACGTGGATAATAAAAAATAAATAAATAAAATTTGAGAAGGCACAAACTAAGCAAACCCCCTTCCCTAAATTCTCTCTTTCTCTCTCACACACACATACCCTTTTTAATCTCCCCAATGAAGAAACCACCACCACCACCCCTCCTCTCCACCACCAAACCACCTCTCTCATCCCAGCTCGAAACCGTCGTCTCCCTCACCTCAACCCCCCTATAAAACAAACACACACACCCAACTCCTTTTGCCATCGCCACCCCTCCTCTCACTACCGAAAGTCACCACCTCCACCACCACCCTCGTTTCCTCTCTTTCTCTCTCTACGCAATCACCCTTCTATCTCTACAAATTCTTCCATATTCTTCTCCATCTCAGCCTTGTTGTCTCTCTCTAAACCGATTTAAATCCCACCTCAAATCTGATCTAGGTTTCACTGATTTGGTGCAACCCATTTTATTTGAGCCCTAATTATCTGGGATTAGTGACAGGGCCTCGTCTAAATCGAGCGTGGCCAGTTTTGGTCCTATCGAGTAGGGAAATTAATTTCTTAAAGTTGTTAATGGCGACATCAGCGATGGCTCTGTAATCGAAATTAGAATCCGAATAATTATTCGGAGTTGAAGATGAGGATGAGGTTTGGTATTGTTGTTGCTGAGATTGAGATTGAGATTGAGAGAGCAATTTGATTAAATTATTGACGCTCTGAAGGCTGGCCGCCGCCGCTTCTTGAACGGCTTTCTCCTCCGTTTTGTCAAATTTGAGTATGTATCTACTTGGATAATTGTAAAAATTGAATCTTTGTATTCGATTTAGGTCATTTCAGGCATTCTTGAGCTGGGTTTTTCTTGATTTAGTCTTTTTTTTACTTCATTTTGTATTTAGATCCTTGATTGTTCCCACTTTCAGTTATAGATTGATGAGAGACAAAAGGCTTTCGGATTGATAAACTTAGAACTTTGTGATAGTGTATATGTTGCTGAGGGATTTGAAATATTTAAGAGTATTTGCTGAGGGTTTTGAATTCATGAAACAGATATTATTCCTTATTATCCACGTGGATTCGAATTCGTGAAACAGATAAGGGTATTTTGGTCTTTAAAAAAATGAATTATCGTTTCTGTTAACTCCCGTTAGATAAAGGACTAACCGTACGACAAAATGTTGAGTTCAAGTGCCACAATAGAAAATATCATAGTACTGAAACCTAATTAGAAAGAAGTTTCAAGTTTAGGGACCAAATTGTATATTGATCCTACATAATTCTACAATTTTGTATCAACTTTTTGAACAACTTATTTTAAAAGGAAGCACAAGACAAGATTACAAACTTGTTTTGCGTTAGGTTGCAATACCAGTACATCATGTTATGTCCTCCATTCCTAAAGAATCGTCATGTTTGTGTATTTTTGGTCAAATAAGTTATTTTTCAAATGTAAATTGACTTATATATTTTTATTTTATTCAAAATCATAAAACACATAATTCGTTATACTTTTAAAATACTACAAATTATGTATTTTATTATTTAAAAAAATAATTAAAAAATTAATGTCAAATTTGCATTTAAAAAATATCTTATTTGACTAAATAATTAAACAAACGATAATTTAAGAACAGAAAGAGTATACTCCTTAACAATCAATGGACACCGTAGAGCTAATCAAATGGGAAAAGATTATAATGCACTGTGTTACAATAGAGATGGTTCCCACATACACAATTGGGAAAAGCTAGTTAGTGATAGAGCTGGCAATAAACTGGGCTAGGCCAGCCCAACCCTAACCCATTGTGTCAAGGTTTAAAATTGAGTCAGGTTGGGCCGACTCAAATTTGTATTAGGCTTTTAAAACTAGAGTCCAGACTCGCTCAATATCGGGATGGGCTGAGCAAGCCAGCCCGCGGGCCGACGCATCATGTCGAACTAATTTTTACTAATTTTGATATTTTTGTTAGCCTGCACGTAAGCTCATCAGGCCGAGTCTTAAAATCTGGTCTGCCCAACCCAAATTGTATTGAGCCTCCAAAACTAGAGCTCATTCCGTCCTAATGTCGGGTTGACTAGGCCAGCTCATTGGGTCGGGCCAATTTTGTCAATTCTAATTATGGGCCATGATTTAATCATCTACTAAATTCTGACAGTTAGGATATAATCTTAGTTTCACACGTGTGAAGGTGATTATTCATCATATGCAGAATGTTGCACAAGGACCCTTCAAGTCTTTCAATTCAGCCCGAATTACCTCTATTTTGCACAACTATCTCCTCAATCCCTACAGTCTCAACAACAACACTTAAAACCCATATTACCTAACAAAACCCCCAAGAATTAATTCACATGTTTATTATTAATGACTCGTTTTTTATTGAATTACTCGGATTTCAATAACTATGTCTATATTCTTAAAAAGTTGAGTTTTTTTATGATACCACTTTCATTAGATTCAAGTATCGACTGTAGATAATTCGTTACTACTGGATTATCATATTGTCAATCATGATTGCTGAAACTCTTTTTTTTTATAGGTCGGATTCAATTAATATTTTGAGCAATCACTCCTTACAAAATCTCAAGCATACATTGCACAGTTCTAAGTCACTATACTAACCATTGAACATAAATTGAATTAGATCTCTTTTAACTAAACATAATTATCATGCCTCTATACGAAGATTAAGCCAATAATATTCAACAAATCTCAGTATAAATTCGATAAATACTTGACTTGTGGAAATGCTACAAACCATCCCGAAAATCAAATAAGAATTGAATGATAAATTCGACTAAAACCCAACTCGAGACAAAGTGCAAGGTAATTAGACAAACCAAATTTCTACTTTTATGGTTGTCGTTGTTTCTTACAAGTCACAATTACTGAACCTAGACACAAATTGAATCACATCCATCCATTTACCAAGAATTTGATCTTACATTTACGAGCCTCCGCATAGTCGTAGTGTATACGTCTATCAACCTCACCTATACGTACACATACATGTATATATACACATTATAACGTCGTCTGCATTCACCATTATGTCTTCATCTAGTCTGTGCCGATCTCCATTAACGTCTCTCTCTCTCTCCTATGTTAACATCCTTTCACCATTTTCATGACACTGTGATCACAGTTCAAACGAATTCAACCTTTCTCTCCGTATAAAGACTCATAATCTCATCTGGGTATTCTTTGTCAATTTCATCATTTGAACGCAGAATCCAACTGGGTAATTTGTTAATTCAAGAATCTATTTAAGAAAAATTTAGAGCTGCAACAATGGTGGCGGGAATTCCTGTGAGGTTTAAGAGGGTGGCGGAGGCGTTTGAGGGGATGGGGAAGGTGAGGGGGTGCGGCAGTAGTAGCGTCAGCGAGCATTCTCCGGCGGTGGCAGGGGAGAGTATGAGAGATTTGTTTGATTTGGTAAATTCTTTTCTAGAGAAGGGTAATGAAAACAAAGTGGGGGATTTTGATGATTTGGATCATGAAGGATCCGATTCAGAGGAAAAGGATTTGGTGGAGAGCTTTTTGGGGTTGGGAGATGATGATGAGATTAGGAAAAAGATTTGTGAAGAGGTTGAAGAAGGGTTGAGGGTTGTTGGGGATAGTTCGTCGTCGCCGGAGTTTAAAAAGCGGTTGATGACTTGGTTGCGGGAGAGGGGTTTTGATGCTGGTGAGAGACTCGCACACAAATACATTCTAAAAGTCAAATATTTTATTGTTAAAAATAGAATAATTTCACAAAAAATTAATTTTTTGGTTCGATATAAAGTTCAATAAAGATTTGAAATATCAAGACATGTTTAAATAAAGATTTGAAATATCAAGTTGTAATTTTTTGATTCGATGATTTATTTTGAAACTTCATAAAAATATAATTTCGTTTGTATTTGATAACTCCGAAGATTACAATATGATACATAACATGTTACTCACTTCGTTCCAAAAAATAGTCTCATTTAATAAATTAATATTTTTAAAATCGTAGTTTTACTTGCTTATATTTTCTTAAAAGTACAACAAAATAATTACTATTTTTAAAATATAAGAACAAAATTATTACTATTTTTAAAATATAAGAAAGAGGAGTGATTTTTTTTTTTAAGACGGAGGGATTATATATTTTCATTGAGCATGGGTTTTATGCATTCTCATTGCTTTCATCTAACTATTATTTCTTGTATTGACTTTCTAAGGACTTTGCAAATCAAATTGGGAGAGAAATGGTGGGTTTCCCTCTGGGCATTACGAGTACATTGACGTCAATATAGCTGAAACTCGTTACATTATTGAGGTTAATCTAGCCGAAGAATTTGATATAGCTCGACCGACCAACTGTTACGCGTCCCTCCTAGAAAACTTTCCTCCAATCTTCGTTGGTAAAGTGGACATGCTGAAACAAGTTGTGAAGATAATGTGCAATGCTATCAAAAAGTCGATGAAGAATGCGAACATGCCCGTGCCACCATGGAGGCAACATGGGTACGTGCAAGCTAAATGGTTCGGGTCTTACACGAGAACCACCGGTGATGTTCCGACTAAGAAGATGTCAGATTCAAATGATTATTCAAGTAAGAAGAGATCAGTTGCAAAAAATAACTTTTTATGGTGAAGAAGATTTTGTTCTGAAGAATATTGGGGCTCAAAGTAGGAAATTTGGCCATGGCTATCAATGGGGGTAGCATGTTCCCATGACTAAGAAGTCATATATTTTTTGTACAGTAATTTTTTTTTTTTGGAATTTCGGAAGGGATTCTCTATAAAGTTAAAGACAGACTAATATGCTCCATCTGTTCCAAAATAAGTGTTTCTTATTTTATTTTAAAACGTTCCAAAATTAATATTCTGTTTATATTTTTAGAAAGATTTTCTAAGCAAATTGTCTATAATACACTTATATATATATATATATATATATATGTATGTGTGTGTGTATGTGTGTGTATTTCTTGGTTGAAGGTTGTTGCCGGAGTTAGGTGGGTTGGGTCTTCTGTTGAACTTGGTTCTATGCTTTGCTTAAATTCCTTTTATTCATAGCTAAGTTTCGTTCTTACATACCATCTAATGCTTTTGTATGTTTTGTTAATCATATTTCAATATGGATGAATTTTTATAAAACTGTAGTTTTATATTTTTGTATAGTTATGTCTAGGACAATTGGTTATTTGGTGTTCCTAAGGATAGGTTGTTTTACGTCAATGTCACTCTATAATTAAAGAATTTTTACTTTGACATGATCTTATGTTTTATCTTTTTTATCTTATTTATTTTATTGCAAAAATTTTATGAGAGTTATTCAAGCAAGGCCCGACCAAAGCCCAGGTTGCCAACAATAGGCTTCCCATGAGGAAAACGTTGGTCATTGTCTTGAGGCGGCTGCATGCTAAGTAGAAATGGTTCCATTTTTTTGTCATTAGAATTGTTATTGTTTAGCGTTTTTTTTTCTTTATTTTGAGTTATTGTTTAGCTTCACTGGTTGATCCAATTTGTTTTGCTAAAAAGCTGTGAAAATTTAATTATGTATGGTTTGTAGTACTGGACAAAAGATATAACTATGTTTAATTTTATCATTTATCAAACTTTATTGCTAAAATCATCTTTTCTTATTTGTCAACATCCTTCATTACTTCCTTTTTGGTTTGAGGCATTTTTGTATTTGGTTTAAGCTTTGGTTAACATGCCAAAAAAAGAAAACTAAAGTTGACCTTATTCCAGTGTGTTACCCATCCATGTTAACAACTTTGATTAACATGTTATTGTTTGTGTTTTCTATCAAATTCCTACAACTCCTTCTCACTGTTTGGGGTTCACACTCCTTTGATGTAATCCTGCTTAATACCGTGCCGTACTGTGCCCGTGCCAAAGACCTAGTTTTAATTACATTTTCTGACTTTTTTGGAATTGTGTACATAATGTCCTCAATCTTTTTTTTAATTGTTGGCATTATTTCTTAAATATTATTAAACCTCATTAAATGACTTTACTACCCTTGCTTAGAAAATTACTTTTTAAACACATAACGTTAATTCTCGCTCTTTCTCTTTCTATATATTCCCTCCGTTTCAGGCAAAGAGTCTATTTTTAAAAAATTATGCAAACTATTTTCATAATCTTTCATCTTTACCCTCCACTTGTATTGTAGTCATCTTGATTGTACTTAAGTATTTTTGTAATTATGACAAACTCTAATAACACTAATATATCTCTTAATAACTAAACTTTTTAAATGTGAACTCTTTGGGTGGAACGGAGGGAGTATTAAATTCTTTATTTTCCCACACACACATACACACACACACAAACATAATATATATATATATATATTAGTAATTTTTATCTCTTTTTCACGCAAGCAATAAAATATTCGTTCAACTCATATCAAACATTAGGAAAACAATAATTTGTTTCCCCAACTTCATTATCACGTGTAATATATATGTATATATATATATATATATATATTTAAGAGTTTGTAAAAACAAATTCAATTTTTGGTGTTAAATACCATTTCTATTTCAAGGCATTCAATTAGTTATAGCATTATCATTATATTTAGACGAACTCAAAGATATATTTTATATCTTAAAAGAAATAAAACATAGCATAATGTTTGATAAAGATCAATTAAAATTTTTAAAATATTTCAAACAACATTGGAGGTTTATAAGATGGTTGTGTATAAAAAATAAAGGTCAAATTATTATTTTCTCCCCAAAGTATCCACAAAATCCCAATTTACTACCTATAGTCTATTTTGTCTCATTTTCATATTCAATGTTATCATTTTTTCCAATTTTTCTCCTAATAGGACGGATATTAAAAAAATTAACGAAAATTGGTCAATGCTTCGCACATGACATATAATATCTAAAAATTATTATATTGCCCACAAATATTGTGTCAAATTAAACCCACCAATCCACCGTCGTCATCGCCTCTTTTTCTCTCTCCTTTGCACAGTAAATGGGCTGAGATTGGGAGAGAATGAAGATTAGTTGTTGGTCACATCGCCTCTTTTTCTCTCCATTGTACAGTAAATGGGCTGAGACAGGGAGAGAATGAAGATTAGTTGTTGGACACCTTTTTTTATTTTAATCTGTTTTAATTTTTTTATACAATTATAATTTTAAAATATCTTAAATATCAAATGCATACCTATTTTCATTTTAATTTCATTTAGAAAAATTTATAATTTAAAATATATTTTTTTTAAAGAATTTTAAAATATCTTAAATATTAATGGTTATCAATTTTTATTTTATTTTGCTTTAATTCTTCTAAAAAAATTCAAAAATATATTAAATGTCAAATGGTTAACTAAACGTTGAAATTATATCTAACCTACATGTGCTAATAATTAGTTAATGATGCATTTTTTTTATTAAACACCTATTTTAAATACTAATTAAACAATACTAATAATATATATGTACTGTAATGGGGTTTCATTTTAATTCTACTACTAAAATTGTATTAATCAAAATTTAGGAAATAATGCTCCAAATACCATTATTAAAGGGCAATATAATTTAGGGTAAATTACAAAGAACCCCCCTAAATTATTGGTCAAGTTTGAGTTACATCTCTCAACTATTAATTGAAGCAATGTATCTCTCTCATCTATAATTTTTTCTTAAATTACGAAACTGAGAAAAATTGTAACATTGAATACAAAAAAAATAGACTATTGGTAGCAAACTAAGATTTAGTGAATACTTTTGGAGGAAAATAATAATTTGGCCAAAAATAAAGTTTCAGATATAGCATTATCATTATATGTAGACGAACTCAAAGATTAATTGAAGTTTCTATTTTCATCAAATCTAATTTTCATGATATCTTATCAAAAATAAAATATATGCTAATTTATTATTTATGCCATGAAATTTGAGGCTTGTGAGTTTTCAACAATGAACACCTTTATTACTTGTTGTTGCCAAGAGCTTTTTTAATCCAATCATCTATTTAGTAAAAAATGTTTTAAACACGTAGACTGAGGTGGGGTTAAGGTTGCGTAATCCTAGAGGGTGCGATGTTATCGTTAATTTTTATTTTTATTTTTTACAGTAGGAGTAATTTTTATTTTTAATTTTTTGTAATTAACTATAAAACAATGTCACATTCAAAAGAATGTTCTAAAAAAGTTTTAATTGGATCACGTTTAAAAAGAATATTCATTGGAGATGCTCTAAGTCCAATATCAACAACACATCTTCAGCCTTATTTGAAATCTACTAACTTATTGGATCAAAGTACTAACATGTGAAGATGATTTTGAACAAATTTTTCCCTAGCACATTTCCATGTTTCAACCCTAGATTTTAAAACATCCCTTCCTTCCCTCTACAATTCATTTCAAATAAAACAAAATTGAAAAATAATAACAGTCCTAACTACATAAAATCAAAATTGTTTGAAAAATTCATTGAAAAAACACAAACCACAAAACTAACAAGAACAAATGTAGGCACCCATAGACTCAAATTTGCGGGGAAATCAAAGCAGATTGCCTGGAAGGAGACCCCTTTTTAATTAAATTTTATTTTCAAAAAATTAATCAAAAATTGATGTAAGAAAAGGGTCTCTCAAAAAGGCTAAATTCTACGCCATTTCATTCTTCTCTCCCTTCTCCACTTTTCACAAACGAACAAATACTAACAAATTACAGAAATTTGTTTTGAAGACAGGGTTGGAATTTGGGAAAAAATGATAATCGGGAGAGAGAAAGATGTCAGAAGTTTGGTAAGCAGATATGTCGATAGATAAGAACAACAACTGACCAGTAAAACTTCTCTCTGATGTATCTTAATTTAGCTACAGCCACTTTGGCAATTTCAATATTAGGGCATTCAATTTCTCCCCAATCTTGGTACAATGTAGCGCATTCTTTCATTACAAATCAATAAGGAAAAAACAATTAGAAAAAAGAATTCACCATACAAGCTCAATCAAGGAAGACCGAGAGAGGAGGGAGAAGAAAGGAGCGTAATGTTGAAACTCCAAACCCTAGCTGCAGTACTTATAGACTTCAAATGTGATCTTAGACGCTCATCTTTGGACCTTAGAGTGACACTCGTAATTAAACTCATTTTTTTTTGGCTTAAGAGGAGACAAACTAAAAACTATTTGGGCTTCTAACCGAAATGACTGTGCGGTTCTTGGTAGTAGATGATTCTACCGTAGATTACCACAATTCTCAATTCCCTCTATGCGCTATTAAAATGATCTTTACATATTCGTTATATTTAAGCATGACAATCGACCGATACACTTTGGTAAATTTTTAACTGTTGTAATACCATTTTTTTTAAAAGGGTCACACTTTTGTGCATCGCGATAAAGCGGTTGAAAATCCACCAAAATATATTGACATATATTTTTTTCTATATTTTAAGTGACAAATGTCCAACATTGCATTGAGTGAATCTAATACTCCCTCTGTTCCTAAATTTATTTTTTTATTTATAATTTTGGAAAAAAAATAAAAAATTCTGTCAAATTTATATTTGAAAAATATTTTGTTTGACCAAAAAAAATCAAACAGGACAATACAATAATTTAAGAACGGAAAAGTAATAAAAATTCTCCATCCGCTATTAGATTGATTGTTACATGTTTGTTATCTTTAAATAACAAGTATTTGACACTACATAAAGTGAATCTAACACTCCTTCCGTCCTTAAATGAGTGTATTTTTAATTTTTTTCACTAAAATTTAAAAAGTTAAGTTTATGGTTATTTTAGTAACAAATGTACTTTGATGCCCTTACATATCCACATACTCCCTCCGTCCCGGATAAATATTTCTAGTTCATAAAATACATAAATTAAAAAACATAATTAATGATGTGTTTTAAAATATGTTCTAACAATAACACTAATGAACATTAATTGAGTTCAACTATTCTAAATAATTGGGTTTTTTTGAAATATATTAATTGTTATATTAAATAAAACTTTAAGGGTATATTAGTAACATTAGTTGGAACATCCCAAAATAAAAAGTAAGAACATTTATCCGAGACGGAGGGAGTATAACTTTACAAGATATGATACGTGTCAAAGATAAAATTAGTAAACTTAAACAAAAATAAACACTCTTTCTGAGACAAAAAAAAATTAAAAAATAGACACTTATCTTCAACTGAACCCGATAAACACAATCAAAATCACCGTGCCTTGAAAGTGAACATCAAAGAAACAGGCACAAGATAAACACCTCATTTCTAAAGAATAAAAAGCTACCAAAACAAGAACATCATTTGCGTGAGCGTAAGAACTTATTCCAACCCCAACAAGGTTCTTCAACCCTTGGCCAAGTACACCCCACTTGATAATATTAATATCACCGAAAAGAAGATTTAGCTATGTATTATTAGCTGTAATGGGTAGGGTTTGCTTTGCTCTGAATAAGAGGAACACCATCCTCCCTCCAAGCAATCCGCTCTTCACACAGCGCTTCCACTACCTCCACATACATCCTGTGTTCCTGATAAAAAGATCGAGTATGTCAAATAAGAAAGCCAAAAATGAGAAGAGGAAGTTTAGTCCAAGTTTAAACTATGGTTATAGGACCCCATATTTTTAAATATTTTGATAATATTCTTATCATCGTTTCTTGTTGCTTGATACATCTTTAGCTGCTAGAAGAGGATGGCTTTTACCAGCTGGTTTCTTTCTTCTTTCTTCTTCTTATGCTTCTTTCTTTTTCCTTCTTATTTTGTGGTGGTTGGGGGAGTGGAGGGTCCCAAAGACACCAATTGCAATTGTGATAATCCTATTAGGGTTGTAAATAACCCGATTCTAACTCATTTAGTCGAGGTTGAGGTTTACTCGAGCCAAGGAACTGATGTTACTTCCTGAAAGGAGCTGTACTAAAGCCCAAGTAAAAATATGCTATAAATCATATAGAATGTGCATACTTGTTCGAGCCGAGCTGGGCTCATTTATATCTGGAGCCTAAAATCATGTTCAAGCTCGACTTGAACCCAACACGAGTTGAGCTCAATGTCGGTTTATTAAACAGCCCTGATAGCTACATTTTTCATTGCTCTACGCATAAAGTTGTTGCCAATAATTTATCTTAAAACTCCAAAAAAATCTACTTTTTGATTGCAGAAGGCATACAAGTTTCAGCACCTGACGAAGAACCCTTGCCGCAAGGTCTTCTGCTGTGTCATTAAAAAGCACGGGAACAACCCTCTGAGCAAGGGTGCGACCAGTATCATAGCTCTCATCAACGAAATGGATTGTAGGACCTGAGTATCTTCTCAAATACCAAAAAGAAAAAACATGAGAAACTGTCTTCACGTATGCTACAGTAATCTAAGGTCAAATGGAAGCTGAAAACTGAAAAATTTCAGGTAAAGTAGCTTTGCAAACACACTGCAGGGAGAAGATGAATGAGTCTGCTTTTGTGTACACAAAACATTAATCTCAGAGCAAATCTGATGGTAAGTACTGTGGTTTAAAATAACTTTTATCTTTAAATGAATGATAAAAGATTATTGGAAAATACCTAGCTCCAGAAGCAATTACTGCTTTATGCACCTTGATACCATAATACCCTTTGCCTCCGAAAGCTGGAAGAAGGGAAGGATGAATATTCAATATGCACTTTGGATAAGCTCGGACCAAGTCGGATGGTATAAGCTTCAAGTAACCGGCTAAAAGGATAAAGTCCACCTTGTATCGCCTGCTCAACATAAGACATCTTTTACACAATAAGAAAAGGTGAAGGAAAAAAGAAGAAAAACACAGCAGTAGACGCAACAAATATTCACCAATAAAAAATATAAAGAATAGATAAGCTAAGCAACACCAGGTTTTAAGCAAGGAATGTAAAAAGTGCAATGATTGCATGTCTCCATGATAAAGAAGAATATGACTAAAAACACATAGAACTCGCACGCAATTACTTAGCCCACTCGCTAATAAGAGAAGGATAAACCTAGGCCTAACACCACGATTGTTAGGTCAAACCTAAAGCAGAAGCATCAGATGAAAAAGAACATAGGAGTTGCACCCAGTTACTTAGGCCACACACCAAATATGAGAAGGAGAAACCTACTCCTAAAACCAAGGTCACCTAGGGCACACGTAGAGCACAAGCATCAGATGATAATTTCGTGAAGGTAAACCTAAACTACAAGCAAAATTACCTGACCTAATATCTACAGAATTAATTACAAGCACACGCACGCACAAAGGCACCCACAGGAAGAGTCTCTCTCTCTCTCTCTACACACATATTCACAACTTCATATACATATATTCATAATTACACACTTAATAGAGTAATTAACTAAGTATACTCTTTCTTTTAACAATTTCTGGAAAACAAGTGCTAATATCTGAACATTATATATAACACACGACACATATATGTGTGTTATATATATGTTCAGATATTAGCACTAGTTTATGTTAGTAGATTCTTTTGGCGTTAAAGTTGTACTTAATTATTTGGTTAAAATGGAATATATACTATATTTAATGACGTCAAGGATCTGAAGTGTGGCATAGTGAAAAGTAGGGGCAATTTTAGGCTTTCTTGAGGTACATTATTAGTGGCTTTGACTATTAATTTGTCAAGTGTTAGGTGGCTGTTTGACTTGGCCTTATATGAGGTAGCTTGTTTGATGACCAAAAGAGCAGGGGAAAGTCACTGTTATTAAGAATTCTCGGAGGTAGATGGAATTTATCCACAATTTTCTTTTTCTTGATAAAAAAGAGCTTTTGTTTAGAAGTAGGAAACAAGTACAAGAAATGGGAGAAGTCTTCAGCTTTACAATAAAGAAAGAAGTTTCAAAACGCAAAAAACCCATCAAAAGTTTTGTAAAGCACCATCTCTGTTTACAAACAACTAGGAATATTTCTTCGTATGTTCTTTTGAATAGTAAACTTACTCTCTATGATAGAACTCTTCATACCAGTTGTTGCTCTCGATCTTTTACCATCTATCTCTGAATGTGTATAACTAGTTCTATAACTATTTCAATACAGTAAAGTTAATATGTCAGGCCTCCTTTTGTGAAAACCTCTTTAATCATCTGATGCATCTACTTAAGGCTCAGTTGTTTCAAGGAGAATGATCTCGGTCCCGGGAAATGATTACTGGAGAACAATTCCCTGAAAATGAAAGTCTTCTATTTTCGTGTGTTTGATAAATGTTCTTAAACTGTATTGGAAAACATTTTCGAGTGTTTGGTTAACGCGTTGAAAATGCAACAGAAAACACTCATTAATAGCTGTTATCGTAAATTATAAATAAAAGAAAACAGACATATACGTGTGCGAAGCTACTACTAATTTATCAGACCCCCTCGACATCCCTTTGTTCCTTTTTTTTTTTTTTTGCATTAAAAGAAAGAGTATACATAGTTCATTTAATAAAAAGTACAATTCATATTTTCCAGAAATTGTTAACTACTCTATTAAGTGTATAATTTTAAATATATATATATATATGAAGTTGTGAATATGTGTGTGTGTAGAGAGAGACAGTTTGTTTTTTCATGTTAAGACAGCTTGTCACCACTACGAAACACATGTGTTCTCCCTGCCAAAATTACGAGCATCTACATCATATGTCCAGGGACGACCTAATAACACATGAGCCACATCCATGGGTGACACATCACGTGATATTTCTGCTGAGTAATCCCCTATCTATATAGGCACTGGGCAATACTCTGACACAGGAAGAGATGTCTTATCAACCCAAGCAACTCGATAATAAGGACGCAGATGTGGTTGAGGTGAAAGCTTCAACCGAGCAACAGCAGACTTAGATACCACAATCATAGAACTACCCCCATGGGCCCCATCTATAACTAGTGTGCACACTTTATCTCCACACTTGATATAAGTAAGGAAGATTGCAGTCCGCTTCCATGCCTCGTCATCAGCTCGGGTAGCTTACAGGCAGCTCATAACAGTGGCTCGAGGGTTTGTGTTCTCCCACACAGACTCACACTCATCATCCGAGGGAGGTTCTAAAGGGTCAACTACTTGGTCAATCCCACCATCTTGGGGTTCTACATCCTGGCCAATGACTAACGTACAATGGGGGAACTGAGAGGCAATGTGACCTCGATTATGACAGTTGAAGCGCACTCAGGAGAGGACATGCTACTCTGATGAGACTCAAGAGGACTAGACTCCCTATTATGAAATGTGGTGGTCCGGGTATTTGTGCTCAGGTTAGCCCGAGAAGCAACCGGAGCAGACTGGTTGGTGTTGCTTGTTCCCCTTCGGGTGGTCTGCGACCCCACCCAGCTCTAAACCGAGAGGATTCACGGATCTGAAAAGTCCCTTTCCTTTGGTTAGAAAACTGAAGAAGCTTCTCCGCCTCTACTGCCTTTTGGTAGGCATCCTGTAGAGACTTTGGGTTGTAATAAGCAACCTCTCTCTTCAAGTCACCCGTAGCCCACTAATAAATTTAGACACAGTACGGCAAGAGTCACCGTAGGCTTCACACTTAAGCATAAGGACCTCAAAGTTGGTGACATAATCTTGGACACTATAAATCTGTCTAAGGCTATACCATTGATCGAGGAGATCACATGTATAGTACAAGGGAATGTACTTCTCCTTAAGCCCATGCTTACCCAACTTACAATCGGGGGCCTACCATTATGATCTAACTCAATTTGGACATTTTGCCAGAAACTTTTCGCAGAACCTACGAGTTTCATCCTAGCAAAACGAATTCGAGACTCATCAGGCATAACATAGAAATCGAAATAATCCTCTAATTTGTGCAACCAATCTAAGAAAATGTGAGGGTCTAACCTAACATAATAAGTAGACACATCCACCTTGATTTTTCAAGTGACATCATCATACTCAACGTGCCTAGGATAGAGTTATCGCGGGTTCTTATCCATAGGATTCACAAGATCAAGTTTGTCTACCCCATAACTGCCCATGTGGGGTATCTAGGTGGTGGCATGGCTGTCAATATTCAGTGGTATAATCATCCTCCCACGTGAATTCGTCCCCCCTAGACTCTAATGTCTCCTCAAAAGAAACCCTATTAGTGGAAATAGGTTAGGACACCAAACTAGGGGACGCCCCTGATCAAAACTTAAGGACCTGTGCTCCCCAAGCAGGGTGTCAGAAACATGTCAGAAACAGTGTGAGGCTGGATTGAAGTGAATGTGTACAGTGGAGTAGTCTTTGACACTCCTTGTATTGCAAAGACAACCAGTTGCCTGCAATGAACAGGCTGGCGAGGAGGGGAGAGACAGTGATCCTTGATTGCTAGCAATTTCAGTGTTAGAGATTGAAAATTTTCGATGGTTTTGTAGAGGTGTTGGCTAGCAGGAAGACGTGAGTTAGGGTTCAAGCGAGAGTTTAGATAACAGCTGTGAGGGTTAGGGTTTAGGCTACGAGTAGCAGTAGATGATAGACACAGGATTGCTATCACAAGCAGATTTGAAACTCAAAGAAGTAATAAAGTTAAAATTAAATAAAGAAGAAAGAAGAAAAAAAAGGTGTGTTCTTGTTTATCGTCAATCGAAAGTATCTTGACTGAAGAAGTTGGCTGCTACTTATAAGAAACCCTAAAATGAGAAAATACAAAATAACCCTCTCAATTAACTCAAAGAACCCTACTCTATAAGCAGAAAATCAATTAATCCCTTCTAAATTAAGAACTAAATTAAGCAAGCTTCCGTCACTGATATGTCTTGAATGTTGTGTCAACTTGGTTCCAATTGGTTCTCATAAATATATTTCTCGATCCATTCGAAATACTACCTAGTGTTGTCATGAATCGTTGGTTGGAAGTCTCAGTCTTCAATATAGTTGCGGAAAACTCAGTTTCTAGCAAATTGTTAGTCCTGAATATTGCAGCAACTCAGCTCTCAGCTCTGGAAATGTTAAGCTTCAGCAAAACCCTTTCAATGAGATAGTAACTTGTCAAGTCAAAACCCTTCAACTACTCATATATTATATTCTGTGCCCAAGAACTCAACTGGAATAAGGATGGGACACTTTTTTCTGGATATGCTACAATCCCCTCCCCTCCCCTCCCCTCCTCCAGCTGATTATCCCTAATATCCCACCCAATCAGGTCTTCTGGTGGTACATTCTCCCCTCCCCAAACCCAGGCCAAAGGAAATGGGTCACATCTCAACAAAGCTTACAAGGATCCTAAAGGACGCCAAATAGTTAATAAGAATGCCAGAAAAACATGACTGAATCAGAGTAATCCTACCACCCCCAAAAAAAAAACAACCGCCACAATAAAAAAAGGTATATCATGCGCATCTCCCTCAGCTAAGCGCTCAACTCCCTCCTCTAAAGAAAAAGCCCAAAATCTTCTTGATCCACTGAAAAACATAAATGGAGAATCCTAATTGACAAAATGGAAAACAAGAAAGACATGACTAAACTGTAGCAATCTTTCCCTCACCGCCCAAAAAGAAATCCAGAAGTCCAACATTCATTATAATTAACTGATTGCTATCTTAACAACAGGTTCCGAAAAAAGGGAGGACTGGAGTTCCTCCAAAAAGCACACTAGATATATTTGTATCACACACTACAACAAGAGTAGCATCCTAGGTCAAATTATAATCATTCACACACATTGAGAGCCTTATGCTGATAGGGGTATTAGGCAAGGCCACTTTCTTGCGTTGGACAGCAATCCCATATTATAATATTCTTCTGCTTACAGGGCTATTCGGCAAGGGCACTTTCTTATGTTGGAAAGCAATTCCAAATCAAACAGTTTATTGTTTATGCTGATTTTCTTTTTCACATTTTGGTTGGTGGAGTTCTTGTCTACCTATCCATTAGATTTGACTCTTGCTATCAACGACTCTTCTTTTATCAAAAACTATGCATATGATATGTGTAGGAAAATGGCCAAGACATAGTAGAAGAGGCAGAGGCATCTGTGGTGGCACTACAATCAGGAAAGAGTTTACAATAATGAGACTATGAGAGAATCTCAAGTAAAGGGGGGACCGCAGACAGGACTATGTGGACAAGGATTACCAATGGTGCCTATAAACTCTTGCTTTCACAGCTGATATAGAACTTGTACACTTCCAAAATGACCTATCCGAGTTTGAAGAGAAAGCAATATTAGTGCCAATTTTTCCCATTAGAGATTCTCTAAGAATAGGGTTAATTGCAGCACAGGTTTAAGACACTATATCTTCCATCTAATAATAGTAATAAACTGGTAATCAAAATCGGGCATTGAGAATTCTCTAATTTCATTTCCGAATTCCTAAATTTCCTGAATAGAAGGAAAATAAGCTTTAAAAGTATAGAATTGCATACATAATTCAATCTTTTGCCGAGTTGTTTTACTAATTTTTTACAATTTCATTTTACTGTGATTCAAGATAGGTAGGGCTTAGGAGGAAAAAACCTCACAACTTCATTTTACTGTGATTCAAGGTAGGTAGGGATTAGGAAAAGAGCATATTTTTTATGGCTCTTGCTAACAAGTGCCCTTACATTCCTCACAAAACATAAGCAAATCATGAAGTACGCACATGTAAGCCATGGATACATTAGTTAACTGCACTATGAAACCACTTAAATAGATTTCTGGGCACGAAACATAGCATTACAAAGAAAAATACAGTCCCCATCTTGGTAACGGCCTATGATACTTAGCAAAATTGGAGGCACATGTGATCTACATCTCCAGAAGAGGATAACCAGGCTTATCCAGTATCATGTTGCTTCACATATGTACAACTAAATTACTGGATGATTGTTAAATTTAATTATTCAAATTTCAATGAGTTAGACACAAGGTACATGGAACCAGCAAGTTATCCAATTACACAACAGCTCTAGTGAGTGCCCTTACGGAGACCGAAGCTAATCTTGCATGGTCTGGAAATGAGAATATGAGTTCGCTACCAGCGATATGTAAGACGAATATAGAATAAACTTACGGAATATATATAATCAATCTTGCAAATGTAGGTTTAGGGCAATAAAGTTAACTCAAAGCAGTCGTTTCTCAAGAAGATTCTGACCTAAGAGCAGCTACGAGGTCATCTGAAGACAAACCTTCTGGTTCAGCTTTTGTTCCAGGGTACAAGATAACAGGGATGCCCTTATCTCTTGCATACTCGGCACCTCCGCAACCTGCAGTTCATAATATTAGAGAGAGAACAATGAAATGCTGTACTCAAAAAGAAGCATCAGATAAATACAGAGTCCTTGAATTTCCCCCAGTTGTTGGTAGACACAAGTGAAAAACATCACTTTGTTCTAACAGTGATAAACACTTCAAGCATATGGAAAACCAAACAAAACGTGCTACCACGCTGCATCCGTGAATTCAATCTACAATGTCGTCATCAATACTTTCTTAATCTATATTTTCCACATTCAATCTCCTATGCTGATATATACATTTATCAGTCCATTTCACCTCATTGATCATAATTATAATCACACAGCAACCCAATCAATTCAGTAAATTTGAAACCAAAGTTATTCAAAACAGACGTCCAAACAATCTGAAAATAGCATACAAACATTTATTCTTCTGCCAACTAATTCTGTAATAAACAAATCACAATTTTACGCATTTAATCAAACTAAAATTAACTGAAAATCAGTAAAAAACAACCCTTGAACAGCCAAAAGACAACCAACATATTCAACAGTAAATTCAAGAACAAACTAACAAATTAATAATATACACACACAAAACAAGTAAAGAAAAATACCGTGTTTATTGGTAACCAAAACAACAATGTCGCCATGAACAGACCCACCAAGAATAGCCTCATGAATCGCCCGGAAATTTGAACCGCCACCAGATACAAAAACAGCCAGATTCTTCCTTCTAATCCCTTCCTTGAGACCACCACTATCATCACTACAACTAATCTCTACTATACTACTTTTACACTTGAATTTTTGCTTTGACAATACAACTTGTGAAACGAAAGAATTATGGGTTTTTAAAGAGAACCCTTTTGGAGAAAAAGAAGGAGAGGGTAAAGTTGGAAGGAATGTATTTTTAGGGTTTTGGGATGGTTTAATGAGTGGATTTGAACAAAACCCACAAAGCAAGCTTTGAGCCTCCATTTTGAGAAATTGGGTTTCAAAGTGTCGGATTCGTTCTCCTATGTAGAGAAACAAATTAGGTTTCAACCTGTCGAATTCGTTCTTCTAAAAGATAGACAAATGCAGGGGACGGAGGAGGCAAGCGGGAGGGCCTCGAAGAAGCTGACGCAGGGATGCCGCCGGAGAGAGGAGAACGAGGAGAAAGAGAGGCTGGTCGGAAGCAAAAGGGGATGCCGGAGCGGGAACGGAGAACGCCGTCGACACAAAAGGATTAGGGGAACCACTATGGGAGTGTCATTTGGCAAAGAGGGTCAACACTCTTAGCTCCGAACGCGCGAATTCGGCTAAAGTTGGCGGATTGAGCTCGAGGTGTCAATGAGTCGACATCATTGACCACCCCATCCACCAGTTATGTGCGTATAAGGACAGACTTTAGGGACGGTATCATCGCTCAGGCAATTGCACGGTTTTAGCGCCTCTGGGTTTTGGGTTTTAAATCTTATATTCCGCTCTCCTCACGTTCTCTTTTTTATTAAATTCTAGCCTTATAAATATTTTTATTATTTTAACAATTAGAATTCAATAGAAAGGGAGTGTGACAGCGAGTTTTTATAGAAAATTTGAATTTGCAGTCTCCACTATCTCCTCTAAACTAGTGTTACTACTAATAACTATGCAATAATTGCCGAGACAATGACATGAGTGTGAATGGAATAGAGATACGTTCGAGTTTCTCCAATGTAATCTTCTATTTAGTAAAAATGATAGATATTTGTTAGAAAGAAATTCTCTATGTAATTCTCTACTTCTGATGTAACCTATGAGATATTTTTTTATCCACGTTATCTACTGTCTATTTTTATTTTTATTTTTTATTATAAATCAGTTACAGTAGGAGTAATATTTAGTTTTTACTTTTTATAACTATTTATAAAACAATGTCAAGTCTGAAAAAAAAAATTTAAATTTTTTTTGCATTGGAGCACGTTTAAAAAGAGGAATCTCTATTTTTTAAATTTTTTGACACATATAAAAAATACCTCCTTATTTAAACATGTTACATAAGAAAAACTAGATGATAGCATTGGAGATGCTTTAAACAAGAAGACCTCTTTTGTGTCAAAAAATTTAAAAGATAGAGTTTTCTTTCTAAATGTGCTCCAATGCAATACTTATTTTAGAACTTCCTTTCAGACGTGACATTGTTTTATAATTAATTATAAAAAATAAAATTACTACTACTGTAACTGATTGACGATAAAAAATAAAACTGACCGTAAATGATGTGGATGAAAAGACATCTAGAAGTGACCCTCTAGAAGTAGAAGAGGATGTCTTCCCAATTAAATAACACATCATCTCCACCTCAGAATAAAAAATTTGCATTTGAGAAGATTTTTTTTTGAAAAATCTATCTTTCCTAAGTATTTAACATTTTTTTTACTAAATAGATGATTGTATTAGAAAAACTCTTAATGCTATAAAAAAATTAAAAAACCCAAGAAGGACATATCGAAATGCATCAAGCGAAGGCTGCATTTTCTTCTATTTCTTAGTAATAGATAAACATTAAGTCTTACAAGTTATTGAGTCCGTGCTCCGCATGAGTTTAATTTGATTTTGAGATTAAGAGCCCATTTGGTTGAGTGTTTTGGCAAAAACGCAGGGATAAAATGCAGCTTATTTGCAAAAAATGTGTTTCAATACTGCGGCAGAAAACGCAGCGTTTTTCAAAACGCAGCTGCGTTTTAAAACGCTGGAATTCCCAGTTTTTTCCTAAAACGCAGGTTTTAAAACGCTTTTAGAAAAAAAAGCTGCGTATTTAAGTGATATCCCAAACATATTTATAAGAAAAGAACTCCGTTTTTAAAGCACTGCGTTTTGTAAACGTTGTACCAAACGGGCTCTAATTGATACATTTTAAAAATATTTTTGAAAAAATTATCACTATTTAATATCAGCATTTGTTGACTTAATGTCTGACAAAAGTTAAGTGTTTTCAATATATGCAAATTATAGTCGTTTATTACAATATTTTTATTTCAGAATAAACATTTTTTTATTGGTGTTCAATATATGTACTTTTCGTTTCTAATCATTTTTTTTTATTTTTAAGTATCCTTTAATGATATTAAATTGTTGAGGGTTTTTTTTTTTTTTACAATCTTGCACTTAATAAAGATATTTTAGACATATATTTGAAGATTTTTAATAAAAATAAAATAATTACTTTTGGACATATTGAAGAAAGATAAATCTTTTCCGAGCAAATGAGAATTGTTTAAGGATTGAATATAATTATATTTTTAAAATAATTTTTGAAGATCATTCAATGATTAGAAAATATTTAGTTGGATACTATATCTACATGCTTTTGATACAATGTCAGTGTGAAAAAAGAAACTTACACAAATATCAACAAAAAAAAAAACATCAATTTTGAATAAAATGATTTAAAATTTTGTTTATGTATCACATATTATAGACATTGTTTTAGGACGTATTAAATAAGAATATAAGACTCATAATTTGACATGGAGAGAGTAATATTTATAAAAATAAAAATTAGTTGGTTTAAATGATAAATTGACTTATATAATAATATAATATTTTCTTAAAATCATTACATATAGTATAATTGGTTGAGTTAGTTTAAAGTGTATATTTATAATTAAATTAAAAAAATGTGGGTTCAAATCACATTGACAATATTATTTTGTTTACTTTTAGGAGAATGTATTACCTAATAGTAATACTTATTGTTAAACATATTATTATTATTATTATTTTATTTATTTATTTATTTTTTTGAATAAAAGTCTTACTTCATTACCTGGAAATATCAGCCAATAACAATGGTAACAACTCAGCGGGAACATTCTCCTCCCTAATAATACGGTCAAGACATTAACAAGATGCTCGAGCAAGGCAGTGAGCAACTTTGTTTCCAAACCGTTTAACAAAACACAAGGTAACATCTTTGACACTTGATAGCAACAACTTACATTCATTTATAATCAACCCGAAAGTAAAAAAATCATCTCACTCCAAAAGTAAAATAATATACGTCAAATTTACACTTGAAAAACGTCATGTTTGACCAAAAAAATCAAACAGAACAATAGTTTAGGAATGAAGGGAGTACAACATAGTAATACAAATTTGAAATTATCACAATTTTTAATTATTTTACATTGAGTTTTAGACGGATGTTTATCTAAATACATTTTCTTGTTCTGTATGACACTAATGGAAAGGTTAGAACAATTTCTTGTTCTACATGACACTAATAGAAAGGTTAGAACAATCTTAAACAATCGTTGAGACACTTGAGGTGTAAATGATGAAAATCGAGGCAATTGATAGCTTTCTGTAATCCGTATTAATGTGTTTCCTGTGAAAAAAATTATTTCTTCTGTTTCATAAAGATTGTCGTTTTAGAATTGTGCACACGTATTAAAGAAATTTCGTAGGTTGACAAATATACCCTTATTAATCCAAAAGTATTTTTTGGCTGGATCTTTCCAGAATTGGAAACTATCCTGCTTATATAGATTATTTCATTTCTTTGCAATTATCATTTCAAAGTAAAATTCATATTCTAAGTTTTACAAATAGTTAATATCCGGGCATAATTTAGTTTAACATTTTCAATTATTTTTTTACTATTTGTGTTTATAGTTGTTTCAATTACAATTGTTCTTACTTGGGCTTAGACACAAGTGATAAAAAGGGTTAAAGTCATTTCATACATTTTGCTTACATTTACTTGGACACAAATCACGCATCTTGAATGAGTCTTAGGAAATATTATTTTCTTATGAACAAACAACTAGGTGTATTAATGGACGAAACCCTAAGAACATGCACAATGGTGGGTAGCTAAAGGATAGCTTACACACATTTTCTATCCAAATTTATTATAAAAATATCCTTAAGTTACCAAAATAAAAAATCTCTTTTAATGGTGGCACAAACTCCAATAATTTTACATACTCCACCATCTTTATTTACATTCAATTAATATCTTTATATCTTATTTATATTAATCTTGTAATTTTTTTATGCAATTTTTATTTGATATTTGTAGAGGAATTAATTATATAAAAACTCTTTTATTATTTAACTACTATTTTATAATTTAATTAATTAATTTAAAACTAATTAAATCTTCCAAAATACCCCGAAAATCAGATTTGAAGAAAGAGAAGAAAGGAAAATTGGCTAGAAACTTGAAAAAATTGTAGAAAATTGATCTGATGTCAAAATGAAACAAACTAAGTCTTTATTTATAGAGAAAAATGTGTAATTTGATACCCAAAAAAATATTTGTCTGAAAATTGGCCAAAAATAGGGAAAGGGAAAAATTTTATTCGGTCCACCAGAATTACGACACGTGTAAAGGCGTGTCAGTTGGCTATCAGCGCTCTGTCTTTTTTTTTTCTCACTTCAAAACGACGTCGTTTTAACTGTTTTTAGGCTTAAACGACGTCATTTTGTTCCGTGTTTGGTTGATAAGCTTCGGTAGCTTATTTGCTACCCATTTACCTTTTTGTTTAATAAGAACCCATAATGCTATTCCATTGGAAGTGAGAATTTCACTTTACTACTTTTTAGCTCCTCCGTTGTACATGCTCTAATAATGAACCCTATAAATCTAATCCAAATAATTGCACCTAGTCTAGTAGACTCTTCCAGACACCCCAAGATATTACCATTACAATATTGTTCTCTTGTATTCACACATGTTTCAAATAACATACCCCGTAGTCAACAAACTCAATGCATGTTGAAATGGTTGATTGTATGACTATAAGAAACATCATAAAACAACAACTGGTCTAATGTGGAGCTCGTCAGAGGTTGTATTAAAACTGTTGATATCACTTTCAATAAAAAAGAAAATTACTGAGCCTACAATAACATAAACCAAATTGCCCTAACAATACCATATTCTAAACACCTTAAACAACATCGAAGGGTGCAACACCACAATCACAAAAGAAATGAGAGAGTCGAAACAACACCTAGGGAAAATCTGACATGTATATATATATATATATATATATATATATATATATAACAAAGAAACTGACGATAAAGAGGTGGACAATTTGACATCTGAAGCAGATTAGAGGGCTTCGTGAATAAGGATATAATGTTAAACGGTTGAGGAACACGCTAGGGAGATGGCAGCCAACCATGCACAATCCATATTGGGGGGTTGTAAAACATGGAGCTTTAGAACAAAATAGAAAAAGCATCAACACGAAAGAGCAGAGCTCGTATGGTATAGCACCAATGAACCAACAATCAATAAACCACAAGAAAGATGGTATTAAGTAACAACACTAATAAATACATCACAAAAAATCTCGATATTACATTGTAAGCACATTTACTTTGCAGAGACCCATACCACTGTAACAAACTTCGACCAAAGGAAGAAAGTATGAATAACACCAAACATCATAATCATCCAGACAAACTATCCAACCAAACAAATAAACTTACCGTTGATGGCAAAGAAGCGATATTAATCACCATCCAGTAAAATCAAGCTAATATAAATATGGAATGCTCATTTTTACTTTTCAGCATAGCCCGAACAAAAATTGAAACACACAACCTCCTTCCACATTTTTCCTTTCACATCTTCCTCAACCATGAATCCTCACCAACCTACAAGACAATACACACTCAAGCTCGTGCTGAAATAAGAATTGTACATCTTGACGATTGGTAATAGATTAAGGCCACGGAAAACATCTCTCAGGAGAAAGGCACACGAACACCTATCGAGCAAAAATAAAATGAAAATAATAACAATAAAAAATATCTCTACGTAAAGCCTTCGAAATCTCGAAAACAAATACACGATCACCATTCACAATTGTTTTATCTCATTATCGGCAACTACTAAAATTATACAAGAACAATATATTATATATCAACTAATAATTCAAAATCATATACATATGTTTCTTATGGGTCGTTCTCCTTACATGATTTTGTGACCTGATTTGTGATTTTAAGCTTTTCCTCGTTAGTTTCACCAACTTTCCTTCATTCCCTCCCTTACCTTATTTTTCTTAACTAACACAAAATGAAAACCAAAATCTAAAACCAAGCTACAAGATACACCAAACTCTTGAATGATTTGATTCCACCACTTTTTTTCAATACTAGAAATAAAGTTCAAATTATCCAAATATAGAAACTCTCCATGTAATTCACGGCTCTGATTCGCATAAGCCCTTTCTAAAAATAAGCATGATCCGTATCCACGGTCCTGATTCTACTGTGGTCGTGCGTGCCTACCTAATATTTTCCCAACTTAGAAACCAAACAAAATACTTCTAGGGAGAGAAAGCAGTACATACATAAACATACTCAGGAGAGAGATAAATTCTTGTGTTACCGTTGTAATTGATTCATTAAACGGATCGGAGACCGGAGATCGGAACTCAGGCGAGTCGCTGCCGATCCGACTCAGTGGCAATAAACTCGCAATTACATGATGGAGGGAGTTGGGGCACGACTCGGGCGATCGTCGACTCGTTACGGGCCGACCACCGTGTTTAACGGACCGGTGAGGAAGTGGAAGAAGAAGTGGGTCCACGTGTCGCCGCCGAATGCAGCGACGTCGTCCAGTCACCATACTCAGACGAGTAACGGTAATTCAAACGGCAATGGTGGCTCCCACCTTTTGCTTTACAAATGGACCCCAATTAGCCAAAGCCAGAACGGTAGTAATAGTAACGGCAATGGCGATACTAAGGACGACGGCGTCGCTGCCGCTGCCACGGAGGAGCCGCCGAGGCGGAAATTCAAATATATTCCGGTAGGTCTTAATCCGCTATTGGTGGATTTCATCTAAATTGATTTATTGACTATATTTATTTGTCCGCGTTTCTGTGTGATTATGAATTTTATTTTCTGTTAATTGTTTCTCATTGCTCTTTTCAAATGAGTGTTGCTTTGGATTGAAGAGTTTACTAGATGAAGTAAGATGTGCTAGCTGCAATTTTTAGGGTTTCTGTTTTGAAGTGGGAATGGTGTGTGAATGAGAGGGTTTGAGTTATTGAAGAATTCTATGGCACAAGTGATAGTTTTAAATGTGGTTTAGCCTTTTGATTTTAATTGTCGTTAAGGTTTTTGAAGTGGAAATTAGGGAATTTGGATTATTGAGATGTTTTCAGTTATGGACGAAACATTTTAGCTTTTCCGTGGTTAAGGTTTTAAAATTGGTAACTTTGATCAGTATTAGGTTCTAGAGCTCAGGGATAATTTGGTGCCAAATAATGGTTGCATCTCTTGCACGATGGTATTGTGATTAACATGTGTGAAGAAGTGATGGGGGTTCGGATGGGGATTTTTTACACGTGAAGAACAGAAATTATGGCCTGAATATTCATCCCTTAAGATGAATTTGCAAATACCAACAGGGTAACTTCGGGAGTATCATGTTAAATGTATTGGTGTGTTTATAGAGTATAATACTTTTTTGGCTTCAATAAGAGTTGCTTACAAAATAATAAGTCAATAGTTGTAAATAGATTTGAAATAAAGATGGAGATTAAGCTATGGTGAGATTCAAGAACTTCATCTAAAGAGTGGGAACTATGGACCAAGGAGATTAAATAAGTTCTTGCTCGTGGGCACAAGACACTTGGAGATGCCTTTTAATCAGCTTGACGCTGTTTCAAGTTTCCCTCCTCAATGAAGAACTTGGATATCAGAACGTTTGCGCATAACAAAGCGATAGGAAGTGGTTAAGTACGAGCTCTTGGAAGCAAAATCTTTGATTGAAGCCCTTGATTCTCACATGCTTTCTTATATTTATCCATGCTAGGGAAGGTACCTGGTGCTTTGCATGGTAAGCTATGTAAGAGGCTAATATTAGGCAATTTCAAAATGTTTTTTTGACGCTTAATATCTGAATAATAAGACCAAGTTAAGACTACATGCCTCAGGTAAAATATATATAAAACCTTTTAGATAGATAAACCCCAAGCAATCCTTATGGACAGTGGCTTAACATGGTTAGATAATTTAAAACAAGTATAACAATATCTATGTCTCTTTAGTATGATACAATTAAAGGAAAAATATGAATTGCTAGCTGGTGCGCAACACGAGAAAAGGATGTTGCAAGTCTGTAACTGTACTCTACTTTATCTTGTAGTGTTCAACTTGTTAATACTTGGAGAAGGAGGAATCAGAGGGATGGTTACAGTGGCATTCTTTATTATTTGGGATGTTTGCAGTCTGAAGGAAGTGGTAATCTTAAATGGTGGGTTTTATATTTCTTAGGTCCAATATGTGGTATCAAACTGATTGGGTATGCCATACATCCAATGAGGAGAAATGGATGAAGGACGCAGGCAGGTTGAGGCTGAAACTGCGGAGGTGATAGTTTGCTTGCAAGTAGAACTTGGTACTCTTCAGCATCAAGTGCATGACATCAGCATGAAAGAAAGGGAGATCGAAGAGAGGTTAACACTTGTGCAAACTGAATAGAAGAGCTGCAGGAGAAACTGTTGGTTATTAGCTATGACTCAATGCAACAAGAATCTTGGTGAATGATATGAAGAAAAAAGGAAGAATTAAGAATTTCAAACTCATACCAAAGGTGATTGAAAAAGAATTGGATAATGTCGATCCAATGTTGATACACGATAAATACTGGAGATACAAAGAAAAAGGTTGAGAAAGTAAGGAACTGTTTTGAGAGAGAGAAATAGAACGCTAAAGTCTTTTGGGTTTCTGCTAAGCTGAACTAACATCGTCCTCCCTAATTGAAGAGCATTACTATTTAAAGAAGATTGTATGGAGATATGTTTTGATAGGGCCAGGGGAGAGCCATTATGAAGGTGAACAAACCACTTTGAGGGAAGTGGATAAACCACTTTGCACCACTAGCACCAGGAGTATCGCTGTCCCTTTCTGCGGACAGGAATGATTGATGAGTTGGGGAATAAACTTTCTTCCTTGTCAAGTTAAGAAGTTTGAATTTTTGGAAAACTGCTTCAGTAATTTTGAGGACCTTTTTGCTAAAAACTTGGTGGAGGAGAATCTTGTGCCGGTTAATCGAGGCTAGGCTCTTCCTTGGAATGATAGATAATGATGATACTTCTGAATACAACTGAAATTAAAATTGAGTATATCCTTTTAAATACTAAATATCAAAGAAATTGTCGTCATCTTCTACCTAATCATCATTCACTTTCATAGAACTTGAAGATCCTCTGGGATTTTCTTGATTGAACTTTTCTTCAATTGGTTGCAGGAGGAAATCCATTTCTTCCTGAGAGGTTGTTGTTTTGCCAATTTGGCTTGGATTTGCCCTTTTTATAAAGAGAAATTTTGTATGATGGAAAAAGTTTGATGATTTCCATTGGAGAGACTTGGTAGGTGTTGAGGAGGCAACTTGACATTGAACACCCTGAACAAAGATAGGAGCAGCGTTTGCAATGATAATATATTTCCAAGAGATGTGGGAGAGGTTCTTCTTTCTTAGTCAGCGAGAAAGTTTGTTCTTGAAAGTTGAAAGCTCTTCTTGATAAAGGATTAGAAGAATCTGTTCAACACGACCTCAAAATTTCCTCCAAATCGATTGTGGGGGATTAGTGGAAAAATATGAAATGCTGAGTCTTGATAGTTTGATTCTGAAAGTGGAATGATATCATGCCATTTTGATAGTCCCACTAGATGAATGCTTGATGGTTTGGTGAAGCCAACTTGGACTCTGGGAATTCTCTGGAATAGTTAGGGAAATTTGCCTAGTCTGAACTCGAAAAGGAGAGAGCTGTGAGGATCTTTAGTGTTGTACGACTACGGATTGAAGGATCTTTCTGTCAATGAGAGTTCAAACAGAACAAAATCGATGTCGACAAGGATGAACTCATAAAATAGATAAGTTTTTCTCTCAAAAGCTAACATTGGGTAACGGAGATCACCAAGTCAAGTGGTCAAGTGGACCGATTCTCAACACCGACTACTAGCTAATTTCTCTTATGAAAAAGTGAAATCCGAGCTATATTGGCAGTAGCAACCTCTCGGAAAGAAATCGATTTCCTCAGTACCTGAGAAAAAGTTCAATAAAGAAATCCTAAAGCGAAGAATCATTGAGTTCCGTGAAAGCAAAGGATGATACATCGAAGAAGATGATGATTCCGTTGGTCTTTATTGTTAAGAATATATATATATATATATATATATATATATATATATATATATATATATTGACGGTGCTATTGGTGCAAAGTAGTTTGTCCACTTTCATGATAGCCTCAAAGTAGTTTGTTCACTTTCATAATGACCTCTTCACTATCAAAACAGATATCTCCTTACAATCTTCTTTAAATAGCAATGTGCTTCAATGGGGAAGGATATAGTTGGTTCAGCTCATTTGGAACCCAAGCCTTCAGCTCTCTATCTCTCTCTAACCTTTCCTGCTTCCTCAACCGTTCTCTTTGTAGCTCTCTTTGTAGCTCGAGTTTTTACTATTAATTTTTCAATAACATGTAGCAACATTCGATTGACAGAACTTTGGTATATATTCAAAGCTTTATGTTGTTTAGTAAAATATTTGAATTCAGTCTTCCATTAGTGTAATATTATTACTGTTTTAAAGAGTTTGCTAAGTTTTCTCTGTTTCTTTATATCTTTCTAACTTCTTCTTATGCTAACTTCTTCTAGCATAAGAGGCATTGGTAGTTTATTTTATTCCTACCAGTCTATTTCACATTTTCTTGATAACATTACATACATGCAAGTGTGGATATAGTGACGAAAGCTCATTGGACTGGTAACTATACTGATAATGTATCCGTTTGCAGCTATTTCTAGACTATGCAATTTTTAGATGTTTGTTGCTGAGAGAGAGTTTGGATCAAAAGTCTACATTATGTTTGGGAGTTATGTGATTGATAAAGGCTGTTGCTTAAGAAAAGCTTGTTCTTTGGTCATTGGTTTGGGTAGTTTTGTGGGATGTGCTCGGGACCCTGTGCGGAACCTGAAGATTGTCTTAAGTACTAAACCCTATTTTGTTATGATTGTTCTGGGAGTTTGCAACAGTATTAATCATCCCCTTCTGATTTTTTTTATTACATAATCCGAGGTAATCCATGCTATATGATTTCTGTAGTGAAGTGAAATATTTGCGTCTCATGTTCCATTTTTCTCATTACTCTCCACAGCTCCAAGGAGCCTCAAGTTTGAAAAAGCTATGGTGCCTAGTTGACAATCATTAGTTACCCCGCGCTTTTACTATCTCTTAGCTCAATTTGATTGAATTTCTACCCCAAACTATACAGCCATAGTTTCTTGTGTGTGGTGCCATTGTCTCATAACTTGCAATGCTAAAAGCCTGTCAGGATCTTGAGGGTAGTTCTGTTGGCGTTCTCACCCCATCCATCCTCTTACCCGGTCTCAACCAATCAGGATCAGTGGTACGAAACTATGTATTGCCTTCCATACTTTGCCAGACTCAATGCCTGAGATAATTTTTTTATTTCTGCTCGTGCTGGGGTAAGACTGTCTACCAGCATTTTTGTCCTAGACTGTACCCTAGCCTTGTGATCTGATACAAAGACTAGTGGAAGATATGTCCCTTGCGCAGAGGAGTAGGTAATGTGTGGGCATCAATGTACTGGTAACTTCAGTTACACTTTGCAAACAATATTTTTTTTAGAAAGCTGGTGACCAAACTAACCGAGTTTACCTCATAATTTCCTTTCAACATAAGAAGGTAAGCTTTCTTTTTACTAACTTCGTAGCTCTCCAGGACATGTCACAGTTTCCTTCCTAAATTCGCGTACGCTGCTATAGGGCTGTTAAATGAGCTGAGCAAGCTCGTGCTTGTCTCGGGCTTGGCTCGTATAAGTTTGTGCTTGGCTCAAGCATAACTTGAGCCAAGCTTGAGCTTCAAGGCAGGCTCGGTAGTATAATAGAACTCGAGCTTGAGAAAGTGAAGCTCGACTTGTGAGCTTGTACTCCTGGCTCGTGATCGATCCGTTTGGCTCGGCTCATTTTGTTTAATTCTTTTTAGATATTTATTATGTATAAGAGTTTATTTGCCTTTTAGTAAAAATGAGTTATTATGTTTACAATAATCAGTCTAAAATATATATTTTGAGTCTAATTAATCAAAGTTAATTCTTGTATTTTAAGTCTTTGAGGTGGTATCTCTTTTGAGTCATCCAGTTTGCTGGTGTGCGAGGTGGGGAAACTTTGTTTGTTGGAGCAATTATGATGGCAGATCAATTTTGAGGAGGAAAGCATTGTGTTAATGTGTATAGCTATTCATCTTTCCTTGTGTTTGTTATTTTTGAATCTGATGTGCAGATTAATTACATTTCAATACGTTGGAATGGACACTTTTTTTACAGTTTCTTGTAATTTCATCTGGAATATTGGATGATGAAATGGAAACATCATTACTTACATATTTTTCATTACTTCGGTGTTCATCCCAGTGGCATTTGAACAATTTCTTGATGAGATAGAAATTTACAAACTGTTAAAAGGATTGTTTGCATTACTTTAGTCTTGTATGGATGATATAGAGAATTTTGAAGGGGTAGTTACCTCCGCACATACTTCATTCTAATTTTGGAACCTTTCTCTCTTGTGGCTCTAGGCAGACTTCCTGGGATCAAATACTTCTTTTGTAGGTCCTGTTGATCTTATTATGGAGTGTTCGTTGCTAGTCTTTTGTTGAACTCCTCAGGGTAGCACCAGGACACCGTTAGGCGCTTGTAATATAGAAGGAAGTGTGTAAGGATTTAGCCAGCACTGGTGTTGATTTTTTATTTATTTTTATTTTGGTTGGGTGGGGGTGGGGGCGGGCGGGCGGGCTGGTACTTCCCTGCCTGTATTTGAGCATGTCATGTAGCCAACCCCAAGCAGTTGGGACCAAAGCTGAGTTGAGTTGAGTTTCTGCATTTAAGCATGTCACTTGTGCATTGACAGTGCTGTTTTGTGAATTGACAGCGCTGTTCTAGTTCTATGCGAAAGGCCCCACTTTGCTTTTGCAGTCGGAGATTGACATTGTTGTGAATCTTTTTATTTGGAAACAAATACAGGCTTTTCTAAAATTTGAATGGCTGCTGAATAAAGCTTTCTTTATTTCAGTCGGGCATTGACCAAGTGTATAATATCCTTGCATTTGTTGAGTATGCTTTCTCGTCCTTTTGCTAGTAAGGGAATAAATGGACAGCGTTTCCTTGTTTTCTTTTCTTATCTTCAAGACGCATCACTGTTCTGATATTTAAGTTTACAATAAAAAAATGAGACATCTCCTTATTAATTTTCTTTCTTCCTTTCCCCCTCATCAAATTAAATGCAAGGAACAATGATGGAATCTCCCATACTTGATGATGATAAATTAGGCTTAAAAAATTTCTTTTGATAATGGAGAACTTAATTGCCACTCATTGATAGACTATGCTCAATGACAACTCTGGTAGAATAGGGAAGATTGACATTGCTCCATTCTTCTTTCTCTGTGTTTTCTTCAACGCATAGTACTGCTCTGAACGAAAATTTCTTATGATTAAATCCAGCATCACCCGCTTTTTCTTCTCTTTCTTTTGCATACTTACTTTCCTAAACAAAATTAAAGCAGGGAAAAACAGTGCACTGTTTTCTTAGGGTTCCCCTCCTCATACTTACGCTTCTTTTCAACTTATATCCATCTTTACTGATGGAAATGTTCTATTTATTTAGTATTGATGAGCGTTTCAATGCTTAGAGGTAGTAGACATCAGATGCAAAAAGGGAGTGATGAAGTTGAACTAGGATAGAATCGGTAAGGAATAACTTCTTATTGCTCAATCCACTAATTGGCTCATGTTTTATATTGTTGGCTGCTTTTATGTCTCTTGCTAATTAATCGGTTTCAGTTTTTTCATAAGCGAAATACAACTTGTCATAACAAAGTAGGTGCTGGATCCTGAAATTGTAGTAGATTATCCTAAAATCGAGACTAATTTTACCCTAGTTATAGACATTTTCCATCAAGTATTTAAAGTGTGTATTGCTAGTTGCTTTGTGCTTTTTCACTTGAGGGTTCCTTTAATTTTTTTCCCACCCTTCTTGATGTTTGGTAACATCATCCTTGGATGCTGGACATCAGATAGCTGTACTGGAAGAACAGAAGACAGAGGATGCAGAGCCAATTGATGATGAAGTTAAACCAATTGAGACCAACACAGATGCAGCTGAGCGCACCTCGAAGGCTGATGATTTAGATGAAACGCCCGATATTAATGATGTGCCAATGGAAGAAAATCAGGTGAGTCATGTAATTTGCCAAGTAATCTTCTTCCCTCTTGCAGTTGAGTTATATGTGGCCTCAATTTGCGTGCGCATTTGTCTTACAACATTGTATAGACGATAACAAGTTGGATACAACCCCCTTTTTTTTCAATGACACCTTGTCTTCCCGTTATATTGCTCTCTCTCTCTCTCTCTCTCTCTCTCTCAGAGAAAGAAAGGAGAAAAAGATGCCAGGCTGTGAAATTTCAAGCTGAACTAGGTTGAGCTTTGAAATTTCAAGCTTGGCTCACAAAATACAAGTACTTTGAAAGAGCTTGAGCGGGACTTGGCCTTGCCTCGGGTTGAGCAGCCATGGCTCTAGCTCGCTCATTTACATCAAGTGTGCTGAACTTGAGCCTGTTGAAGAGTCATGTGGCAAATAGTATTAGAACTAATAAAAGACATAAATTTGGTATCTTTGCATTACCTATCAAAAAAAAAAAAAGAAGTTATCTTTGCATCACTTGAGCCTATTCAACTCAAGCCGACTGGGTTTTTTTTTCATCTAGCTTGAAATCTGTTCAACCTTACTCGTTTACTTCAAGAGCTCGAGCTGAATCGAGCTATGAACGAGCCAAACTCGAGTTAGTGAGTGTACCTATACTTGTATGAAATTTTGTCTGCATTTTTATTTCAGGATTCAGAAGATACTCCACAACCAAGGCAAGATCTTAACGAAAGCACCTTAGACTTAAGTTTGGGTCTAAAGGCACACGACGGTGATAACGATTCAGACTCAAAAGCAGATCATACCAAAGATGGGCAGTTGGATAGATTGAACTCTAGTTAGTTCCTGGACATGACCAATGGTGCCTTTTTTCCAGCAATTCTTTTAACTCAAATATGACATAAAAAGCAGAGGCTCGAGCAAGCTTTCCATTCGGCATGCTTTCAGAAATATAGGTGGTTAAATCATTGACTTCAGTTTTTTATTCGATGTTTCCTTGCAGAAACAATTTCCAATTTGAACGAATTCCATGTACTATGAGATAGAACCAAATTCTTTTTATTATTGATAGAATTGAATTATTTCTGGACATTGGACTTGGTGTCTGATAGTTTAATGAATGTAGTTCTGACTTATATACCAACCATTCTGTAACTTTATTGCTTCGACTGAAATGAATTTGCATACAATTTTACTTTGCAAAAACCTTATGGCTTATTAGGCTCAAGTAAATGGCTGCACTCGTTTTTAAAAGTAGATGCTTATAATGTGTATTCGAGACTCGTTTTTAAAAGCAGATGCTTATAAAAGTCGAGGCTTAGTATGTGTTCTTGAGACCGAAATCCTTATTATTATGAGAAATTATAGGATGGTTAAGTAATTCAATTTGCTTTTCTTTCTTTTAACCTGATTTAAAAACAAACGGTACAAATTGATATTTGCTGAGAAAGTCTATATGCATGTGAGATCCAAAGTTGGGGCTAATTTGGGTTTATTTTCTTGCTAAAATTTTGGTTTGCATCTGTTTCCTTCCATTTTTTTAAAAAGAATAATAAAAGACCTGCAATTAAAATAAAAAAGATCAATCATCTTCTCATTGGCGCCATCTTCACCGCCGGCAAAGTCTTTAAGCAATTCGATTTCACCAGTGCCAACATGAAATCAACCAATTGCAATACAAGCCGAACCATAGGGGGTGGCGTCGCATTTTACCCACCCGGCATCAAAGAGTCCATAGATGGAACACTCGAAAGATAAGTTCTCAATACTTTGTAATGGCACAGCCGATCTTATTGACAACAATAGATGGAGTAGAATGTGAGTTAAAGATACATTGACATTATTGTTGTGATCGGAATGACATTTTAGATCAACAGGTACTAATAAGAAAATCACAAGAATTTACTCCCCCTGCCCCCAAGAAAGAAGTCACATTAGACAAGTCAAATCGTACTTTCAAAAGAATGAAAAAAGGGGGAAAAAGTCGGAGATTTGAAGCTAAAATTTTAGAAATGCAACACTTTATTTTGTGATAAATCAAAATGGAAAGTGGATTTTTCCCTTTCCTTTTTGGGGACTGAGGGAACAATTATAGAAGAAATCATAACAACCCAAAAGTACAACCACTAATTTTACACCAAAAACTTCGTTGCACCTCGGAGAGAGAAGTCAAAGTGGTCCATGACCATAGCACACAGGAGGTTCTGAAAAATTCCGGCATCATTCCTTTGCAACCTCCTCTTCCTCGTTGAAGTAATCGTGCCTGTACATGAGGGAGTTAAACCATTGTGGAGTAGTAGATAATATTTTCTCTCTTTCGCTCTTTTTTCTTTTTTTTGACGACTCTCTTTCATCTTGAGACCATAAAAATTGTAAACTGAGATTTTTTTAAAATGAAGGTACTTCATCTGCATCTGAAATCAACAGTGTTTATGTGGTTTGGATTCAACCAACTTACCGAATTTTGCGTGAAAGTTGATAGAGCCCAGTCCCAGCCATAGCAACATTTACACTAAAAAGGTTCCAGTTTTTCTGCAATTCAAAAAATCTAAGTATTAGTCAAAACACGATTCTGAAATCGTTGATTCTTAGAAGAATAATACGAAAGTATGATGGTCACACATATTAGTTAAAACTACTGTAGGTTAAGATAGGTATAATAAATCATTCTATATTCATTAACGCCAGCTTTGGGTCAAACACTTGAAAGAATAAGCATTAGCCTATCTTGTGTAGACAGACTCTTCTTAACAGCCAAATGTACAATAGATATAAAGCCTTGTCATACCCACAATAGATGAGTTCAAGAAACTAAGTGAATTCTTTTCGCGAAGGGCTTCAAATTGTAGAAACTTTTGCACTAGGCCTTGACAACTTTGCCATACTCGTACCTTTCCCAGTGGAGATCAAGTGTGGCATTAGAGTACTGTTTTAAGTCAACGATTCAGTATAAACAGCTTTGAATCAAATCAAACTTCTCAAGAAAAGTGTACCATTCACCAAGAGCATCTCTCCAAAGCAAGAGCGAATAACGGGAGCCAAAAACCACATTGAGACCTAGGATCCACAAGTCTAAGAAGGCCGGGCCGAGCCGAGCCGAGCTTTGAGTGTTTAAGCTCGCCTCTTTAATCTTAAATTGAACCCGAGCAAGGAACATATTTTTGAGCTCGAAATCTACTTCACAAATGATGAGCTCAAGCTTACATCAAAATATACTAGTATAAATAGTATAAAGAAGTGTCCACCTTTTCTTTTTTGGACGTTCCCAAAAAAAGTGCCCTTTTTGAAAAGGTTGAGCATACTTTGTCGCTTTTACGAATTTGTCCTTTGCTCTAACAATAAGAAAAAACATCCACCAATCACATCAACTTTAAGGATAAAAAAGGAATGTAAACTAGATGTGCATGGTTATATTATAGTCAAATAGCTCTACTTAAACTTGTGTGGCCAGTCAAAGTGGTGACAAACTCTTTCGGGAACGAAGGGAATACATAAATTCTACAGATTATGAGATAACTGAGCTTTTCAAGCAGAGCAGAGCTGGGCTCATCTACATTTCGAGCTAAAAATTATGTTCAAGCTCAATTTGAACCCAACAGGAGTCAAGCTTTATATGAGCCACTCCCCAGCTGAGCCTCACTCGAGCTTTAAATGAGCCGATCCTGAGCTGAGCTCAAGCCAGCTTGGTTTATTCAACAGCCATAGACGGACCTGCCATTCACAATATGATGATTGATAGCAGCTTGAGGTTTATAATGCAACTTCAAGGTCTAATCCCATGACAAGTGCATTACTGATAGAGAGAGAACATGACGCTATTAGTTTCTTGAGCTTAAACACCAATTCACACCCAGTTCCTTAATGCCAAGTCCTTGTTCAGTATGCATGGTCATTCAATCACTTGCCATTTTAGCATAAACATCATTCCATGAAAGTGCAAATATCAAGGAGCCGAATCGTGATTGTTGAGTACCAAACCAGCAGTAATAGTATAATGATATGATGCTTTATGACAGATTCATTCCATCACAAATCCTGAATATTCCTAATTATCAAGCCAGCTTGCTGCTAAATGCTTGGTAAGGAATCTCTGTCAAGTGTTTTAAGATCTTTAGCCTGGGGTAAAATGCAGCACCACCCCCTCCTTGTTTGGCAAGTTGCACAGGCACCCCTTCTCTGAGATTCTTTTACCAATTCATTATCTTTGACCACTTTGACCATAGGGAATGACTAGTACACCCTTGCATGACCAAATAGCCTTGTTGTTTTCTACTCCCTCCGTCCCAAAATAATAATCCGTCTTTCCTTTCTTGGTCTGTCCCAGAAAAATAGTCCCATTTCTAAGAAAGGATAGAATTATAATGTAAATTTATAGAAGCAATTAGCTGTAGTTTGGATACGTGGATAAACAATCTAAGATATCTGAATCTTATTCTTAGTTGATAATTTTGGGATTAGAACAAAAGGAAATTACTTGTGCACCCTTCACTTAACATTAAAACCTGACTACATCTAACAGAAGGGGTGGCAGCGAGACGTGGACAAACTAGTGGGGGTGGCACTGGACCACAGGGGGTGGTGCTGTGTTTCACCCTTAGCCATGACCAAGAACAAATGCCTGTAATCACTTCAAAAGCTCCTAGTTTCTATTACTGCCTTCATGCTACTCAACCAAAACCTAATCTTATTCACGAAAATAACCAATCAGTCCAAAGACCAAGACTGCATAATCTTCTTTCATCCTATGTCTATGTGTTATTTTTCTGAGTTGTTGTTTTCTACTCCCTCCGTCCCAAAATAATAATCCGTCTTTCCTTTTTTGGTCTGTCCCAGAAAAATAGTCCCATTTCTAAGAAAGGATAGAATTATAATGTAAATTTATAGAAGCAATTAGCTGTAGTTTGGATACGTGGATAAACAATCTAGATATCTGAATCTTATTCTTAGTTGATAATTTTGGGATTAGAACAAAAGGAAATTACTTGTGCACCCTTCACTTAACATTAAAACCTGACTACATCTAACAGAAGGGGTGGCAGCGAGACGTGGACAAACTAGTGGGGGTGGCACTGGACCACAGGGGGTGGTGCTGTGTTTCACCCTTAGCCATGACCAAGAACAAATGCCTGTAATCACTTCAAAAGCTCCTAGTTTCTATTACTGCCTTCATGCTACTCAACCAAAACCTAATCTTATTCACGAAAATAACCAATCAGTCCAAGACCAAGACCAAGACTGCATAATCTTCTTTCATCCTATGTCTATGTGTTATTTTCTAGACCCTCTTTTCGACGATTCCTCAGTTCGACTGAATGCAAACTAAGCCATCAAACTATCAATGCTCTTACATGTAGCAGCAGTTTGCCTTAAAAGCACTCATCATCTTTGATTTGAGTAAGAGCAACTTCATCCTGCAATGAGCTTGCACGGTTGGAGAGAAATGGTCTTGTTTTCTTTCAGATAACAAAACAACTCAACCTGTGATCTACTTTGATAAAGGAGCCTACTGTTTTAATGAAAAGAATCATGCATCATAAGATTTTTCATGTACAATGTTTTCCGTACTTGACCTGCAGGTTCTACACTAGCAATTTATTACACAGCACGATGAAAATAGAGAAATTATGGTTCTAGAATCTTGTAAGAGAGAGGAACACAGTTTCGTAAGGCTGTTTAGAAGCCAAAACTTAAGCAAGCAATCACTCCTCCACCCAACACTCCCCCCCCTGCCACGCTCCGCAGAAGCATAGATATAAGGATAAGAAAAGAACGAAAGGCCCTAAAAGTTGAGTCGTCTTGAGCAGAAACCAACCTGGATTGACCTTAAGGACACCTAAATCACAGAAAAGGTGTCCTAGCTAGATTAAACATGTACAGTATGCACAAACACATGGCTTTCCATTTATATGGGAAAAAGCATGTATGGAAAGTACTCATCACACTGAAAGCGGAAATAATGAAGGCCTGGTGTAAATAGAAGCTATACAATGATGTAAGTTTGTTTAATCTTCAACGAGAATAGAAAATTCCTAGTGGTATCAGACTATCAGAGATATAAATTAGATAAGAATATAAGCCCATGAATTTTCAATGACTAAAAAATTACCGGGGTGATAACAGTGCTGTAGCGTGACCAGATAATTCCAGTTGCTGCGACCGCTACGAACAGTATGTGATAAACAAAAGAAGGAAGTAATTTCGAGTCAGTATCTGATAAAACTGACCAATTCCTTTTATGCATATACATTACCGTGCCCAAGTGAATGTAATGTGTCTAATGTAAGAGGGGGGTGGGGGGAATAAATGCAATAGACAATATCAGCCACCACATACCTATTTGCTGTGGATATGAAATTTTCTCAGGTGGCTTAGCAAAGTCTGCAATATTGGCAATGCTGATTCCCCACTTAAAAGTTGGCGCCCAGAAGTGAACTAAAGCAACAATATAAATGTGTAAATTAACTACAAACAACTGGCAACTAAATATGAAGTATAGCAATTCTCCTAGATTTGCCTTGATTTCAACCTTTTAAGTCTATAATGGGTTTCATGGAACGTCATTCACGAAGTTAATTACAGCTATGACTTTGAGTTTGAGACACAAATATCAGCTGAAAACAGCTGTCCAAAATCATTTGAGGAAAAAGGTGAAAATGCAAGATTCTTCTCCAGAGTACTCAGTTCAATCCATTTTCTAGATTTAGCTAACATGGTGCTAGGTGCTTGTGAGCAGACTATCAGATTTATTATTTGGTATCGATTCGAAGATGCAACCCACTTCACAAATTCAAGTCTTGACTAGAATAAATAATCATAAGCGCTATAAACCCAGGTCAGTATGACATTGACATGGAAAGCAATACGACTCATTTTTGACTTGCCTACATTTAAAGTCCCCATTTCTTTCTTTTTCCCCTCAAGGAGATTGGGGCATCCTACATTTGGCTTCATAAAATACTCATCTCTTCAGTGCCATTGGTCCATAGAAAATCCAATTTCCTTATTTCGTTCTACCATCAAATTTGAACATCTATTGAAATACTTGCAAACACAACCAAATTCAATCCTTTCAATTTCATCGCCTTTTTGTATAACCCAACACATGTTCAAGCCACCATCTCTTTTTCTTACAGCCTTCAATGGCATCATTTTGGACTATCATATGTTCATTTTTTCACTGCTAGTGACCAAATCCAATTTTTTTCTTCATTCTACTGTCAAATTTGAACATCTAGCAAAATACAATCCAATCCTTTCATTTTCATTGCTATTCTTAACCTGACTAATTATCAACATTCTCGTATCTTCCAAGTCAAAATTATCAAAAGTCAATCAAAAAAAGTTTCATATATCCTCTACCAGTTCTTGGCAAACCATCCCTCCCCCACACACAGACACACACAGACCAGCTCACCTACCCCAAAAGGGATCAAAAAGAGAATTTGGGTTAGTTAAATTTATGCTTATAATCACTCAAAACTTTCAAGAGAAAACAAAATCGATCTGGTTGTTTTATAATCAAATGGGAAATGAAAACATACGATCTAAACTCTAAAATTGAAGTTCATAAATTTTATAGCAAAATCAATGTAAAAACACTTAAAAAGAGAAAAAGGATTCCCCCCCGCCCAAAAAAAAAGAAAAAGAACTCACTGGTTTTAGGTCCGGCGGGGTGATTCCATAAAGCTTGCAGCTTTGAAGACGCCATCAATCAAATCTCTCTATATTCTCTGGGTTTCTTCTGGGTCTTTGACTAATGAAAGTGGAAAGCTTTGAAGAACATATCAATATCTTACGGGGCTTCTTCTTTTTCTTTTGGGAATTGCTATTCCAACCCCCATATTTGCTGAGTTTACCCCCTCTGTAATATTACAAAAATTGCCACAATATAAAAAGACTCTTTTATCCTTAAAAATTTTAAGAACCTAAGATACTGTGCGGCACCGCCGCACGCCCTAAGTATGTGCAACGCACGCCCTAAGGTATGTGCGCGGACTGCCCGCACATTCTAGGTGTGCGGCGAGGCCACTACGTGAATACTGATCCCGCCTTGCATCAACCGAATCGGAGACCGCGGTGAAATGATGGGGACATGACCGAGATGGAGGAAATCTTTGTTAGATCTTTTTGATTGGTTTGGAATTAGCCTTGGTTTCGATTTTTGATTGGATTAAATTCATTGTTTGTGATTATCATTGTTTATTGTTTTCTCTGTTCTCTTTTGCTTTCTATTTTAGATCTGCAGTTTCAGATTTGTTGCAATTTGGATTGAGTGTTGGCGATCTGATGGTACCTTGGTAATTAGATCTTGATTTCATCTTTTAATTGTGCAAAAGAAGAAGAAGAAGAAGAAAGAAGAAAGAAGAAGAAGAAGAAGAAGAAGAAGAAGAAGAAGAAGAAGAAGCAAAAAAGAAGAAGAATTGGGAGATTATTGTTAAAGGGTAAAATAGGAAAAAAAATGGAGGTATACTTAGTAACATAAGAGGTATAATATTTGAAGGGGGGTAGACTTAGCAAATGGGTAGACTAAGTAATTTTGGGGGTAAGAATAGCACTACCCTTTTCTTTTTTCTTTTTCCCTACTTTCTTTTTTATTTTCTCTTTTTAGTTTTTTTTTTCCAATTTAAAAACCTTCTTGGAGTGGTAATAGTTAACACGTGTCCTAAAAATATATTTTACTCCATCCGTCCCTTAATTATTGTCTTGTTTAATCCGGTATACATATTAAGAAAAAATAATTGACTTGATTATTAATATTGGTATAATGTATAACTTTTTTTCATGCCCATATGTATGTGTTCCATAATTAAAGTATGAGAAAAAATAAAGATAAAATAGTAAAAGTGATGTCCTAAAAAAGAAAGTTTTTAAACAAGATAATTATTTTGGAACGGATAAAAAAAGAAAAGAAGACAATAATTTAGGAACGGAGAAGTAAGTCTAAATTTAGAAGATTTTAACCATTTATGCATAAATTTTAGTGCCACAATGATATATCTCGGTGCAAAACATATACTCCCTCCGTACTTTAATTATTATTTTGTTTGTTTTGCACACAAATTAAAAAAAATAATTGACTTAATTATTAATATTGGTATAATATTTAATTTTTTTTAATACCTATGTGTATGTGGTCCATAATTAAAATAAAGGAAAAAGTAAAGGTAAAATGGTAAAAGTGATGTCATAAAAAGAAAAATTTTCAAATAAGATAATTATTTTGAGACGGAAAAAAAGGAAAGAAAAACAATAATTTAGAGACGGATGGAGTAATAAATATGTTCTTAATATGTGTTCGTAATTGTCATAATACGTTATTCTTATTTTACGATAACGAGACTTAACAACTATTACGTATCGTCGTTAAAGACAGAAATGCCTATATTCGTTTATTAAATTATATCTTAAAGCATTTTACATTTTATGTATACGTAGCGTTACTCTTGTTAAAAAGTCATAATTTTTTTGTCGCAAAATCTTTGTTGATAATTTTAGCTTGGTCGTCTTATTGTTTAGTGAGGGTGCCTATAGATCCCGATTAACAACTTCCAACAAGAATTTTGTGGTCCAAATTTTGTTTCATTTGCACTACTCATATTAATTTTGAAATATTTTCATTTTCAGTAAAATATGCACAAGAATATACTCACTCTATTCTAGGTAAAGAGTCAATTATACTATTTTGAGATGTTTCAAAGAGTTCACTTAATAAAATTATGTCTACAATCTTCATAAAACTTTTAATTTTACCCTTCACATGTGGTACAAACATATTAATCATGTTAAAATATTTTTGTAATTATGACCAACTTCAATACCACTTATATATACCTTAATAATTAGATTTTTCAAACATTAACTCTTTGAGTGGAACGAAGGGAATAAATGATACTCCCTCCGTTCTACGGTCCATGTTTGAAGTCTAATAGTTAAGGGATATATAAATAATATTAAAGTTGGTCATAATTATAAGAATATTTGAGCAAAGTAAAAAGATTTATAGAGATTGTAAGCATAACTTTTAAAAATAAACTGTTTAATTAAAACATCCCAAAATAATATAGTAAACTTTTTTTCTTGAACGAATGGAGTAACTAAGTAACCACAAGATGAGAAAAATGAGTGTGAAATCAAGGGCGTGTTTGGCTTTTAGTTTTTTATTTATTTTTTATAATTTAATAATTGAGGTATAAGTAAGAAAGAGGTGGAGAGAGAAATGGTAAACTGACTATTGAAAAGGTGAAAGAACAAATTATAAAATAAAAAATAAAAAAAGCCTTAAATTGTAAAGTAAATTATCATATGTTATTGGCTTTTGGATGGAAGGAATTCTTAATTTCCATGAAAATATAAGAAAAACGGTTATCACAAGAAAAAGAGTGTAAAATATATCCATTTCGCTTATCCAATATCTGAATGAATCTCTGTTAGTTACCCATTCGATAAATTATTGTTCATTTAAAAAAAAATACTTTTTTTTTTAAGAAAGAGAGGGTAGGATGTATCCATTCCATCTATTTAATACAAGTAATACTATAGTTATCATCAAAGTATTCAAAAAGAATAATGATGATATATAAAGTAGGTAGTATTTTTTATTTTGTGTATCATTGTATATATATATAAATATATATATATTTATATTTTGGTGTATCATTATCAATTAGAAAATAGATCAATTTCAAATCAATCAATTAAATATTGTCAAATAAGATAATAGTTAGATCTTTATCATTATTGAGTACATATCCACTTTAAAATAAATCTGCTAATTACACATAACATAAGGTATTACTCAAATAAAGTCTTGTTAAACTTACAACGTAATTATATATCTTGAAAATAATTTTAACTTTTAAACTAATTAATATGTTTAGACTTATCTGAGGGCATCTCCAAGCGCTAGAACAAAATTTTTGTTGCTCTCGATGCCACATAATTATTATTTTTAAAACAGAAACGGTACTCTGATAAATTTTATAAATAAAAGAAGAATGTCACATACTAATTTAATAACAAAACTCATTTAATAATTGTATATATTTTCATTCGTTTTGTTCATCCACTTTATTCCTACCGGACCCATCTTACTTTTCAAATACAACTTATTTACGCATAAACTTTTCAAACAAATTAATTTATTAATAGTTTTAATTAATATATTACATATATTAAATATTTTATATGAATAAATTAATTAATTTATAGTCTTAATTAATAGATTACATATTCCAAATATGTCGTACAAACAAATTAAGTTATTTATAAATTTAATTAATATATTATATATTATAAATATTTTTGTTTAAATTAATATAATTGTAAAATATATTGCATATATATAAATAGAAAACGGTAACAATTCAAACAAATCAGAAGGAAAAAAAAAACATAAGTGCTAAACGTAGCCCTCCCTCCTCGGCGAGATGACTATTATGCCCCTATTTTCTTGGTATAGATTTACACTTACCGAAAAGAAAAACCAAATGTGGTCGACAAACACAACAGGGGATTGACGGACGGTGGTGGGGAGGGGGTGGTGGTGGAAAAGCGTTTTTCACGTGAGTGTAGGGAGCGTGTGATGCACGCACCAGCTACAAACTATTGGTGCACACATGCGACTGACTTAGTTGTTGGGCGTCGGCTCTCTAAAAAATCAGAGGAACTTGTTCTCTATTAAAAACTTTTTTTTTTGAAAAACAAAAATATGGTAACTTCTACAAATGGCTAGAAACAAAACGGTTTTGTTATAACTTTTTTTTTTTTTGCAACCAATGGAGATGCTCTAACAAATACTTAGCTTGATTTTTTTTTTTCCCAAATATATAGTTGAATATTTAATATTTCCTACTATTGAAGTAAATATATTCGAATTCAAAATTCACCTTAAATAAACAAATTGTAAGGTCCGACCTCTTGGTCTTGGGCCTAATCTTGTTGCGTTCTTAGGATATGTTCGGTACGGTAGTTTTAAAGTTGGTTTCCTTAATTTTTAATTTTTATTTATAATAATAATAATAAAAAAGGTAAAAATTAAGGGAGAGGTAAAAGCAAAGTTGGTAGAAACAGAATAAAAAAAGAAAAAAAAAATTGAAGTTACAGTAAAATCTTTACGGAAAATAAACCTAACAGACTTTGCAAGAGTCCATTTGGTGTAGCATTTTGAAAACACAGTATTTTAAAAATGCAGCGTTTTTAAAATGCAGATTATTTAAAACGCGGCTTTTTTCTTTATAAATGCGTTTGAGATATTATGTCAAAACACTACTTTTTATTCCCTCGTTTTAAAATCTGCGTTATGGAAAAAAAACTAGAAATTCCAACGTTTTAAAACGCAGCTGCATTTTAAAAACGCAGCGTTTTCTACCGCAGCATTGAAACGCTAAGTTAAGGAATAAGCTGCGTTTTAACCCTGAATTTTTCTACCGCAGCATTGAAACACTAAGAGCCTATTTGGTCGAGCGTTTTGACCAAAACACAGGGATAAAACGCTGCTTATTTGCAAAAAATGTGTTTCAATACTACGACAGAAAACGCAGCGTTTTCAAAACGCAGCTGCGTTTTAAAACGCTGAAATTTCTAGCTTTTTCCTAAAACGCAGGTTTTAAAACGCTACTAGGAAAAAAAAAAAGCTGCGTATTGAAGTGATATCCCAAACGTATTTATAAGGAAAGACCTCTATTTTTAAAATGCTGCGTTTTTAAAACAATGCGTTTTGTAAACGCTGCACCAGCACTAAGTTAAGGTAAGTTGCGTTTTAACCCTGAATTTTTAAGGTAAGTTGCGTTTTAACCCTGAATTTTAGCAAAAACGCGCGATCAAACGGTCAAAAGTTGTAAAAACGCACAGATTCATTTTGCTCAGTATAAAGCTTATTACGTATTCGGTCTTACATTACGAGGAGGCGACATGGATTCTCCGAGCCAGAATACATCCTTGCATCGACTCCAAAACGTTGAGAAGGTACTAAAATAATTTTTTTTAAAAAGAACTTTTTTTGATTTATTTTTCAATATTTGGTTTAAATTTTGGTTTATGTTGGTGAAATCAGTGTAATTGAATGATTTGATATTGATTACCAATGATGTGAGATTGTACTCAGAGAATTGTTAGGGTTTTGGAGCTTGCCGGAGGAGTTATGGATGAATTTTCGAACCCTAGCGGCCCTAGAAAGGAATTGGTTAACAACCATTGCAGCGAGTTCATGCAATTAATCAAGGTTTCTACCTTTCACTTTCTACTTTTTATATGATACATAAGAAATCGTGAATATTAGTAGAATACATTTTAGGCCAATGTTAGTTGGATGCTGTACATAATCATGGTGTATGCTTAGTTATGGGGCTACTAAATCCATTATCTATGAGTTGATGTGTATTGACATGAAATGAGTTACGTGTTTGGAAACAAATAGAGATTTGTGTAATAATCTCTTGTCAGCAAGATTCTTTTTTTCCTTCATGTTTTAAGAATTTGAAGACCGCGGTGCCATTTCCAGAAGTACTCTGATTAGGCTTGGGAGCTAAATAGAGATTGTCAAGTTTTCATGGTGTCTGAATATGTGGAAGTAATTTCTGGAGCATGGGAATGTACAAGACTCTGAATTTAATATGCTGGATGTGATCTCTATTCTTAAAATGCCTGGGTTTTGTAGATTAGTATAGTGTCATTGAAAAGCTCCCAGCTTCAATGAATCAGGGAGTTTTTCTTGATGGTCTCTGCATTTTCCCAAGGGAAGATTAGCTCAGTGTTTGTGTGAGTGTGACTACTGACTTTGAGCAATGGCATCTATTAGTACATTCATAGGTTTCTTTTATATTCTTTGTTCTGTCCTTTTGATCTGGCATTTGGTTGGAGTTTTAGAGGTTCACCTACAGACCTACTCGCTGATTTGTTTGTTTGTATTTTTTTTTTTTTTGGGGGTGGGGGAGGGGGGTGGGAAGGGAATGCTTTCGTTGTTTTCTAAGTATCACATCCAAGTATTCAACTACTTTTTTCAATACTTTGAATCAAGAACATTAAAATTGCTACTCCATCCCAAAATAAGTGCCCCTTTTAAAAAATTTCTTGTCCCAAAACGACTGCCCCTTATAATGTTCTAGTCCAAATTGAGTGTCCCTTTTTCTATGAATTTACTAAAATTCACATATTCCAACTATCATGTCCTAATGCGCTCTTGCAATGCTAAACATTAAGGGTCTTCATGTATATCTGCTTGTAAAATTGCTTAGAAGTCAACTTCTTCATGATTGTCAAAACTTAAAAGGACACTCATTTTGGGATGGGAGGAGTAGTATGTAAGTATATCACAGGTCAGGAGTGGTCCTATTTTTTGTGTTCTAACACACATCTTGGATATTAAATCTGGTTTGAAGTTCTGGGTTGAATTGAGTAGTTGAACCCCACGTCATATATTTATTTGAAATAGGACATACAAGTGACACTGAGGGAAGAAATGAAAAGTGTGTGCGAGTACCGTCCATTCGAGAAGTGTGATTACATAGCAAGGATATCCAACGAGATCTGCTGCAAGAAACTGGAATTTGTCATTGCACAGTTAGATGGGATGAAAGAAACAGTTGACGGATACCACGGGTCCTCATGATTCGCAGTGTCAATTTTGTACTTTAGTTTCCTCAAGTTCATTATCATTTCAATCTGATTAGAGTTGTTAACATTTAATAATTTACAATTGTCTTCTTGTCATTCCTGCAGGATTGGAAGGAGTGTGAAATGACATTTTGATTTATTGTTTGTTGCCTTTAGAATATGTAAGAATGCACATCATTATCTTATGCAGATTAGTGGAAGGTCATGTATGACATAAGATAACTTATGTAAGAGGATTGACAAATAGTTACTTCCTTTTCAAATTTACTTATTGAAATGACTCTGTTTTAGGTGTTGCTTATGCAAGTAGATTTATCTAATTATCATCTCTTGTCGTACCAAATGCAATTTGTCCATTCCCCTTTTGTGCGTCTTGTAAAAGAGAAATATACGTGTATTCTAGAACATGGGTTAATTAGAATAGAAAATCATTGGGCGCTTTATTTCTGCTGGTTCCTCTCATTTCGATGGTGCTAACACCTTGAACATTTACTAAGTGGGACAGCAACCCCACCAAAATGAATTACTATGATGTATTTAAATGAGATTGTGGCGTATTCTGAAAGTGAACCATTGCTGCCAAAAAATTGAAAGAATATCCATACAGGAAAAGTTATTATTATTTTTTATTATTTTTTGTTTTACTCCCATATTTTAATTTTAAATTTTTATTAAGGTTTTCTCCTCACAAAGTCTGGGGGATTAGCTTAATTTTTTCACAGTATTGCCAAATTGAGGACTTGATAAAGTCTTATGACCCATATCATATATGGTTTCAGCACAATGGTTAATGCTTAGAAAATGGAGCAAGGTAATATAGTAATATATGATTAAGTAGTTCATGCATATCTCTTGCTATTTGAACTATTTCCTTTGCAGCAGTTACTAATGAGATGGTGACTAGTACTGTAATCTGGGAACGAGTCTGAATATTCAACCTTACGTCAAGGCAGTTTGTCTGTTACCTTTTATCGCTTTACTCCTAAGAGCATGTGTTGATGGTACTTTATTCTAGTTTGATTTTCCTTGATTAGGCAAGTCTTTCCTTTCTTAAGCTTCCATGTACTTATGCTACTCCAATGGACATGTATACATTTGTACTTGGTTCTATAGCTTCTTCACTGTTACTCGGCTTGGAAAATGGAGATTATGCTGCTGCATATACCTTACTCTTGAAGGCCAAAACCTTCTCGAGTCACGTATTCGCCTCCATCTCTCCTTAGGTTGATTTGGTTTTACTTTTACCTATATCCTCTGGTCATTGAACTATCTTCTGCCATCGTAATGCTACTGTTGAGGGCTCTTATGTATGATCCAGATTTTAACGCCATTTGATGGTATCTTCGTCAATATTTTTGCCTGTTACTACCTTGCTACTTCCTTCTGTCCCGGAAAAGAAAACATACTGTATTTGATATTTCAGATTTATCAGTCAAACTTTCGTCAACAAGTGACTTGTGTTTTTGGCTATCTACGATTGCAACTGCAATTATTGCTCATGCGATGATGTTTTGTGCCAAGAGTCGATAACTATATGAGGTTTGCTCTCATCTGGATTCATGTTCGATGAAGATTATTGGTAACTTTTTGTTGTCTTCTGATGTCACCTGCTGCTCATAAAGATGATTAAGGATGCTGATAGCGATCCCCATTGTGTATGAACTTATAAGATTTATCTCTTTGTGCCTCCAGTTATTGACTGTATCCCCAGTTAATTTTGATTTGTATTTCACGGTCTTATGTCCTCTGCTCAAGCATTCAGATAACCCCACAGATTTTACATGTACTTTTGGTTATTGGTTACATTAGTTCCTTGTGGTCGATTGGATGGAAAAATGGGATCAAGTATATACTCTTGAAGCACTTGTTCTCTATCTGTGCCTGAAAATTCTGAAAAAGCTGTACACACCATAAGTTTGGTGGCCTCCAAATTTCCCATTGTTTCTGGGGCATCATGTGCGCCGATGATGTGATGGTCTAGGATTACCAAGTATTTTCTCGTATTGCCATCGGTTTTTTGTTGCTCCGCTGATGATGTATATACTATATATGATGTGCCTTTCCAGATGAAGCAAATCCTTGAAGATGGTTTTTCTTTTGAAGTTTCTACCATCAGATTGAGCCTTGAGGGATGAAAAAGTGGTAGAAATGAATGTGATCAAGTTGATGTTTGTTACTCGTCACCTGCAAGAAGAAAGATTATGCTCGTTTAGCATTTTGTTCTCTTGTCATTTTTGAAATGTGAAATTTAATATTTGGACTGGCGACTCGGATACGACAGGAATTGATAGAGCTTGAACCAGCTGAATAACACCATTATGTACAGTTGGCGATTACTTTATGGGGAATTTGGAAAATGGGAGGAGCTTGCGCAGATGAAGGGGAAACTGGAGAAAGAAACTGGTTGTAGTTGGATACAAGGGCAACAATCATGTATTTTTTGCGAGGAAAAGTTGTCATCCTGATTTCAAGGGGATGTTTCTGATGCTAAGAGAGAAGCTTCTACCCGTAATGCTAGAGATGGGCTACTCTCAAAATCTACATGTTCTTGTTTATAGATGATATGAATGTTCTCAAACTTTGTGAGTGAAATTATCATCCAACAATTCTTTCAAAGCATTCAGTTCTTGAAAAAAGGAGTAAGTGCTTCGAGCAAAGTGATTAATACTCATAGAAGAAAGCTAGCTATTCCAGCTTGTAACAGTTGCGAGACACAGAAATGAACCTCAGCGCCCTCTCTCTCCCCTGCACACACGTCGTGCTTGCGTGTGTGTCTAACTGACCAACCTTCCCGCCCACCATCTCCCCCCTCACATCTCAATCACTCACTTTCTCTCCTAAGCAAAATAAGCTGCAACAAACAGGCAGTGTGATGTTTATTTGATACAGTTGACAAACACCAGGCATCATGAGTCGCTCTAAGTTAGTTTGCTCAAACTCATTGCCATTTCAATCTGACTATAGTTGTTAGAACTTAGAATGTAATAATTACAATATCTTGAAAGTCCTGCGTGGTCGGAAGGAGTATGAAATGAAAATTTGATTTTACTGTTAGTTTTGCATTCAGAAACAGTAAAGGCAGATATATCTTTTTATGGTACATGCTTTATGGCAGGTTTATGATAAGGAGTGGATAGAAGATTTGGCCTGAACCTATTAAACGATGTTGGCTAATATTGATCAAGATACACCTTGTCGAAAAGTTCCCTTTTTTTTTTTTAAATAATTTTTTTGAAATAAATAAATAAATTTTGAAAGGAGCTTTACCCAATTTACGTGAATATGAAAATATCAATATATTATTTCTATATCACATGCAAAATTTAAGAGCCCGTTTGTTCGCGCGTTTTTGGCCAAAACGTAGGGTTAAAACGCAGCTTATTCCTTAATTTAGAGCCCGTTTGTTCGCGCGTTTTGACAAAAATGCAGGGTTAAAACGCAGCTTATTCCTTACCTTAGCGTTTCAATGTTGCGTTTTCAAAACGAAGCTGCGTATTAAAACGCTGGAATTTCTAGCTTTTTCTCAAAACGCAGATTTTAAAATGCAGTAAGGAATAAAAAGCAGTGTTTTGACATAATATCCCAAACGCATTTATAAAGAAAAAAGCCGCGTTTTAAATAATCTGCGTTTTAAAAACGCTGCGTTTTTAAAACGCTACACCAAACGGGCTCTTAGCGTTTCAATGTTGCGGTAAAAAAGGCTAAAACGCTGGAATTTCTAGCTTTTTCCCAAAACGCAGATTTTAAAACGCAGCAGGGAATAAAAAACAGCGTTTTGACATAATATCTCAAACGCATTTATAAAGAAAAAAATCGCATTTTAAATAATCTGCGTTTTAGAAACGTTGTGTTTTTAAAACTCTGCATTTTTAAAACGCTACACCAAATAGGCTCTAAGTTTATGTAGATGAGAACTTTGTTTCTCGTATCAAGATGAATACATTTACTGATTTTTAAAGGTAATTAGAGGCCATAAAACGACCAAAACTAATACCCAAAGGTTCCAAACTATTGTTAGGTACTAGAGGTGGATACCTTCCCAGCCCTACAAAAGGTTTCTTCATCGTACGGTCTCGAACGATTCATGTTATAAGGTGTAGTAATAAGCATTATAACAGGCTTTGACATAATATCTCAAACGCATTTATAAAGAAAAAAATCGCATTTTAAATAATCTGCGTTTTAGAAACGTTGTGTTTTTAAAACTCTGCATTTTTAAAACGCTACACCAAATAGGCTCTAAGTTTATGTAGAACTTTGTTTCTCGTATCAAGATGAATACATTTACTGATTTTTAAAGGTAATTAGAGGCCATAAAACGACCAAAACTAATACCCAAAGGTTCCAAACTATTGTTAGGTACTAGAGGTGGATACCTTCCCAGCCCTACAAAAGGTTTCTTCATCGTACGGTCTCGAACGATTCATGTTATAAGGTGTAGTAATAAGCATTATAACAGGCTTTGACATAATATCTCAAACGCATTTATAAAGAAAAAAATCGCATTTTAAATAATCTGCGTTTTAGAAACGTTGTGTTTTTAAAACTCTGCATTTTTAAAACGCTACACCAAATAGGCTCTAAGTTTATGTAGAACTTTGTTTCTCGTATCAAGATGAATACATTTACTGATTTTTAAAGGTAATTAGAGGCCATAAAACGACCAAAACTAATACCCAAAGGTTCCAAACTATTGTTAGGTACTAGAGGTGGATACCTTCCCAGCCCTACAAAAGGTTTCTTCATCGTACGGTCTCGAACGATTCATGTTATAAGGTGTAGTAATAAGCATTATAACAGGCTGACCTAACCCTCACAGAGGCCTAAAGTAAACTTTAAAACGAGGCTTTTTTTAAAAAAACAAATATTAAAATATTATATTTTTATTTCAAATTTATCTTTCGTTCTTTTGGGGATTTAAAATTATTTATTAAATTATTGTAATTGATTTTATTTAATAATTATTTTTAATCTATAATAAAGGTTATCCACTTAACTTTTGTTTAGACATTGTTGATCTTAGATAAGTTTTTTTAATTTAAATTTTGAAAAACTTCTTTCTACCGAAGCAACATATACGAAAATTATTAACATTATTCTATAAGCGATGTACGCATTTGGAAAAAAATCAAGTCTTGTTATATTATTAAGTATGCTAATTGGTGTATCATTTCTCACTTGTATAATTTCTCTTAAAATAAAAAAAGCAATGTATGTTTCAAAAAATTAAATTAAAAGACTATAAATCAAGACACAAGACAAGACAAAAGAGAAAAGTTAGAACAATGAAACCCGATTGTCAAGAAAATTCTTCGGACTTTTTGGTGCTTGCTTGTTGAGTCAAATACTATAAAAACAACTACAAGATTTCTGCAATAATTTGAAGAAAAAAAGATTAAAAAAAAATCCAAACAAACTTCAATAAAATTATAAAAGATTAAAAGTCAAAATTATTTCACATGTTGTGAAGCGGCAGAGATGGTGGAATGTGGAGGGGTGAAGGGGCGGAACTAAGATGACAATGATGGGTGAAAATTGGAAAAAAAAAATTCTTTGATAATTGACCTCCGCTGTAGAAAGTCTAACTATTGTTTATTAAGAAAGTATATATGCTGCTACCATAATTTTAGCGAGAGGTCTCCAATTCTGACTAAGATCTCCTTTATTAACGTGATGGATTGGAGGCAACGGTTACTTCCTTTTTTCATCACCGCAGCATGCGATATTTAGTGTATTAGGAAGGTTTTTTGATATACTAATTAACCCCTATTGGGCTGAATATATAAAATAATGAGTAGTAAAAAAAAATTTGAGGCCTAATTTTTTGGGAGGCCTAAAGCCCATGCCTTAGTTGCTTTAACCTTAGGCCGGTCGTGTATTATAATTAAGGTGAATTATAGGCTGGTCCCTTTTTAAGTATTTGTAATCATTCCAGTTCACTCATCTTTTTTAAAAATAAAAAAAAGACATTTTTAGGCCAAAAAAACGATTATGTCATTAATGAAAAAAAAACACGCGCGCATCAGTAACTCAAGGCATCGCGATAAGTAATCCAAGGCATCGCGTGGGTTAATCATCGTGATGAACAACCAAGACACCGTTTGAATTTCAACCGATAAAGGGGACTTGATTTTCGTTTACCTTTCGGGGGCGTTGCCCCCGAACCCCCACGAGGGACGCTCTCCCCTCGACCCCTGCGACCTGACCGGGCAGGTCGATCTCCGTTGCGTTGCCCAGCATACTGCGATTGGTGAATTAAAAGCATTCCAATGCCCAATTTAAGGCATCTCGATGCCCAATTTAATATAATATCAAAATAGTTGTTTTTTATTGAAAAATTTACATACAAACATGGTATTGACTTTCTATAACAGTATGATAATGATATTATACAAAATTCAAACTCAAATCATTGATTAAAGTCCCAAAATCAGTCCAAGAACATCTCCCTCTGTTTTCGGACAGCACACTGCCAAACTTGATTTTGATATCGAAAATAGTATTTTTTGGTAGAAAAATTGTGCACAAATGTAATACTAAGTTAGGATAACAATATGTGATTGATTTTAAACAAATTCGAAGCTTAAAACATAGATTAAAGTGGCCAAAACAGCCCAAGAATAAAGAAAAATAGGATAAACTCAAAAAATTCGAATTTGATCAAATTGTGATCAAATTCGTGCTCTATGCATGAAAATTGATACCCAAACATGAGTGAAAACTATATTAACAACATGAAATCATTTATACATCAATTTGAACCTTAAATTTGAAGCAACGATGTTGTTGAGGGCATTTTATAAAAAAAATTCTCAAAATACCTTTTATTGTTTTAAAAAAATGGTATACTAGAGAAAAAAAAAAGTTTTAAAAAGTGAACCGGTCAACAATTTACTGTTATATTATGTGTTGTCCAAAACAACATAAATGATTTAGTGTCATATTATCAGATACACACGAGGTGATGGATTAGTTAGAAAAATACTTTTCGCGAATTACCTTGGTGTTCTTACACTAAATTTCTCTCTCTCAAAAAAGAAAAACACAAACACACACATGCATACTTGTAAAAGCGTACAGTTGAAAGTATTATTTTTGGCTACGGATAGACATTTCATTTTCGATTTTGTGGGGTTTTTTTTTCTTTTTCGCTTCTTTATTCTCACACTCTTGTTCTCACCATCTTATAGCACGAGTTCTAAAGCCTCATGTTTGGATACCTATTCCGTCCTTAAATTATTGTTTTTTTTTTTTTTTTGTTTGTTCTTAAATAATTATTTTTAAAATTTTTTTTTTACTTTTACTTTTTCTTCCTATTTTAATTATGGTTCACATGAACATGACATTAAAAGAAACTACACACTATACCAATATTAATAATTAAGTCGATTATTTTTTCTTAATCTGTATATCGGATTAAACAAAATAATAATTTAAGAACGGATGAAGTATTATCTTTTTAGTTCTTGAGTATTCTTTTTTCTTTAATATTTTGTAGTATCGAAGGTAGAAGTAAAAGAGAGGAAGAGAGAAACAAGACGATATCAAATAGCTAGAAAATAAAAAATAGGAAAAAGCGTGCACTTAAAAGCGCTTTTAGGGAAAGGCCTTTAAGAAAGCAAAAGCCATGGAAAAGCAGAGAAATGAACAAGTCTTGTTTATTGGTAGCGACGAAGCCAATAGCCCTACTCGCGGTCACCTTGGGGATCACCATTTCCTTGATAATTTTACAATCTCAGCAATACCCATCATCTCCGAAAACCTCAGAATCAGAATTGGGATTGATGGCGGCTCGAAGCTTTGTGTTATGGCTACATGGGTTGGGGGATTCAGGCCCAGCCAATGAGCCCATCAAGACCCTCTTTACTTCCCCTGAGTTTAAAACCACTCGTTGGTCCTTCCCTTCTGCTCCTTCCAATCCCGTCTCCTGCAATTGTAAGTTCCCTCCCTCTATATGTGTGTGAGAGAAAGAGATTTTTTAGCATTTATTGGAATATCTTTGTGGGTGTTAACTTTTAAGTATTATTTGTTTGAATGTGATTGAATTATGAGTTATAAGTTCTCTATATGTGTGTGTGAAATTTTGGGCTTTTATTGAAATATCTTTTGTTAATTTCTATATAAGTATTATTTGGTTGACTGTGATTCTTCGAAGTATGAATTATAGGTTCTATACTATGTGTGTGTGTGTGTGGAATTTTTGTGCTTTATTGGAATTTCTTTGTGGGTGTCAAAATTTGAAATAATCCTTATTTGGTTGAATGTGATTGAAGAGTGATTATTGGGAATAACCCTTGAATGGATCATAATGCTGTGAAATGTTAGTTGTGGGAGAGATTAAGATTGAAATGCTTTGATGGGATTGCAGTATTTGGTCCTTCGGGGGTATTGATGTCTTAAGTGTAAAATGGGTACAGTTCATGTAGAAAATCTTGAGATCATTGTTACAAACCTACTATGTGTGAATCCAGGCCCTATGGGTCGATGCTTAGTGCTTGAAGTAAAATGAGTGATGTTGTCAAAGAGAACCCATATGTCCCATGGTCGATTCATGATTCATGCCAGATACATTCCTTGCTTTTCCTTGATCCCTCAGTGAGGAGCTGTAGGAGCTGTAGGCGATTCCGTATTAGTACCATAGGTGGGTCCAATGTGGCCCTTCAGTGGTGGCGTTGGTTATCAAAGAAAAATGTGGTGGTTCTGGAAAATGATTGGCGAGGCTATCTTCTCAATGGAACCCTAGAATGAGCTCACAACCTTTTATAGCAGTAAGAGACCAGATTTACTCTCTCTTCTGAAAGCTATGTGTACTTGCGAGATTTTAGTAGTGAGCCATTTTTTAACGAGCATAGGGGAACTGCAGCATGTGATTGGCATGCATCATAGGTAGAAATGGCTCCATGAGGCTATTTATGCTGTGGGAAATTGTGACTTCTTCGATAAAATATTTTGCAAAGGAAGTTGAGATAGATAGCGAGAACAATATTTCAAGCATAAGAAAAGAATTTTGATGTCAAGGACCACACAAATGTAAGATTTCAGGTTCACTTTATGAAATCAATGTTTATGGGTCTGCCAACATTTAGAGGAGGCTTCAAGAGTCAGAGGTATATACACGGGAGAAACAGTGGGATGAGATAGGGTGCTTGAGCTGATTGAGCAACAAACCTGTTAAGATCCCTGACATCTTGGGGTTACCAACGAGTTCTTTTCTCTCTCTGTGGCTTCTAGGATGTTCCAGAAGCCTTGAGGTCCAGGTCTGTTGCTGCCCCACCTACGAGTATGTGTAGTTTCCTTTGGGGTGTGTAGTACACATGAAAGCAAATGCTAGTTCAATATTGATGATTGTGTGATACCACAATCTTGCTGTATCAATTTGTAGAGTATATTGATCATGGTGGTTTTACTCCACTTTTCTAGCTTCGTCAAGCCAAATGAAGTGCACCCTTGTATTCACCGAGTTAATTGGATAGTGCATTGTGGGTCACTCTGTGTCTCACCGGCCACCGCTATTACTTTCTATGAGTACCATTGACACCATGTTGTGTCGACAAGTAGGGCTCAGACTTGAATCATAAGAAGACACATGGCTCGAGCTTTATCGGTAGTGTCAGGACCTAGTGGCCACTCGGCTACACTTATTTGAGTATGTGTCTCTGAATATTTTTCGTTGTTCACATAATGATAGATAGAACAACTATGCTACACAGGGGTTTCCATGGATTGTGGAATTCACTCACAAAACCAGTTAGCTGATATCATCTATTGAGTGAGAGGTAGCCTTTCAGACAAACCATCTGATATTGACTTAAGCTTTCACAAAATTAATGACATTGAACCATCAATCTTGCATGCTTTTACAATTTTATCATTCGTCATGTCTCCTAGTGACTTGTAATTGGAATATAGCTCTTTGTTCTATGTTCATGTGTTATCAAGTTAATATATGTTGTTTTACTTGTCGAAACCTGATGTATATCCTGTATACTAATATTCGGTACACTGAATTTAATCCATGTAGATGGTGCCATGATGCCTTCATGGTTTGACATTCACGAGATACCCGTGACAGTTGTAAGTTTTGCTTTTACTTCTTTTATTCATCCATAATATCGCCCTTTAGGGATCCTTCTCTCTTGCATGCAACTGTACCATGAAACTTGTCTCACTTACACTCTTTCTGTTGAATTCGCTATGCTAACACCTATCAGAATTCTCCCAAAGATGAAAGTGGGGTGCTCAAAGCAGTTCAACATGTGCATGCAATGATAGACAAGGAGGTTGCTGCTGGAACAAGCCCTAATAATATATTTGTTTGTGGATTTAGTCAAGGAGGTCTCTCTCTCACACACACACACTCACACACACACACACACACACACACACACACACACAAGCGCTCGCGCTCGAGCACATGCACACGCATATTTGTGTCAGTTTTCATTCCACGAAGTTTTGCAGGTGCCTTAACCTTGGCAAGCGTTCTACTGTATCCAAAGACTCTAGGAGGTGGCGCAGTGTTTAGTGGCTGGGTACCTTTTAATTCTCCCATCATTGACCGAATAGCACCAGAGGCAAAGAAGGTATGCTTGAACACATGTACACTGTGTTATTATTATTATCTTTGTGTGTTTTTACCCTCTTCTGATTAATCAACATGTGCAGACACCTATATTATGGTCTCATGGTATAGCCGACAGAACAGTACTATTTGAAGCGGGACAAGCTGGCCCACCTTTTCTCGAGCAAGCTGGCCTAAGCTGCGAATTTAAGGTAATACATGCCCGCCCATACTTTATAAGACCACCTCAGTAGTTAAATGCTGCTGCTGCTTAAAAGCTTTTAATTGGTTTCAAATTTATAGGCTTACCCAGGGCTTGGCCATTCAATAAACAATGAGGAGCTCCAGTATTTGCAATCATGGATCAAGTCTCGTCTGCAGAGTTCATCCTAAAGGTTTTACTGTAATGAAGTCTCCATCCTCCTATATATAAAAGGGCTAATTGCATTTTAGTATGACCAAAGTTGTGAGTTGGGGTTTGTGGTCCTTTGGCTATTTAGGGTCAAAGGTTGTTTTTTTCGGTGCAATCAGGTGTCTATGTCGATGGCAGTTAATTTTTTGGATGGGTTGGTTATGAACACTCTGTCCTTACCATAAATTGCTATGGTGGAGCGTAATAATCTATCTTAAACTATTTCTTTTTTAACATTTGGCCGGATATTGACTTGGTTATTAAACTTAATTTCGACTCTGTCGAATTCCAGTAACTAAGGTAAACCCATATTATCCATTGATGGGCGAGTTACAGAGTGAGGTCTTGTTTGGGTCGGTTACTCTCTTTGGCTTATACTATGTAAATTTTCTTGCTCGTATCGTTAAAATTGACTGCTGTGTTATTATTTAGTTGGTTGGCAATACTACTTGGCCATTACTAACAAAGAATCTATTTTTTGAAAGTTTTCAGTAATCTTATTGTTACACAAGGCCTTTAATTTCTGCTCCTCAGTGAACCTTTTTCTTTCTTGAATTAGTATGGAAGAATATTACTTTATTCCCCATTTATTTTGTTATCCTTAATTTTTGTTAATTATGACAAGGACTGTTTAATAAACCGACTCAACTCGTGCTGGGTCACAACTTGATAATATGCTCGAGGTAGGAACTATCCCGGCTTGGTTATCACGGACTATGTACTGCCCTCACGGGCGTAGCTCAGTTAGTTAAGAGCTAGTAGATTTGGATACAGGACCAAGGATCGAGTCCTAGCAACTCCAGTGTGAGGGTTTCATCCTCTTGTGGGGGTGGCTCCTTGTAGGTACTAGGCACGGGTCCTCCTAGCTGCTTAATCGCTGAGTCACCGTGATTTTCCCCCTCACATTCTCATGGGGCTGGGGTGTGGGGGTTCTCGAGGGAGAGTTTCCCCTTTTTTGGATACAGGACTATGTACAATTTATGTATATTTTTGACTTAGGCTTGAGCATAGCTCGTATCTTGAGAAAATCTAGTGGAGACGTACGTAGCATAAAGCTCGTGTACGCGTGCGGCTAGAGCTCAATTAAAATACGAAAGAGCCGAGCTTGAAACTTCAAAAGCTCTGGCCATAATTCTGACAGTTGAATTCACAAATTGCAGTGCTTCAGCAATGATGGTTGGTACTTTATGAGCCGCTTTTTTAAGAGTAAAATAGGAAAGTTATACCAATATGAATCAAAAAGAAAAAACTAAAGTTTTGTATAATTTTAAAACTCAAAGGGGGCCAATTGAACACACAGCACTTGCACACTCCACCCCCTTCCTTCTCCATCATTGAGAAATCAAAGAGGGACAAAGCAAAAAATCATCACCTTGTTCTTCACGTGTTTGCAATGTGCTGATTTCTTTTTCTAATATCCTCACTAAATAGGTTAATGTTTGGAAATTAACGTCTAAATTGATAACAGAAGTTAGTTACGTGGTTTCATGTGCCTATTTAAATTGTCCACGCGGCAAATTAATAGTGTCCAACTTAAAATTTTGATAACAAATACAAAATTAATCAAGTAACTAAATAAAATATTTAATTAATTTTTTTAATATTTCTCCAGATTAGTCGAGTGAACGGGAGAGAGAAGTACCGTGAAGTGAAGCGAGAGAAATTTAGATTCATACAATAGTAGCTAAATAAAATATTTAGTTGATTTGAAACATTCTAGCTAAACATAATTTTCTTTAGCTCCATACAATAGTAGCTAACATTTAACTTTATTAAACTGCTATTGAAAATCTTAAGTCGAATTATATAATTATAGAAGGTCAAAACTTAAAATGATCATATTTTTTGTAAAATAGATCTTATTGATTCAATCAATCGCGTGTTGGTAAGCTAAATCTTATAATCTGTGTTGGTAAGCCGTGTGTTTGGTTAGTTGAACCTTACACCATATATTGGTAAATTGAATCGTAAGGGAGTGAGGCTCCATTTAACAAACCTAATCTTTAAAAAATGGGTTTGACTCACAGTTCGAATAAGAATCAAAAGCATTGGGGTTTGATTATTAAATTATACTCCTACAGAAGTTGGACAATGGCCCAATTAAATTGCCAAGGGAGAGGGGAGGGAAAGATAGACATATGGGAGGAAGAGAGAGTTGTGCCCCATCACATCAAACTGTAATCGGCTGGGTCCCACGTCTCTGACTCAATGACCAATCAAATTCCGTTCACTGACACTTACAGTAGCACTTCGTACATGACTTGAGCAAGGTAGCAGCTTGCCCCAAAATGACTCACCAATTTCTATGTCTCTCTCCCTCTCTCTCAATTGTACTCGAAATTCATAATGAATGGATCTGTTTGTTAGTAAGATCTTTCTTTGGATGCCTATCTGTTCTGGTTTTCCTTATTTTTTTCCTTCATTTTGCTTTAGGAAATACTCACTTCGTTCTTAAAATAATATTTTTTTTATTTGACACATAAATTAAATAATAAAAAAAAAGGCTATTTTTACTAATCAATTATATTATTAATTATTATACTAAATAAATATATATATTTGGATAAAATTACACTTTAATTAATTACTTATCATTTAAAATAGATTAATATATTTATTATTTTTTAATTCCTAACATATCAATTAACGAGGTAGGTTTGCTTTTTCTCTTTATATTTAATTTTAATAAATATATTTTCTCAATTATGCTTATAAATCGTTTCATATTTTATTATAAAAAAATCTAAAAACATTTATCGATCAAAATTTTAGAAAATATGTAATATTTTATTACTAAAATAAAAAACTTTAATTTAATTAAAAAATTATTTTAAAAAAATAAATTCAATAATAGCAATATATTAGGTATTGAATTGATTGTCAGTTTTAATCAATTTAAAATTATTATAGGCAAAAGGTATTAAAACTTTACTACATATGATTTTACTATTGAATTAATTTTTTACAATTAAATCTTTTAAATCTAACTGTAAATTTTTTATTTCAATAAGCAAAGATATCATATTTTTTCAAAGTCTGGTTAACAAAAATATCCCTATGATATTAGTTTTTCTATAATGCAATGTGACTCTAGTCGAGAGCTTTCTTAATTAAATATTTAAAATAAAAAAAAGAATAATAATGTCGTTCATGCGAACTCTAATTAAAGATTATTTAATATGTTTTGAATTAGAAAATAATATTGAAAGGTAATTATAAAAGTAACTTTGTTAGTCAATTTAATATGGAGAAGTGATTAAGGGTAATTTTGTCCAAATATATATTTATTTAGTGTAATAATTGATAATGTAGTGAATTATAGTGAAAATAGTCTTTTCTTTAAATAATTAATGATGTCAAAAATTCTCATATCGGGATGTTGAATTTAATCTTAGACCTTTGAATGTGATGCTTTTCGGTGTAATAATCGTCCAAAATCATAGAATACTCTCTCCATTCTTAAAATAATATTTTTTTTATCTGGCACATAAATTAAATAAATGATGATGTCAAAAAAACTCATATTGGGATGTTGAATTTGATCTTAGATCTTGGATTGTTTGTGATGTTTTTTGGTGTAATAATCGTCGAAAATCATAGGATATATGACTGAATTTTTCTTAAAAAAATAAATAAATAATCGTGAAGGACGAAGAGTTTTTCCCGCCAAAATCATTTGGGCGACCAAACCCTTTGGCGTGTGTATCAATTTTGTGATGAAGTGAGAAGGAGAAAGTATATTCTCATGTCTAGAGTGTGTTAGAAATAGAGAAAGCCTCCCTATTTATAGTTTTTAAGGGCAAGTCCAACAATAGATATTAAATACAAATTTTAATATCTAAATGAAAGTTCTAATATATCCAATAGTTAAAATATAGGGTACCAATTTTATCTTAGTCTTAAGAGAGGTAATAAATTTAATACCTCTTTTAAAATTTCACATGGCTAAACACGCGCGCGGGTGGAGGGCATGGAGATAATAACCTGTTGAATTATTATTAATTCATAATTTATTTTAATTTTAATATCATGACAAATGACTATTATAATTTTTTTGAAATTTTTATTTTAACAAAAAAATTAATTAATTAAAAGAACTGTCTTACTTTAAATAATTGATAATGTATAAAATATTAATAAACAAAAAATCAAAAATAAATTTAATATTGTAAATTTGACACCTATTATTAGAGATGATAATTTAATATTTTATAAATAGTAATTAATAGGTATCAAAATTTAATTTTGATACCTATGAATTAAGTACTATTGTTGAACTTGCCCTGATGGGTTGCTACTGCCTAGATGGATTGAGTGTACGCTTTGTGTATGTACTGGCCAAACCTTTTGGGAGTGGTACAAAATGTGCAGTTGTTCACATTAAAAATTATAATCAACTCTATTGTGAATTGGGCAAAATTTTGGTCGGTCTCCTTTAGATAATTTTTATTCACTAAAATATATTATAATTATTTTTAATTAAAAAAATATTTTTTTACAAAATATCATCTGTGCCCTTTAAAAACACAGAATAGTGCACTCTATGCATAACAAAAATAAAAAATAATGCATCGCAATACAATACGATGCACATAAAAATACGGAAGCCCATGATGTGCATCAAAATTAATGCATAGTGTACCCGATGCATTAATGTTACACCCTGTTTTACTTCTTTTTCTAATTACTCAATTTTGTGACTGTAACCACAATATACATGTTATGTAGCTGCTATGACTAAAAATTCTACCATGATTGTATACGGATCAAATATGCAAAGCCTCATATGTCAAATTAAGAATATCAAATTTAGGGATGAGCATAAAACAACACTAAAAAAAAAAAAACCTTTTTGGTACCTCATAAGTCATAAGGAGTATAATTGCTGATGATGCTGTCCAAGATTATTATAAGAATGACGATTCGATAATAAGGACTATTGTCAAATTCTACGTCAAGGGGCAACAGTATTTTCAGTTTGGGAGGAAAAGGATAAAGCTTCAACCAATAGATGCAAAACTCATATTCAGCATAAACGATGCAGAGGAGGATATAAACATATCGTTTTACAAATTGGATCACACTGATTTCCTCCAAAGGTGTTTTCCCAAAAAAAAAATGTTAAAGGAATCAAAGAACATAAGATTGAAGTCAAAATTGATTTTTGATAGAATTAAAAAAAAATGATAGGGAGTCCGGATCAAGTAGATATCGAATATTGACGATCCTGCTTGGTCTCGCTACCTTGCTGGTTGCAACAAAAACATCCTATATAGTAACTTTAAGTCCATTTGGTATTATTATATTTAATTATTATGTATGATGCATGTTGATTTTATCATATTAAATTTCTCTATGTAGTATTGGTTGTGTGAGAAAAGTAAGGTTGTGCAACTGACTCGCGATACTTATATCCCAAGGTTTGTGAAATGGGATTTGAGGGCACTCTCAAGCATATTGGATGAATCCAATATTGTAAGCATAATGACAAATCAGGTGAGTGGATGCACAAAAATGACACATCAGTATTATATTACAAATATCAACATTACATTTGCGATGCTAAAAGGTATGCATCACGATGCACAACTTGTACTAAAGAAGTACTATTTTTGTGTTTCACGATGCACAAACATTATTTTCGATGCACAATTTTTAAACACTATTTTTTAAAAAAAAATCATGGGTTTTGCAAAAGTTTGATAATATTCTCAACATAATAACAAATGATAAAAAGGAACTGTTTTGAAAAAAGATAAACAATGACATGAAAATTCTTGATGAGGCCTTTGTGAATGATCAACAAGATGCTACAGCTGCACCTAGGGGATCACCAAATAAGATGGGTGGGGTAACCGATACGGTTGCAAGTGAATATGTGACTCAAACACAAAAAAGAAATCAACCAGAAGGTGTAAGTCAAACAATTAAGCAAAATACAATTGAAAAACAACAAAAAATCAAGAGGTCAGAAAGGACTAAACTGAATACATGGAAGAGGAGGTGTAAAGTGTCCAATGGAACGACAATAGTTATTGATTAGATATGTTTCTTAGTAATTAAAATTTTTAGATATATTTGTGGTGTAATACTTTCTAATATTATTTGAATACATGTAAATATTTGAATACATTTTCTGGTGTTTTAATACTAATTGATAATTAATTTTATAAACAGTTTTATGGATATGTGTTGATTACATTGCGCATCATCTTTTTTTTAACACTAAACTTACGATGCACAACAATTGTGCATCTCAATGCACAAAACAGTTCAACAAAAAATGTTGTTTGTTGCATCGCGATCCACATTTCACACACATGACGATACACAAAAATCAGCCTTGTATATACAAATGAACTTAAAAAATTACAGCATAACAAAAATCAACTTTGTATAGCCTCTGTACATGACCTAGAGTTATGGTTACAAATTTTGTGACATCTACTACATATTATTTTCTTTTTTTTTTCTTGTTGATTCACCATTTGATGGGATTCTTGTCTTCTTGGGACGTTCGGGTAATCCCTTCATTATAGGAGGTAAAATGGTCTCACCCTCGCAAAAATTTTAAAGCTCGTAGTTTCAATTGGCATCAAGCTTCCCTCGTAACATGATGTAATTGCTTGTTAAAAAGTAATTATTAACCATATCACTAATATTTTTTTCGAATCTCACAATCACAATGGTTGTGTGGCAACATGAGAATCCTTGAATTTGTTACTGATAGCATGAACATGTTCGCTTCCCTAAGTCAACCTGGATGCTAGGATCGGATAAAACCTCGTATATTCAGTTGGGTGCCAGGCGAATCCGCCATGTCATCTCAATATTAAGGTACTCCTTCAACTTTTTATCCATATTCTTACATAATAATTTATTACATCTCTTTCCATTTCCAAGTCTATCCCTAAACCATTTCATTATTTTTGATTTTATACAATCCACCATGTAAGTGATGGGAACACAACGAGCCTCTAAAATTCAATTGTTGAACGTTTTAGCAGCATTTGAGGTCATTTCGGCATAGCTATTCTCGTGGCAATGTGCAATCGCCCACTTCTCTTATGGAATGGTAGCCAAAAAATCACAGGCAACCTGTCCCCCTTCTTTTTTGAATATCTCAATTTTCTCATTAAACAGTCTAATGTTAGGGGCATATGCGCAGTCCTTGAGTCTTGAACATAAACTGTTGCGGAACGTGTTGGAATAACGTTTTTCAGTAAACATTTCTTTCAAGTTCTGATAAAGATGCATCAAGTAAAATAAATGCGTGGAACTCCCAAACAAGTCGCATATTGCTTCCATTATACCAACACTACGATCAGATACAAACAACACTTCACGGTCGATTGCTCCTTTTATCTTAGATAGAAACCAAACCCAAGTATCCATATTTTCAGAACTCACAACAACAAATAAAAACGGGAACAGACCTGCAGCGTATGAACAATATTTAATTAACAACAACAGATTTGCGCATACTAGTGTGCATCGTGATGCACAAAAGTGTACTACAAAAGTATTAATTTTGTGCATCGTGATGCACCACTTTTATTTTTCGATGCACAATAATGTACTGAATGTATCTCTAATTATGTACAAGTACAAACAGGGGCATAAAAACATGATCAGCCTATGATATTAATCAAAATAATATTAAACATAAACGGAAAATTTTTTAGAACAAATGGATGTACCTTGATTTCTATCATTAGTCGTGGCAGACAAAAGGGTGCCCTTGAATCGAGATTTTATAAATGTGCCATCTATGAACAATATAGAACAGCAGTAGTTGAAACCATCTACGCATGCCCGAAATGAAATGAACAACCTACTGAACCGATTCGTAGTATCGTCTGATTCCAAGAAAGTAAAGCTACCAGGATTACTCTTATGTAAGACTTTAACGTACCACTGCAGCTCCTGGAAAGATTATTCATAATAACCAAATAGCTTCTTTCAAGCCTTCTCTACACTCCTTCAGTCTTCATGTGATCAATTAAATCCTTCGACGAATAGCTTGGTCGACTGCGAACATGGTCAAGAATCAACTTCTCAATGATATCACAACTCATCTTTTTCGAGTTATTATCGTTAGGTCAAATGACAATTGTATGAAAGGTTGCACTTATATATAGATACTGATGCCATGATGAACCAAGTGCAATTATCACTGTATTTCTTCCCACATACAACGTACGTTAATCCTATTTTTGTTGTTCTTAATGTAAATGAATTCAAAACCAATCTTGAATGAATACTTTATAAGTTGCGTGCGAAAATCTTCCACTCCACCTTTAAATATTTGACCAACACCAGTTTTAAGATTTGTCCAACAAGAATTCAAGAGTTCCTTTTTTGTTTGAGCAAGACATATGTCGTAACATGGGACACTTTCAACATCGCTTTCAGAACTTGAAGAATTGGTACAACTTCTATCATTATTCTCCTCGTAGCATTGTTGCGCATCGCCAAATATATGTGGTGCATCACGATGCACAACTTTTTCTTTACCTTTGTCAAGGTTTTGTGCATCGCAATGCAAGTTTTGGGCATCGTTATCTTCATAAGTAGTTGTATCGTCTTCTGCAATCTCATCTTATTTTTGAAATCTTCTTCGTTAGTTAAACAACAATTGTTATGTGATCCTACAATGTATTTTAAAGTACAATTATCCGATTAAAAATTGAAATATTTACCTTTGATGCATTCGATCAACTCAGATAAATAAAAAATCTCTGAAATTGTCGAAACAATAGTATCTCCTCTGAATTTCAACAACACGACAGTAGTTTAGTTTGTTGAATTCATTGATTTCGATTTTAAAATAAATTCGATATTGAACAGTTTTAGTATTTATTTTTTAAGCTTTTTTAAGTTGATATGAATGAGAATTTTAATAAAAAATCGCAATGGAAATAAACACGGGCTTGAAAGGAGTAAATCAAAGAAATCACACAACTAAAAATACGTGATAGATTATTACAGTGACAGTTTAGGAACAAATTATTAATTTATAGTTAATACATTTGACGATGCACAAAATAACTCTCTTTAAGATGCACAAATTATAATAAAATAGTACTGTTATAATTGACGATGCACAAAATTATACTTGACGATGCACATTTCTTACAAAAAATTATACTGAAAACAGTATTGTTATACTTGACGATGCACAACATTATACTTGACGATGCACATTTCTTAACACAAAAATTACAAATTACATTGACGATGCACACTTTATACTTGACGTGGCAAACGATGCACTTTACTTAACACAAAATTACAAAATACATTGACGATGCACATTTCACACACACGACGATGCACAAAATACACTTAAAAGCCTAATATGTTGATACGGGGACAATTTTAGAATAAATAGTCAATTTATCACTTAAAAGAGACTTAAGCGAATGAAAACAAATATAGTTGATTTAAGCGATTAAATATTTTACAAAAAGGTACATGCCCATAATTTTTCTTTATAAATATTTCGATAATGTATATTTTTTAATGATACTAATGTAAGAGTGAGATCCATCAATTAAAGTAGGAATCAAATCAAGGGTAAAATAGTGAAAGAAGATTTTAAAATTGATACTTTTTTGGAAAGGCGTAAAAAGAAAATTTGTGGAGTAATTTTTTTTTTTTTTGGAACGGAGAGAGTGTTAATTTAATTTTCAATCAAAATGTACCACTGTACAATATAATAGGGTTAGTTTATGAAAAAATAATCATCTTTTATGAACTTTACTAGCCGGGAATAGATGGTTAAAAAAAGAGGATTAGTTTAATTTCACTTAAGTTGATCCGGATTAACTTCTTTTAAAATTTCTCAAACCAAAATATGCAATGCAAAATACGGTAAAAATTACGTACATGTTAATTGACATATACTGGCTTGGTTTAAAAGTAAAATGAAAATACCACTTGCCTTTATTTTTAACCCAAAATTGTACTAGTATAAATTTTAGTCTATGCTATGAACTTTTTTGTTGATTTTTTTTGTTAATGTGTCCTTTTTCTTATATTAATTTTCTATTTTCTTTGTTATTTTCCCCACTCTCTCCATCTCAAGTAATTACTCTTACCCTTCCCCCTTTTTGGTTTCAAATCATCTATTTCACTCTCTATCACATTTTTTATCCCATTAAATATTAATCCTACACTTTTCTTTGTAAAAATTATAAGAAAAAGACAATTTAAAATAATAAGGACACGTATAAGAGTAGGATTAAATGTGACACTGAGTGTGATAGGAAATGAGATAGAAAATTTGAAGCCCCTTTTCAAGCTAATATTTCATCTTTTATTTGTCTTGTGCGCCTCTTGAGGGGCATGTAGCCTAACTAAGGATATTGAGGGGGAATACACGCTAAGCATAGTGCACATAAGATCCGCAACCAATGTGCAAGTGACACGTTAGCCTACAAACACGTACGTGAAGATCAACTACTATTTACTACTCCTTTTGTCTCTAAATTATTATTTTGGTTAATTCGATACACAAATTAAGAAAAAATAATTGACTTGATTATTAATATTGGAATAGTATTAAAATAGTATGTTATTTTTTTTAATGTTCATGTGTATATGGCCTACAATTAAAGTAGGAAGAAAAAGTAAGAATAAAATAGTAAAAATAATATTTAAAAAAAAAATTCAAACAAGATAGTTATTTAAGAACGAAAAAAAAAAAGAAGACAATAATTTAGTGAGAGAGGAAGTATAATACTCTCAATTATGACGAGACTATAAACAACCTTAAAATTTGGACCTAATGGTGTGCAACTTAGGGTTTAAGTATCCTCTCCCTCGTGCCTAGCTAGTCCTCGCTCGCGTCATATTGTAGACCCGTCAATAATACTACCCTTCAACATTTCTGAGTTAGAACTCATATACTTTGGAAAAAGGCTTCAAATTGACTAGTTTAGAATTTCTAGTGAGCTCGATCCATGAGGTTGAGTCTGATAAAGAAGCTTAAATACCTTAGGAAACCTTTTTACAAGAATAAACTTGGCTTATTAGACACAATACATTATTTTGAAGTAATTATTTTTGTCAAGATTGAGTACAAACAAGTCGAGTTAAAGGATATGTACTCGAGTCTAACTCGCAAGCTCACTTCTCGAGCTCGGCCTACTCATTTTTTTTTTTTAGCTAGAGCTTGTTTACTCTTGTAATCTCAAAAAATTTGGGCCGGTTTTTTTTTTTAGATTTTCAACCGCTTTAATATAATTTCTTTTTAAACAAAAAAAATAATTTTATTTATCATAATTTTAAATTGATGCATCACAAAAAAACACTTTCGCACATCGTAATTCTAAATTAATACATCATAATAAACAAAAAATAATTTTTCTTGTTTAAAATAAAGTATAAGGTACTAAAAGTAAAACGATTAAAAATATAACAAAATGTACCGAATCCAATTTTCCCATATACTTACGAGCCAGACGCGAACCATGTGAGAGCCCTATATCAATATGGCTATATCAAACCACAAAATGAATTTAGGATGAATTACATATATGTCCCTTTTTAAACATTTGTAATCGCTTCAGTCTATTTATTTTTTTAAAAATATATATATATATATATTTGGGGTGAAAAGATGATTATGCCATTAATAAAAGAAAAATACGCGCGCATCAATAACCCAAGGCATCGCGATAAGTAATCTAAGGCACCGCGTGGGTTAATCATTATGATGAATAACCAAGGCATCGCAATGCACCACTTTTACAAATTGGGGCATCGCGATACAACAATTGGTGCATCATAACGCGATTATCGCAGCGCGCCTTAGGGAACCAATCGGTGCACACCTTAGCGAGTAGGGGGGCCAACTGAAAAAATTGAATTGTCGTTGCTTGCTAAGGCAAGCTTTCCGTTGCTCGCTAAGGCGAGCTGTTGCTCAAGCCATCCATTTTAGTTTATTCACAGAGACAAAAAGTGATGCTTCACTTTGTGCATCGCGATGTTCCACTGCTTCACTTTGTGCATCGCGATGCTCCACTTTGTGCATCTCGATGCTTTACTTTGTGCATCGCGATGCTCCATTTGAATTTCAACTGTTGAAGGGGACTTGATTTTCGTTTACCTTTCGGGGGCGTTGCCCCCGAACCCCCACGAGGGACGCTGTCCCCTCGACTCCTGCGACATGACCGGGCAGATCAATCCCCGTTATGTTGCCCAGCATACTGCATTGCCCAGTATTTGAATTGTCTAACATGTGCTGTTAATGGAATTGAAAATATTTCTCCATATCTGTCCTGTTCGCCCACCCTTTCTTCATTGAGTTGATTTTTCTAACTTTTACTTGCAAATAACCTTTGTTGTCATCTCATTCAAAGGTTTTTTTCCAAATTCTTCTCCTGAGGGCATCTCATTCAAAGGTTTTCAAGCTAATATTTCAAAGGTTTTTATATTTCAAGATTTTTTTTTCTAAAATGCCCCTGTCTCTAAAATGCCCCTGTTTTTAAGCGTAGGAGCTGGACTGTAAAAGTCAATCTTCATCATCAAAGAGACAGGGGCATTTTAGAAAAAAAAATCTCAAAATGCCTTTTTCTGATTTAAAAAAAAAAAAAGTGAATCAGAGAGAATAAATTTTTTTTAAAATGTACCGGCCAGCAATTTCTTAATAAATTTAATACTCCATTATTAACCAAACAGGGCCTCTAGCAACCCTTCAAAGCCCAAAACACACACACACACACACTATCCAAGAATAAAACTTCAGCCATCCTTCCCACTCCAAACGGACCAAACCTCCCCCACACTCTCTCTCTCTCTCTCTCTCTCTCTCTCTCTCTGATACCAACTATGAAGAAGCTATACCGCAAGGGCACAGTCCACCCATCGCCGCTACCGCCGTCACAACCCATCTACGACCACCTAGCTTTCTTGCCAGCAACCATCTTAACCCTCACAGTAGCCCTCTCTCCACAAGACAAAGAAGTCTTAGCTTACCTCATCTCTTGCTCCTCCTCCTCTTCTTCCTCTTCCTCCTGTCACTTTCCTGGCAACCGGAGAAACACCCACAAGTCCTCCGCCACCTCCGCCGCATCCAACGCCACCAGTTTTGGCCATGGGGGCAGTAGTGGGAAAAGTGGTGACCATCCAACTCAGTTCAACTGCAACTGCTTCAGGTGTTACATGAGTTACTGGGTCAGATGGGACTCGTCGCCGAATCGCCAACTCATTCACGAAATCATTGACGCTTTCGAGGACAGCTTGGTCAAGAGAGAGAAGAACAAGAAAGACAGGAGAAAGAAAATGACCTCTGGTATTGCTACCGAGTCATCTGCCGAGTTGACTCGACCGTCGGAGCTGAGTTTGGGGAATCCCGAGTTTACCGAGTCAAACTCGGTGGTGGATATTACCAGTAGTAATGAAGTTGGTGATGAAGTAGAGGAAGAAGGGTCTGAGAAAGGGCCAGTGAGGAAGATTGTGAGTTTTCTTGGAGAAAGAATTTGGGGTGTTTGGAGCTAAAGAAAGTTTTTCTCGGAAAGTTTAACAAGCTTGCAGGTTTAGTCTTTCCTACTTCTACTTCTCAATAGAAAGTTCATTTTCTTAATTTTATTTTTCGTATTTGTAATCTTTTAATTTTTCCTTAATTTTGTTTGTAAAATACCCTTTAAAATGTAAAAATGGGCAATTTTGGTTCTTTAATTATTGTTCATTACTTAGCTAATTAACTTATTTATTTTGTCTATGTGACAATTCCTTCTCTTTTTCTTAGACTGTAATGATTTGTGTAGATAATAAAATTATAGGAAATGGATAATGTGAATAACATTAAATATATTTATATCTGTTAATATTGAAATTAATTATACTAATATTTTTGTATTATTCTTTTGGTGTTAGCAAATTAATTTGAAAGAGCCTTTTGATGGGCTTAGAAAGCAAAGCCATGTTTGGAAAGCATTAGCATGTTGTCTTTTGTCATCATTTGATTTCAACATTATTTTTAACAATTATCACCTAAATGTAATGAAGTGTATATAATACACTCATTAATAGTACTCCCTCCGTCCTGAAATTATTGTCCGTCCTGAAATTACTGTCCTGTTTGTTTTTTTTTTTTTGTCAAACAGGATAATTTTTAAACGCAAATTTAACGTATATTTTTTTTATTTTTTTAAAATTATAAAATATGTAATTCGTAGCACTTTAAAAGTATTACGAATTACATGTTTTATGATTTTGGAAAAAGTAAAAAAATATATGTCAAATTTGCGGTTGAAAAATGTCCTATTTGACCAAAAAAAAAGTTAAATAGGACAATAATTTTAGGACGGAGGGAGTATATAATTAGTGGGTAACGTTAGATATTATAGTGCTTTACATTTTCTACATGTAAAAATGTAAAGCACTAAAATTATTTTTTACAATTGCTATAATCACTCTTTATTAGATTTTGTTCAAGCCCTATCAAGGTTCTCACTCTCAATTACTTGTAACTAGTTACCGAACACGTGCAAAGCACGGATTTAATTTGATTTTGAGATTAGATTTTGAGATTAATTGATACCCTTCAAAAATATTTTGTAAAAAATTATTATTATTTTATATCGACATGTGTTAATTTAATATCCACCAAAAGTTTAGTATTGTCATGCAAATTATTGGTTGTCATGCAAATTATTGGTTGTTTATTATAATATTTTTATTTTAAAATAAATATTTTTTATTAGTGGTTAATATATGTATTTTCATTTCTGATTAATTTTTTTTTTTAAGTATCCTTTGATGATATCAAATTGTTTGGTTTCTTTTTTTTTTTTTCCTTTCTATTTTGCACTTAATAAAGATATTTTAGATATATATTTGAAGATTTTTAATAAAATTAAAAATAAAATAATTACTTTGGGACATGTTGAAAAAAGATAATTTTTTTCAGAGCAAAGGAGAATTGTTTAAAGATCGAATAAAATTATGTTTTTAAAATGATTTTTGAAGATCATTCAATTATTTTAAAATGTGTAGTTGGATACTTATATTCTTATATTTTTGATACAATTTCAGTGTGAACAAAAATTTTACACAAATATAAAAAAAAATATCAATTTTGTATGAAATGATTTAAAATTTTGTTTATGTATTACATATTATAAAAATTATATAGGACTTAAAAGTCATTTCACTTGTTTTATTTGGAGGCTTGATAATATGGTGATATGGGCATGGCCGGGGATTAACAAGTTATGAGATGGGCAAAATTATTTTGATTCCCTAGATTGCCCCTTGAATGGGAGACTGAATATAAGGGGTAGTATTAGGATATGTTATTACACTTAATTTTGTACCAAGACATTTTAATGTACAGAGCTGAAAGCATTATAATACAAGTAAAATAAAATAGTATGGTACGGTATAAAACATTGAAGTGTCAATATCCGAACCCGGGGTATTATAGTCATTTGAGGATTAGTGTGTTTGTAGTGGCAACTGGCAAGGTGCCGCCATTAAAGAGGACGCGAAAGTTGTCTTCGATTAAAGCAAAGGAGCTTAAAAAATGTTCCCATTAACGACACTTTCTACTTCTTTTAGAGTCCAAAATACCGACTTTTTGTTATTCCCCCAAGGCATTTATTCTTTCAATAATTCATCTCTCTCTCTCTCTCTCTCTCTCATTGAGAAACACTATCGGTAGGAATGTCAATTTCGAGCTGAATCGTAAATATTCAAATTTATAAATTTAATCTTAATTGAGTTAAATTTAATAATTATTAATTAGTTTGACTGAATATGGAGCGAAAAATGAGGAATAATAGAAATGGAAAACTGGGGATCGATTCAACTTTGGTATTAGTAGTACCTATTTCATTCTTCGATCCGTTATCCAAATTGCTTATTTAGCAATATAACTTTACCATATTCATAAAAATATTTATCATATAACTTAGGTATATATATGTTAGGTGTTAAAATACTAACATTTTAACATTATTTTTAATCATGCGAATTCGTCAATATGTCACTGTTTGCACATTCCTCTTCAAATGAAAATTTTTAAATATTTGGTGAATTGTGGCGTATACAACTATTTAATTAGATTTTTTAGTTTTTTTATGAACATGATTTTGATGAGTTATAAGTCGAAGTCTTATCCTTTATCAAGTCTTATGAGCTTGATTAAATAGTATGTTCTTTTAAAGTTTCTTTTTGAGAGTTTTTTTTAATCATTAAATTATTATAAATTAAATTGTTAGTTTGACCAATTATCCGTGTGTATTTTTCGATTAACCGTTATCATAGGAAACAGATATGAGGAAACAAATTGATTCCCCGATAGAAAATGAGGTGGTTATAGAACATAAAAATTATGTATAACTGTCCCATTGTCATTCCTAATTATTGGAGATTATATTTGCTTTTATTTCTTGATTATATGTTTGATCGCAATTATTAACATTAATGTAAATCTCGAATTTATTTGATGTTGATTTAGATTGTAGTAATTTATATAGATTAAAAATTACTATTAACACTTCAAATTTAATGCAACATTTCATTGATATCTTATTATGTTTGTATCAATACTTTGACAGACTATTTTGCGGAAGTGTCAGTTAAACAAGTGAATGCTAACAGCGATCCCCTTATTTATGAAGTTAAAATTGTTCGATGGTAATTGCTATTAGTACTCCAATTTTTGTCTACGGTACTCCATCAATTCTTTATTATATTTATACCAAATACATTAAATATTATAATATATAAAAATGCTACAACTGACAATTATTAGAAAACACACACTATCCTAAAGTTAATTAACTTTTTTCAATCTTTGTGTCGATTCAAACATGATAAGATTCAAACATGATAATTTTTAGAAACAGAGGGAATATTTGATTTTAACATTTTGTATGCGAATGTTTATTATGACAATAGGTTTTACTTAAAGCTAGGCTACTCAAAGGTTTTACTTAAGTTTGTATCGTTAAAGTTTTATACTCTCTCCATCTTTAAATTATTATCTTTTGTTTTTTATTCGTTTTAAAACAATTATTTTGTTTAAATTTTTTTTAGGATATTATTTTTATTATTTTATTATTTTTTTAATTTTAATTATGGACTACATATACATAAAGATTAAAAAATTAATATTAATAATTAAATTAATTATTTTTTTTTTAATTCGTGTGATGGATCAAACAAAATAATAGTTAAAGGATGGAGGGAGTATCATTTTATGACCTAACGAGGAATACATGAGTTTCGCTTTTAGGTCAACAACTTTTTGGACCTTAGTTCCGACCATTTCATATTTTTCAAATCAGAAGAACCCTAACTATTCAATTAATTGATCGAATGTAATACATTATAAAACTTTATTATGCTCGGAATTTATTGGTCAAGACTTGTTACGCATGCTTAATTGATAAAATAATTAACTTGAAATAGGCAAAGCTCGACATCACTATTATGTCCTTGTCATGTAACCGTAGATCAATGGTCTAAATTAAAATAAGGCTCATGGTAGAATAAAATCAATTTCAGAGTCAAGTGATTCATATAAGTTTAGTTTTGAGTTTGAATATGTCAAAAGAGATAGTTAACATGTCCTCATGTTGATTATCATCTCTTATATAACTCTAATTAATGTGATCTTAATGTGATGATTTTTTTCTTAATCACTAAGAAAAATTGTAAGTATTTAATCCTAACTAGGAGCTCTTTTGTTGGGAGGGGGAAAATAAACAAGGGAGAAAAACTACAAAGATGTACTTGTGTTTGGTAAAGTTAGTCAAAAAGAAGGGAAGGACACTTGTCTATATCCTCCTTTTTCTTTCCTTTGTTACAACAATACTATAATTTTAAATTTTTTTTTTTTGTTGGGAAAGGGTATCTAAATCTTAAAAATATACTCCTTTCGGTCCTAAATTATTATCTTGTTTTTATTTTTTATTTATTTTAAAATAATTATTTATTAAATTTTTTTTAAATAACACTTTTATCAATTTATCATTTTTTATTTTAATTATTGGTAACATATACATAAATATTAAAAAAAATTATATACTATTTTAATATTAATAATTAAATTAATTATTTTTTTAATTTATATGTCATATCAAATAAGATAATAATTTTAGAATAAAGGGTGATACATCCTTCACTTTATCCAACCAATGGAGGGGACAAACAGCTCAGGCCCCAATGGATGATTGAGAATGGGTGTTGTCTACAAGCTTATGGATTTTAGGAAAACTAACAAGTTCATATCTAAGTTATAGGAGTACTGTAGTAGGAAACTTTTAAATTCCCAATTTTTCCCCTTGGATAAATATGGTGATGTTTTCCACAAGAGATTCTTCCACAAATTCAGCAAACATGCCATTGGAACTAAGCAAAAAAAATTAGTGGATGAAACATGAAACATTTTTTTCTTTTTTAATGGATCTTGCTGTTAAGGGTACCTTTAATAGAAATTTAGAACTAATAGCAACGTACTATAATTGTATATGGAGTTGTTTTCAATAAATTAGAGAGTATTTCTAATGCACTAATTTTTATTAAAACGAAGCTTAACAAGTTTTCTTTATTTAAAAATTACTATTAACACTCTAAATTTTAGATGCAACAATCGATTCTTTATCTGATTTGTATTTATGCTTCACATACTGTACTATGAAGTGTCGCAATTGAATTACGAAGTGCTAATAATGACTATTTATTTTTGGTTCATGATAAGATTGTATTTAAATGTCATATCACTTTTGCAAACAGTTGTGTGAGAATCCCGATCTGATCCTGCCGACCTCGTTAATAAAAAACGAGCGGTTTCTGAATATATGGACAAGTACGTTGAATACACCCAGGTCTCATTATGGACTCCCAAAAATGTAATAAATGTGTATTACACATTTATATAAAAAAAAACAGAGTCGGCACTCTCGTTTATAAAGAAAATGAGAGAAAACTGAGATTGTGAGTTCGGGGGCTAAGTTACGAGTCGGGAAGGTATTAGACATCCAACTCGCCCTTTCAGTCTCAAAGGATTGCATGTTAGTTTAAATAAATGCTATGGATCAATTATATTATGTGATAAAATAAATAATAAAAACGGATCAAGGAGATTTGCATCTCCGTTCATGTTATGCTCAAATAAAATACATATATATATATATATGTATATATATATATATATGTGTGTGTGTGTGTGTGTGAAAAGAAGAAAAAACAAACAAATTCAAGATAAAATCAAGTTTGTTTAATTTAAAGAAAACAATACCAAAAAAAAAAAAAACACAAGGCAGTGTATACAGAACCAAGGACGTAAAGGTGGTTTAGGTTGTCATGAATTGTACACCGTGTACAATCCAAGGCATTTTGTCATGTATCGTGCATGGTGCACAATCCAAGTCTTGTATCGTGCGCTGCACACAATACGAGTCCCCTTTTTTTTACTCTGTTTCACTCTGTTTTCTGGACAGGGAGCTTAATTGGAGCTCGGATTAAAGCCTAAAATTTGGCTTTTGGACAGAACAATTGTGTACAAGTATAGTATTAGGCTGGATTAACAACAAGTATTGAATTTACAAGACTTCAAAGCTTAAGTTATGGACTAAGACCAAGAAAATAGTCTAAGAACATGAAAAAAGGGATGAACACCATAAATTTCGAATTGATCAAACTGAATTTAAACGTGGTTTTTGACACTGGTATCACACATATTTGCATGCTAAACACTTCATAGCATGTTTATTTACATGTTTAAGATCCAATTTAAGCTATTTAAATGTCTAAATCGAATAAAGACTAACAAATCGAAGGTTATTACCTTCTGTCGTTTTATAGAGATTCGGGCCAAATTCTAGGTTGTTGATTCGTGGTTTGTGCTTCCCCTACTTCCGATACGAGGAAAGGAAGACTTACGTTTTATTTGTGTTTGTGTTTGTGTGTGTGTATGCTACTGTCGTTCTTCAAGAACGAAAGAGGGAGTATACTGTGAGTGTATGTGTGTTTTTCTCTCTGTGTGAACCTCTGTGTGTACATGGTTGAGAGAGAGTATATATAGGAGGGAGTAAACTGGTTACTCTCATGTGCAAGCAATCTTTCAGCTTTTAGCTGAAGATTTTGGTTAGAAATTGTCTGGGCAATTGCCAACAACCGTCTTCTTGAAAAGTTCTCCTTTGGTGCGCGGCGCACCATAGGAGTTTCCCCCAATTTTGGGTTTTTGCACTTTGGCCCTTAAACTTCAAGCTTTGACACTTTTGTTCTTTTTTGACTTTTGACTTGATGTTAGTCCTCGAAGGTACTTTTGTCAGTCATTAGTCCGTTATCGTTTCGTAGGTATTTTGGATACCTGTAAATGTCATAAAATTGTGTTAGTCTATTTTGTCAATAATTAATATTTATCGGAGAATTGTATAATTGGATGTATGAATTCTGGGTGTCTACAACTTGTTAAAAATTTACTTATACATGCAGAATCGTTTTTCTTGCCAATATTTACCAAAATATTGAAATATTCACCAATGCTTTAAGCACAAATCTCTAATACAAATCGTTTCTATTTTGGGTTACTGATAAATGTCCTAGCATTGAAATTGCTATTGTCATGAGATTATTAGCAATTCAAAATGCATTGAGGTTATGTTTGAATGCTTGATTTAAGAGTTCAGAATTAAAATTGAAGAACAATTTAAATTTTGTGGAGCTCAAATTGTTCATTTAATTTCAATTCTAAAGCTTGGTATCAAGTAACCAAACATAACCTGAAGCTAAATACAAGGGAGTTGTATTATATAGCCCCAACATTGAAATGTAATATTACCTTACTCTAATTTAGTTTTACTTCATTTCGCGCATGGATAAATGTTACTTCCTTTGCTCTATCTAAATTCTACGCTCTTGAAAAATTTAATAATTAAAAGATTTATAACTACTATTAGAGTTGGTGATAATTACAAAAAGACTTGAGCATAATCACTCGTTTATATCACACGTGAAGAGTAAAGTTGAAATGTTATAAAAGATTATATGTGTAATTTTTGAAAGTAGATTTTTTAAGTAAAACATCTCAAAATAGAATAATGAAACATTTTGCCTGGAACAGAAGAAGTGCTTCTTCGCTAAATTGATTCCTAACAATTACTCCCTCTGTCTCAGGCAAAGTCTATTATTTTATTTTGAAATATTTTATTTAAAAAATTCACTTTCAAAAATTATGTGTATAATCTCTATAATTTTTTAACTTTACCCTCAATATGTGCTATAAAAATCTTGTCTATGTTCAAACATTTATGTAATTATGACTAACTCTAATAATATTTATATACCCCTTCGTTATTAAATTTTTCAATCATGAACTTTTTAAATAGGGCAGAAATAGTAATTTCTACGCAAAAATTAACTTATTCGATTTCAGACAATTACAATACTTTCTTTGGTTCTTTTGGAAGTGCATCAAATGAAAAATGGGACCTCAAACTTTCAATTTGTAGAACTTGATCCTCCTTCTAATCTTATCGGATTAGACTTTGTAGACATTCAATTTAGGGATCATCGGCATATAAAAAGGGCTAATTCTAGGGATCATCGGCATATAATATGTATTATGTTTTGTTATACAAAGAAAGTCTCTGTGTCTCTTTGCATACCGTACTAATGGAGTATCCACACTCATATACTGTTATTTTTAGTAGGAGTAATGCTATTGGTACTTAAAGAATATTAAATTTTTTATGCCAAATGATGTGTCAGCTGATGTAGTAGCTGATGTGGTACAAAAAATAAAATTAAAAATTATAATTAATATATCACATCAACTGTAATATCATTTGATATAAAAAATTTATACTCTTTATGTACCTATATCATTACTCTTTTAATAGTCTTATTTTCTTTTTTGAAATTAAAGAATCTTCATGGTCTTGAATCTTGACACATGGAAGGAATTCGGTGAACTTTTTATTTGACATCACCAGAAGTTTGAGGAATTGAACCACTTGTGCTAGGAAAAAGTCAAGTCCTAGCTAGCTCAAGTCCATGAAGTCCAAATCAAGCTTTAGCCAATTAGTCAACTATAATGACATAATTTTATGCGTATTTACTTAAAAAATCATAATAATTACCGTTTTAAGACTTCTTCTTGGACATGTATGTTCACCTCAGAGATATAGACACCGATGACTTCTCACATAACTAGGTCTTGCAAAACTTATCTCTTATCCATTAACTCACCCAGTCCAACTTGTTGGATATTTGTATTTTAGATTGGCGCTATTAACACTCTTATTCTCTCTCAATGCACCCATCCTCATAATACACTCATCATAAAAATTTTACACCAGCCTAATTTTTAAATACACCACCCCTACATTTTCTATTTTACCACTTTCAATTAAACCTAACCCCCCACACACACGGGGCAAACCCCCCTTTCCCCAAAACTCAAACACGGCACAGAAACCCCCCCTCTCCCCAAAACTCAGACCTACCCTCACCTCCCTTACCTCATCTCCCCCACCCATCAGACCTAACCTACCACCCCCCAATCCCGCAACCCTGCTTCAGTCCTCTCCCTCACCTCTGGCAGCCTCCCCTTTTCCTCATTCCCTCTTTTTTTTTTGACACGCACACACGGCAGGAAACCCCCTCTCCCTCATCTCCCTCACATCCGATAGCTTCCCCTCTCTCCCTCATTCCTTTTTTTTTCCTTCTCAAAAAAATTATTTTTCCGTTCGACCGGTTGTTCGGTCACCTAGGGCCAAATGGAGAATTGCCGAATTTTTTAAGATGATGGTGGGTTTGGGAGAGAGGAAGAAGGAGAGAAGGGAGAGGGGAGGGGATGAATGAAAGAAAGGAAAAAAAAAGGGGGGGGGGAGGAGAGAACTCAGAAGAAAGGGAGAGGGGACTGAGCTAGAAAATAATGGGGGGGGGGTAGCTGCTGCTGCGGTGGGGAAGGAAGGGAAGAAGATGGATTGAAAAAAAAAGGGGATTAATGTCTGTTTATACAATGACATTTTTGTAATTAATTTTTGAGGGTGTATTAATAGGAAGGGGATGTGTTAATAGCGCTACTCTTATTTTTAATATAGCCTTCAACAATCACTTTCCGCCAACCTCTAACAACCACCACTCATTCTCTTGCCACCACCGGTGATCTCCGGCAACTACTGTCCAACGACCGGCGACCTTTGACAGCTGTTGTCCGGTGACTTCTGGTAACCGCCTTACCACTGTTCTTAAAACCAAAGAAATATAAATGGATGTAACATGTATTTTGAGTTATACTCTATACGCAGAACATCTAAAAATAAAGGCCAAAATATGAATTAACCCCCGAGGTATCCACCAAATCCCAAAGTGCCCCCCCAGATAAGGTTTGCCCTAGAAACCCGCCTGACCTTTACAATTATCCCACATAACCCCCTTCGCGTGACGGCCGTTACTACTTTGACGTTAAATAGCACGTGTCGATGCACGTGAGGGGTATTTTTGACCTTTCCATACAATGATGATTGCAATTGGTTTGGGCATTGTAACTGCTGACCGCCACCAATCATTTCTCTCCAGCCATGCAAGCTCATTTAGTCGAACTGGGGAATGTTCTTCTCCGGCGACGGTGAAGACCTCCGGCGGCTAAAAAATGGTCAAAATGGGGTCGGTTTCGTGCGGGATTTGCACAGAAAAATCTGCCTCTTTAAGGGTGTTAAAAACCCTAACTTAATTTCGTGATTTTTGAAGAGTTTGAGGAGTCTAGGTTTTTGAAGACTATTGTTGCATCTGATTTAACCGAGAAATTGACGGGGTTCGCTGTAAGCCCTGCTGCATTTGAAAATTGGACGTCGCCACTAAATTATTCTCGCCGTTGTTGAAGCAATTCTTCCCTGTTGTAATGGTTGCGATTGTTGGGGAGATTTGTGGATGATGTGATTGCTTGTTGTTGGGAAGGGGTTAAGGGGATTTGAGGAATGTCAATTGACGGCGACTGAGAGGATAGGTTTGACGGAGAGGGCATGACGGGGTTATTGTTTTCGATTTTGTAGATTTAATTCTATAAAAATGGGTAGCAAATGTCGGAGAATTCTTGACGTGATGCCTGCTGACGTGTTATTCTTCTTGTGTGGCTACTATCGGGAAAGTCCAGACAACACCACCTTCTTTTTCTCATCTAAAATATTTCTCCCTCGCAACTCAATCACAGGTTGGTGGGAATTGGGTTTTCATTTAAGAACCCTCTTTCTATTAGAAGGAAATATAGTTTGAACTTGGAATGTCTGGGGTTATTATTTTCGATTTTGTAGATTTAATTTTGATAAGGGTATTAGTGTTTGATTTGGTAGTAGTGGAAGGGATTGGTGAAGAAGATGGAAGAAAGGCTGTAGTGGTGGTGATGTCGGTTGTGATGGAGGGTTTGCTGGCGATCTAGAGAGAGAGAGAGAGAGTGGGTATGGAAAGGTCAAAAATGCCCCTCACGTGCATCGACACGTGCTATTTAACGTCAAAGTAGTAACGGCCGTCACGCAGAGGGGGTTATGTGGGATAATTGTAAAGGTCAGACGGGTTTCTAGGGCAAACCTTATCTGGGGGGGCACTTTGGGATTTGGTGGATACCTCGGGGGTTAATTCATATTTTGGCCAAAAATAAATTTATAGCAAGTTGAATTATTACAATCAGGTGATCGAGTAGGTGTCATTTTATTCACTACCCTGACGATTTTATGGACATAATTTCTCATTCGTTTACCCGATCGAATAAATACAAACTTCTTTTTAAATAATCTAGATATAGAATATGACTTGAAAGTTATATATATATATATATATATATATATATAATTTGGGAGAAAGTATTTTTCTTGTTGAATCGGATCGAAGTAGATTAATCTAACTCATTTTTGACCCAACTTAGAACCATTAAAATAAGTTACTCCCTCTGTCCCTAAATAATCGTTCTGTTTGACTAGATACACAGATTAAAAAACGAATTGACTTTATTATAAATATTCGTACAATTTGTATTACATCCGTCCCAAAATAATTGTCGTTTTAGCAATTTGCACACGGATTAAGGAAGCTTTTAAAAAGACTGATCTACCCTTATTTAAGTTCAATTATTGTAGGCAAGTTGTAAGAGTATTATTTCTCTTTCTTCTTATCAATCCTATATAATGAGAGTAATAAATAAGGGTAAAATTTGACAAAATATATGCAGATGTTTTTTGAAATCCTAAAAAGATAACTATTTTAGGACAAAAAAACTTGGCTAAAACGATAATTATTTTGGGATAGAGGTGGTAGTTTACTTTTAAGCCTTTGTACATGTTGTCATAATTAAAGTAGGGAGAAAAAGTAAGGGTAAAGTAGAAACTGTTTTTTTGAAAAGAAAAGTTTAGAAACAAGACAATTTTTTTAGGACGAACAAAAAAAAAGATAATTATTTAGGAACGGATGAAGTATAATAAGTTTTGACCCATTACAACTTGTGATCCATTATAACCTAACTCAACCTCGTTTGACAGGCCTACCCATAACCAACAATATTTATTTGACATGGTTTTTATGGTTGTAAAATTTATTAGGCAAATTTTGCTTTAGAGTGGGGCTATTAACACCCCCACTCTCTCTAAATACACCCCTCTAATTTTTATTACAAAAATTTCATACTTTGAAAAGACCTTAACACCCCAATCTCTCCCTCTTCTTCTACTACTTCTTTCCTGTTGCCTCCGGCGAGCCCGCTGCCGCTCTCTTACTATTTTTTTTCTTCTTTTCTTCTGCCCCTCCCCCTTCCCTTCTCCCTTCCCTTCTCTCTTCCCTTCTCTCATCTCCCTTTTTTTTTTTCTTCCCCTTCTTCTATCACTACCTTCTCAAACCCACCTCATCTTGAAAAATTTCTAGAAATTTCTTGTTCGACCATTGGCGACTGTGATGTTCGGTTAGGGCTAGCCGAACAACATTCAGTTGTTCGGTCACCAATGGCCAAATAAGAATTTTCCAGAAAATTTTTAAAGGATTTTCAAAGAGGAGTGAGGAGAAAGAAAAAAAAAGGAAGGAGGGAGGGGAACACATATTGATGGAGGGAAAGAGGGAAGGGAGGAGGAGGAGAAGAGAAAAAAAAATGGATGGAGGGAGCTGGGAGGGGAGGGGAGGGGAAGGTGGGGAAGAAAGTTAAATAAAGAGGGAGGGAGGAGAGTGGCAGTGGTGGAGGGAGGAGGGTTTAGAAGAAAAGAGAAAGAAAGAGGAATTATTTAAGAAGGGGTAAAATAGAAAATATAAGTGTGGTGTATGTAGATGTTTGGTTGGTGTGAAATTAAGATAGGTGGTGTATTAAGAGATTGTGTGTATTTCGAGAGAATGTTGGTGTTAATAGCCCCACCTTTTGCTTTAAAACCAAGCAAATAATAAAGGGAAAACTCAACAATTGGTCCCTGTACTTTTAGACCTTTTTGCGATTGGTCCTTTCGTGACCTAAACGATCCCTGTACTAACCCATTTTTGGGATTGGTCCTTCCATCTAATTCCATCAATTTTTTGTCGTGAAATTTCTCCACGTGAGGAACACATGACTTTTTTTGGGGGTAAAATGGTGTGCTCATATTATATAAATTAGTGGAATAATATTTTTTGAGAAAATTGTCTCTCTCTCTCTCTTCTTCTTCAATCTCCAAATCCAATACACTTTCTAATCCTCCAAATTCCTCCCTCCTCTACTGACTTAACAATCAACCCCTAGTTAGACCGCCGCATCTTCTTCTTTGTGCTCCAAACAATCTCACCAAGTCTGTTGGACGCCGCCGCTACCCTTTGCCACCCTCGCTACCCCACCGCGACCCTTGCTACCTCGCCGTTACCCTCTGTTGCTATCCCTAGTTCCACCACCGCATTTTTTTCTCTCTCTCTCTCTCTCTCTCTCTCTCTCATCGTTAACGTTTCTCTCTCTAGAAATCAACTATCAGCCATAGAATACTCTAAAGAATTTCTTGATTTTTACTCTATCTCTCTCTCTCTATTCATCTAATACAAAGACATTACTTTGCCCTAGACCAGTTGTGATATCCCACATCGGGTAGATGTGGGACTTGTGTGTGCCTTATAAAGTGGCCACCCACTACCACTGAGCACTAACCTATCCATGGAATTTTGGGTGGCTTGTGGTGGGCCAGTTGACCCAGGTGTTTAGTGGGCCAATGCGTGGGCTATGCGTGGCGGACCGGGCTTCAGGCTCGGGTCCTTACAAATGGTATCAGAGCGGGTCTCGGCCAAAAATGTGTTGGAACACATCGCCCGGGGTGCCGATCCTTTGGGCCTCCTTTGGATCTTGACGAGGACGTCAAGGATTCAAGTAGGGGAGATTGTGATATCCCACATCGGGTAGATGTGGGACTTGTGTGTACCTTATAAAGTGGCCATCCACTACCACTGAGCACCAACCTATCCATGGACTTTTGGGTGGCTTATGGTGGGCCAGTTGACCCAGGTGTTTAGTGGGTCAGTGCATGAGCTATGCGTGGCGGACCGGGCTTCGGGCTCGGGTCGTTACACCAGTGGATAAGAAGGAGATTGATGATATTGATCTCGTCGGCTAGCTGGCAACTTTGCTTCCTGGGATGACTAAAGCATTCTTAGCAGCACTCTAATTCAATCTGATCAAAAAGGACTTAGCCCTCTCGTCATAGCTTAGTCATAGGGATGGATTGCAAGGGAAGCCAAGGGGATTTCGCCCAAAGGTGGGGTAAAGAAGAAACATAGAAAAGAGGGGAGGGTGGTCTCTCGCTCTCGGTTCATCTTATGCCTCCAACCAGATCTTAGATTGTATCCATTTTCAACTAGGTTGTCTTCTTTAATTGGTAAATTTTGATGGCAATGGCAAATGAGATCGACAGTAAATAGATTCCCAACTAACCATATCTTATAAGAAATAAGTGGCGGCGTCTGTGGGTATAGGTGGTGGCAGTAAACTGGGTTTGTGGTGTGGGGGGTTCTTGGGTGTGTGTGTGTGTGTGTTTTTTTTTAGTTTTGAGATTTATTGCTTTCTCATTGCCAATAATTTTGTGTTGTTAATTAATATAGCCAGTCAATCACATCAATACCCTAAAAAAGAATTGGATTGCTTCTTTTTTGGTGATGGTTGAATGATGGGGATATGGTGGTGGGGAATGAAGGTGGTGGTGGAGAATGGAAGTGGAGGTATTGAAGTGGTGGAGGATGGGGCTGGAGGGTTGTGATGATAATCGAGAGAAATTATTAGAGAGGAAATAGGAGAGAGAGAGAGAGAGAGCAAATCATAAAAATGAGCTTGTAATTGAAGCTCTTCATAAAAAGAAGTTGTTCACCATTAGTACAATACTGCTAATTTGGAATGAGTAAAAAAGGAGGAAGAAAGAGGTCTAAAAATTAGATTTACATTATTACAATGATACCCTCATATAGTTTTTAAAAATAAAAATATTAAGGATATTTTTGTCTATTCAAAAGAAAAAAATGTATAGACAAATTTACCCTCAGGCAACAACATGTGTACGTATTTAATGGCAAAAAACTAACAAAATTGGACGGAAAGGCCAATTACAAAAAATTGAAAAGTACAAAAATTTAATTTTTTGAATTTCAATACAGGGGCCAATCACCAAAAATTAAAAAAGTACAGGGACCATTTGTGGAGTTTGCCCAATAATAAATAGTGAATTGCCTCCTTGATAACTTCACTTAATAAATTAAGTGAATATTTTATAGTATGTACTACTCTCTTCATCTCTAAATTATTATTTTATTTAATTCGACATACGGATTAAAAAAATTAATTAACTTAATTATTAATATTGATATAGTGTGTTATTTTCTTTAATGTCCATGTGCATGTAGCCCATAATTAAAGTAAGAAGAAAAAATAAAGGTAAAACTGTAAAAATAATGTCCTAAAAAAAGTTTTAAACAAAATAATTATTTAGGGACAGGACAAAAAAAGAAAACAATAATTTAGGGATGGAAGAAGTATTGATAAGCTGTACAAGAGTAATGCTATGGGTACCTAAAGAGTATTAAATTTTTTTATACTAAATAATGTGTCAGTTGATATGGAGCTAATGTGATGCATTAATTATGATTTTTAATTTTATTTTTTGTACTATATCAGTTGCCATATCAACTAACATATTATTTAATATAAAAATTTTGGTACTCTTTAAGCAGTAGCATTACTCGCTATACAATACAGCATGTCACTCATCCAACCCCACCTCATCTTCGAAATATTTTTCACTAAAATTAATACATGACCCACGGAGAATATCTCACCGTTAATAAATTGTTTTTTATTAATGGAGAGAGATCATGGTTCTAGGCACATGCAGAACAATACGGATAATATCTTTGTGGCTTTAGAAATCAATGAAAACATATACTCTCTCTGTTTATAAATTGTCAAATAAATTATTTTTAAATATAAAATTAACATATATTTTTAATTTTTTAAAATTATAAAACATGTAAATCATAGTACTTTAAGAGTTTACAAATTACATGTTTTATAACTTTAAAAAAATATATATATATATACTCTCTCCTTCCTTGAATTATTGTCTTTCTTTCTTTTTTTGTCCGTCTCAAAATAATTGTGTTGTTTGAAATCTTTCCTTTTTAGGACATTACTTTTACCATTTTATCTTTACTTTTTCCCTACTTTAATTATGTACCACATAAACATGTGCATTAAAGAAAATTACACATTATACAAATATTAATAATCAAGTCAATTATTTTTTCTTAATCCATGTGTCGGGTCAAACAATACAATAATTAAGGGACGGAGGGAGTATAATCAAATTGGTATTTGATAAATAGTCAGTTTAACTCAAAAAAGTCAAACATGATAACAATTTAGGAAATGAGGGAGTACTACGGTCATGCAACTCACAAGTTCATATATACTTCATTGTCACAACTCACAAGTCATTTTCCATTTAAGTTCACCTAAAACTTCCACAATATATACAAAATAAGCTACCATTTTGACATACTTAACATAACAGAAGAAAAAAAATCATTATTTTATAAAAACACTGTCAAAGTACATCAATTGTGTCTCTATCTATTGTAAATCAACAATGAAGTATAAAAAAACCTAAGCATGGTGTCTAATTACAGCATACCAGCAAAAGTCAGCCCTCCATTTCAAGACCATCATCCATAACCTTGATTTGATCTCCTCTTATACAACTACAACAGATAAATAAGAGTAGGTGGTCATAATTCAAAATACATGTACCTTATATATACAGTCGTCCTAAACTAGGAATCAAGCAGCGCAATCATATTATTAGAGCCGAAAACCATTTGGTTGCAGTAATGTACAACTTTCTATGCACATGGTTCAACACCAGAATGCTTCCGTTGCTCAGCCAATATGATTTTACCCATCGATTATTATGTTAACTCAAAATGAATACAACATAACAGTAGTTTGTGTGAAGGCCTCAGGCATGTACAGGTATGGAAGAAGAGCTTGTGGGAACGCAGCCTTTTAACCGATCAAGAATGATATTCTTGCTGATTAGTCCTGAATGAAGTGTAAGTGGAAGGCCTTCCTTGACACACTCATCATATTTATCCAAGGCTGATACAATTTCGGTGAAATCAGGGCGTTTAGACGGGTTTGCAGCCCAGCAACGCTTTATGAGGTGTGCAAGCGCGGGTTGACAACTTTCCGGCAATGGTGGTCGCTCGTTCTGTCAAATGTCCAAATTATTATGGAAGAAGTAAGTTTTCCTCCAAAATTGGTACACACAAGACGAATTCAAAAATAAAAAATGCATGGCATGCTCAGGATAATGAAGGAAGCAAATCAGCTTAACCAAGAGTGGAAATTGAAAACCATGCATGCAGCAAAAGCCTATTGCGAGAGATTACGTTACCCATTCCATACACAGCTAGCTTAGGATTTTGTATTCACAGGAATCTGACAAAGTTAAGTCTTTTATCTAATGGAATCCTCCTCCTTTATCCAGGCTTCGGAGCAGCTGCATGAACGCATGACTCTATACTAGACACAACTGACGAAAATATTTACAAGTAATTGCAAAGATCAAGCTCTTTCTTTTATGAGTAAAGAGAAATTGTCGAGTCATTTGATGTTTGTGATTCTATGGGTTCGTCTCTTACTTGTTCTAGCTCACTACGTCATAGTTGCCTATTGACTAGGGTATGAGCTAGGGACTTGAAATGAAAGCTTAGGTAATAGGAATGGTGCAATAACCTCTCACATACATGAAACGGACCAAGAAAAAGCCAAACTCCACTTTCCTATATGTATGTGTCCATCCACCGCACCCAAGTCCTTGGCATGTTGTGTCGACACGGGTGATTCAGGTGAAATGAAGAGTCCACGATGATATAAAAGAAAGCCATTCTCTTTTTTCCTTTTTTGACCCCAATTAGGCATGGAAAGGGATCCAACCTGGTCTACCACTATGCCACCCCTTGGGGGGTTGAAAGAAGGCCATTCAGCATCAGGCATAAAACTAGAAAGTTTGCTCTTTCAAATTATACACATGAATTCCCAGGGAGGGGGGGATGGGAGAGGATAGAGTTCATTAATGACAAAAGGAAAATGACAATTTACAATTTAAATCAAACTAACCTTCTCAGCCACAGCAAATGCAGCCTGCACGGGGGTCATTCCTTGAAATGGTAGCAAAGCAGTTGTGAGCTCCCAAAGCACAATACCAAAACTATACACATCAACTTTCCTCGTATACGGTTTCTCCTTCACCATCTCCGGAGCCATCCAACGATATGTCCCCATGTTTCCTTTAGATTCCTGCGTTTGTGTTTCTAGACAAGAAGTACCAAAATCTGCAACCTTAACACGCATCTCATCATTTAAAAGCAAGTTGCTTGATTTAAGATCTCGATGAACCACCCCTTGTGAATGAAGATACTCCATTCCTCTAGAAATATCTAGGGCTAACCTCAGAATAGTTTCAGTTGAAAGCGAGTACGGCTCTTTCTTGTTAAGGTACATCCTTAGAGTTCCTTGGGACATGTATTCTGTAATGATGCAGTATACCGGAGGCTTTTTACAAGCAGCTATGAACTGTAGAGAAAGAACGGGCAATCATTACAAGCTGCAATGACTGTGGAGAGAAAAAGGGAAATCACAAACTTAGCCACAAAATCAGAGTGTCATGTGCATATAATTAGTAAGAATGCTATAATGTAGAATTAATGAGTAATGATTTCCTCCATGCTCAACTCGACAAAACCTTTTTGCGAACTCCCAATTATTTGGGGTTGGCTTTCACCTTGTCGAGGATGAGAGCATCTGTCAGAAAAATGACAACGCCAAAAATAATAATGCTCAAGCACAGAGGACTATCCATCTACAAACACATAGCAAACCCTACAATGCTGATGCCCAAACCATGAAGAGAAAAGGGCATGCTGGTTATCAAAGTATATATGTTCTAAATGGGTCCTCATGAGTGTCCTGTTCAGATAGTGCACTCACCCGCTCTTGATAGATACAAACAACTATAAGAAGAACACCCAGGAACCTCAGTAACTCAATGTTTAAGCTCGTCTTAAGTTTTAAGATTCTGCATTTCTCGTGCTCCTTTGTTAAGGCAATAAATTAGCAAAACCTATTTCTAAAAGCACCAAGTGTTCGCTTTCGCCAATAGGGCTTTTGTGAAGAAGCAACTTTGAATCCTACCAAACTAATAAAGAAAATTTTAATATTGGCAGCACTTAACGACACAGCGCAGGCCCAGAGAAAAGTTGGCCAAGATGTTATGTTTACAGTAAAATAATGATCCATTCACTCACAACATTTTGCTGCATAAACTTCTATTATCCAAGTAAAAGAGTCCTAACCAAGTAGCCAGAAAATATAGCAAGTCAACAACATATAAAGCATGCAACATGGAGTCAGTTAACAACATATAACTCAACTCATTCATCCTTTGTCCCAATTACTTGGGATCACCTAGCAATATATAGACCATAAATTTAATTCTATAGATTTTTATATCGAGTTTAAAAATCTAACCTGAACTATATTGGGATGATATAGACGCGAGAGCAAGGCGACTTCCGACTTAAATTGCTGTTCAAGCATAATTCTAGTCTCCTCCTTATGAGTTGGAATTCTCACCATCTTCACTGCAACTGCCCTTTGTTTGTAAATCCCTCTATAAATCCTACTATGTGCCCCTGAGGCAAACTTATTGCCTATAAATAACTGCGAAAGATCAGCCGTCCATTCTTCTTGATCCTCCTTTGGTATTTCCCAACTCTCAACATTCTCAGAGTCCAAAATCATTGACCATGACTCCAAACTATCAAATCTTTTCCTTTCCATGTTCTCCATTTCTGTTTTCCACTGGGATTTGGATGAAGAAGCTGGATAAGAAATTGGTTTTTCCCTCTTTCGAAATCGAAAAGGATTGAAACATGAGCTTGCCATTGCAAGAAAAGGAAAAGGAAAAAAAGAAAGCTCCTTTCTTGAATCAAGAAAAAGTTTCAAAACACAAGAGACTGAGGGTTAACTCAAGAGGTTAGAACGACTCTTTCGCCTTGCAAATGGTCGCAAGGTTGAATTTCATCGGACGGATTTAGAGGGGGTGACTTCTTTCGTTTTGAGGAAGGAAAAAGAAAAAGGGTGTCAAAACACAGAATTATGGGAATTGTTCCTTTTGAAGGTGTGAAGTGATGATTCAAAGACATGGGTTTTGAAGGAAATTGAGAAAGTGAAATGGGTTCTCATGGATTGACCAAAGCAATGAGAGATACAAAGAGAACCCATCAAAGCTTAGAGACAGAAAACAAGGAGGAGAGGGAAAGAAACTCAAATTACTTCTCCCCATTTGACAAGCTTGACATTGTTTTCTACAAAGAGAAACAAGAAAATATGCAATTACCGAGAAAGAAAATTTTGTGGGATTTCCATTGGACTTTCTTATATCATCTTCAAGAAAAAGTGGGTTAAATTTCATGGGAGTCTCGTGATTTTTTGGTTACAGAAAAGGTAAACTCTCAAGAGAGATTGTGAGTTCTCCCCTGTATTTCCTTTGGTTTCATTCAATGCTCAAGTGATCAGCTAAGCTGCAAGCACTGTCAGATTTTTGAGTCTTGCAAGTTGGGACCTTTTTGGCCACGACAAAAGTAAGAAGCTCATGAATGAATGAAGACTTTAGGATGTGTTAGTTTGTGTTGTTTGATTGAATCAATTTACGGTTAAGGGTTTCACTCGATTGTTCTTAATAAGAAGTTCTTACAACGCTGTTACAAGTGGCGTAGAGTACTTGTGGCAAAAGTGCTATGAATAACCGGCAAAGATTAGCGAAAAGGAAAATCTAAGAGAGCTGATGTCATGCTTTTTTATAAAAGTGTACAAGTCAATGCATTGACAATCTAAAATAAATATCAACTGATACCGAGAATCAATTTTGATAACCAATTTTAATACCATCTGTTCGAGATTTTTAAAAAGTCGATTCTATTTTAGTACTCCCTCCGTCCTGAAATTATTGTCCGGTTTGACTTTTTTTGGTCAAATAGGACATTTTTCAAACGCAAATTTGACGTATATTTTTTTACTTTTTTCAAAATCATAAAACATGTAATTCGTAGTACTTTACCAAAACAAGTCAAACAGGACAATAATTTCAGGACGGAGGGAGTATATTTTTTACATAAACCATGAGATTTCATTGTAGTACTATCAAAATTTTGGTTGTTTGATATTGCCTAAATCTTAGTTCGGTTTGAAATGACTAAACGTAGAATGGGTATTAAGTAAAAGAGATTACTTCAATTTTAGAAAGACAAATGTACCTAACATTGACATTAATGGCAACCCATGAAGAGACGAGAGAAAAGAGACATCCATGATACAATGTATAGTCCAAATACAAGGTTCTTTAGTAGGAGACCGAACATCAAATGTGTTGGTATATGGTAAGTGGATAGTCGTTGTGGCATTGAGAGGAAGGTATGTCCCTACAAACCCACATTACATCTCCTTTTCACAAATATAAATGTTGGATGATATTGTACATTATTATTATTATAATTTTTACTCTCAATCCATACAACTACGATGTTTCTAAAAACTAAATCCTGAAACAAGTATCGTGAATAAATAGTTGGCGCATGACTTATCATAAATAAGATATCAGTCGGTAGTCAAAGTTGAAAACAAATTATCGAAATTTCTATTTGTTATCATGAATAAGAAAAATATGTTGAAGAAAAGAAGAGTGGTGTGTAGAAATGTAAATCAGACTATATATATATATATATTTCATGATAGAGATGTTACTTCCAAAAAAGAAAGTTGATATCCATGTTACGAGCAACTACAAGTCCGTGGTCTTACTACAACAAGTTGGACTATATTGTCGTTGTCATCTATGGGCCATGGGCTTTTATTAAAACTGGGAAGGCATAAAATGACTGGGCTAAGACCAACACAGCTGAAACCTCTACCTCTATTTTTCTTAATTTCTCCGTCCTAAAATACGTACTCCTCGGTGGTTGGATCTTCTCGGGACGATGTTATATGGTGATTTACAGTGTTTCCAATTTCGGGGTGAACCTTTAGCGACTCCACGACATTGTGCATGCCACTATTAATGATTTTGATTCCTGGTCATCGTGGCATGGGTACAGGCCGGAACTTATAGCGTTCGGGTGATTCATCAAGTTGATTGCTTTTGTGCTATGTTGGGCTCGATATATATTGTACTGGGCTGGGTTCTTGTGGTTTGGTTGTAATCAGTTTTGGTAATTTGGCCTTGCTATTTTTCTTGAGTTTTGATCTGCATTACTTTAGTAGCACTTTGTTATTGTTAGGAGCTTGATTGCTGGTTTAATTAAGGGTTAATTGCACTTACCAAACCATAGTTTTCTTATTGTCGTACTTGGTGATCTGTAGTTTTAACTTTTGCATATTGGGGTCTAAGGTTATATTTTTGTTGAAATCGAGGGTCAAAACATGTGTCATCCACATGCATTTTTGTGGGGTTGTTTTTGTTTTTTAAAACTTGGCTATTAAGGGTATTTCATCCGTCATGAATGACTTGACAAGTACATAAATTTTAAAGAACATATCAAGCACGAAAACAACCTCACAAAATATGCATGTGACTCAAACATTACGTCTTTATGTTCAAAAGTTAACAAAAACCCTCATTTTGACCCTTAATTGTAACAAAAGTATAACCTTGGACCCCAATACACAAAAATTAAAACCACGAACCCCTAAGAACATCTCTAATGCTATCATCTAGTTTTTCTACGCGACATGTTTAAATAAGAAGACCTCTTTCATATGTGGCAAAAAATTTAAAAAATAGAGAATACTCTTTCTAAACATTCTCCAATGCAAAACTCCTTTTAAAACATTCTTTCAGACGTGGTAGTTTTTTATAATTAATTACAAAAATAAAAAATAAAAGTTACTACATACAAAAAAACTAACGATAAATGACGTGGATGAAAAGATATCCTCCAAGTGACCTTCTAGAAGTAGAGAATCACGTAGAGGATGTCTTCCCAACTGAATGTCACATCATCTCCACCTCAGCATGAGAGGTTTACATTGAAAAAGTTTTATTTTTGGAAAATCTATCTTTCCTACCTGTCTAGCATTTTTTACCAGATAGATGATTATATTGGAAAAGCTCTAAATGCAGAGCGAGTAAAGTGCAACAGTGGGTAAAGTGTAATTAATCGTGCATCAAGTTTTGGTGATTAATCATTAAGCGTTAAAGTTTGTGTCCTTGACGGTATTGTGAAACTGTTAATTGGTCAATATGTCAATTGGATTAAGATTTTCATTTGTTATAATTTATATTCTAAATATTTTATATTTTTGTTTATTTTTTATACTAAATAATCTTAAGATTTTCATTGCTCTTTTTAATTGTTATTTGTAATTTTGTAGTATTATTTTGGTAATAAAAATTAAAAAGAATAGGGTAGATAACTTTCTTGTTATTTCTCTTGGAAGCCTAATATGTTTGTGAGTCTAAGATTCGAGGTTGTTAGAGTTGCGAAAGAGATAGATTTTAGGGTGAATTATAGGCCAATCTCTTTTGAACAATTTAAATTCGTTATAGTACCCTATGTTTTTTTTTACCCGAAAAGACATTTTTAGGGTGAAAAGACCATTATGCCATTAATGAAAGAAAAACACGAGCACATCAGTAACCTAAAGGCATCCCGATGCTCAAATGAAAACATCCTGATGCCCAAGTAAAGGCATCCCGATGCCCAAATGAAGGCATCCCGATGCCTAAATTTCTTGCCCTTAAATACTCAGGCATCCCGATGCCCAAATTATGCATCCCGATGCCCAAATCCCGATTCCCAAAATTCAGCATCCAGGCATCCCGATACCCAAAATTGTGCATCCCGATACCCATTTGCTAAATAATTATAACTCAAAATACTAACATGAACCCAAAAAAGATCAAAATTGTTCAAAATAGTTGTTTTTGGTTGAGAAATTTACATACAAACATGATATTGACTTCCTATAACAATATGATATTGATATTAGACAAAATCCAAACTCAAATCATTAATTAAAGTCTCAAAATCAGTCCAAGAACATCTCCCTCTGTTTTCGGACAGCACACTGCCAAGCTCGATTTGGATCTCAAAAAGAGTATTTTTTTGGTAGAAAAATTGTGCACAAATGTAGTACTAAGTTAGGATAACAATATGTGATTGATTTTAAACAAATTCAAAGCTTAAAACATAGATGAAAGTGGCCAAAACAGCCCAAGAATAAGGAAAAACTGGATGAATTCAGAAAATTCGAATTTGATCAAATTGTGATCAAATTCGTGTTCTATGCATGAAAATTGATCCCCAAACATGAGGGAAGACTATATCAACAATATGAAATCATTTATACATCAATTCGAACCTCAAATCTGAAGCAACGATGTATTTGAGGGCATTTTAGAAAGAAAAATCTTAAAGTGCCTTTTTTCGGTTACAAAAAATAGGGTGGACTGATGGGGTTAAAAAGTTTTAAAAGTGAACCGGCCAGCAATTTTCTATAGATTTTAGGTATTAAAGCTCGATTAATTAACATTTTAATGAAGTTTGAGTCTGGAATTTATATTTGAACTAATTTGTTAATTAGAGATAGATTATAAACGAGACAAGTTTGAGTCTAACTCCACTCGATGCAAAAAACACTACAAAATTATTATGCAATAAAAACAACTTTTTCTTACATTGTAATATTAGTATTCTCGAGTCGAAAAAGCCTCACTTATCTCATCAAACCAAACATAATACTTACATGTTGCTCAAAACCTAACCAGAAGTTAATTTGGTTTAATTTAAATAAGATTATATTTGACTACTCGATGTCAAATTTTAGAATTGTCATTGGAAGAACAATTTGAACTTTCGAGCTTTGGAATTAAACATCCAAACATAGATGCTACATATATAGAATGAGATAATTACAAAATAAACTCTGTCCTAGTTTCGAGATTTCGAACCTTCACCTTTTTTTTTTTTTAATAAAAACATTCTGTCAAGTTGATGTTTGATCAACTAACGGAGGGATGACTTGGCCACATACGTGGCTTCTTATGTGGAAAATGGCGGGGAATAAAAACCAACAATTTTTTTCCCGCCAAATTTATTCCAAAAAAACCTTGTACTGTTTTCAATTTAAAAAAAAAACACATGGCTGAATTTTTAAAAAAATATTTTAAAAAGAACCTTGTACTATTAATATATTTTCAAAATAAACTCTGGCAGGATGTAGATTATGGGTATTTAACTATTTATATACCTTTCACAACCTAAGAACCTCCTTCTTAGATTTCGATAACAATTAATGGTTAGTGAGATAAATAATCATTGAAAACTCTCCCATATATATATATATATATATATATAATTTTTGTAACATTATTTTGATATATTCGAAATGGTATCTTAAGTTGAACACTGAATTTGTCCTTTGATGATTTTCGAAATTATTGGGCTTCATCGAACAATGTAAGCATGTTTGTTTTCTCTTTTTTTGGTAATACTATCTACCGTTCCGATATATCAACCATTTCTTCGTCAGTTTCTTTTATCAATTTTTGCTTTCCTTGTACTCAATGTCTCATTTATGAAGATTATGTGGTAATTGTAATTATCATGTAGGCACAAATTATTTATTTTGAAGATAGTAAATATAAAAAAATTGTAAACTAAAATATGCATATAACTCCTATATTTTTGGGCATTTGCATGAAGATTACGACTTCCCCCTCTAGTATTGATTGTGTAGGGTTTCCATGTATGTTGTTACGAGAAAAGATACGTATTTTCTTTTTCATTGTTAGCATTAGAGTATTAAAGATTCAATATTAAAGAAACTGACGTGCTATATGCGTATGTAAATACAAGTATTTATTCTTTATCGAGATGCATGCTAGGTTGCACGAGGCGAATGATAAGTTCTTTATTTAATTTGCCATTTTGCGAGTTAGTGTTCTGATAACAGAAAATGGTACCAATTATAGTCATTTTTTAAATATAATATAACTTACCCCATATCTTTCAAAACCTAAGAACCTCCTTCCTAGATTTTGATCGATCATGGATGTCCGCATCACAATCATTCTTCCACAATGACAACGAATTGCTCTATTCATGATGATTAAAATGAAAAAATTGGATTGTGAGAAGTTGAATTTTTTTAGTGTGGATGAAAGGTATATAAATATCCATAATCTACATCCTGCCAGTGTTTATTTTGAAAATATATTAATAGAACAAGGTTCTTTTCAAAATGGTTTTTTTTTAAATTCGTTAACAGCCAAGGTTTTTTTTGAAATTGAAAAATAGTACAAGATTTTTTTTGGAATAAATTTTGCAGGAAAAAAATTGTTAGTTTTTATTCCCCGCCATTTTCCACGTAAGAAGCCACGTAAGTGGCCAAGTCATCTCTCCGTCATTGATTTAACATTAACTTGACGGAAGATTTTAATTAAAAAAAAATAAGTGAAAGTTTGATTGGAAAAAAAACACATAATTTAAATTAAAAACTCGAAATTAGGACAAAATTTATTTTGTAATTATCTCTATATAGAATTAATGCATAGTTTTTATTTATATTACGCTTTAAGTATTGTATATATCGATTGACATACAATACTTTAAAGCATGCATTATGCCGATAAAATCTATATATACAACATTTGTTCTTTAAATATACAGAACTTTTGTCGGTTCAAATACTGTGCAATTGGGAGTTCTGTATTAGGAGAATACAGAGAAATCATATTCAGCAACAAAAGTTGACATCAAAAAGTAAATACAACGTTAACAAACAAAAAGTACAATTTTTTTTTTTTACATAACGCTACAAGAATAGGATGCACCCAAGCAAGCCTAATAGTAATAAAATTGTCTTTCATTTAGCTTAGGAAAGAAAAAGATCACCTACTTTCCTTAAACTAGGGATTCGAAAGTGACCTTAAAACACTTTTTAATTTCTTAATCATTTTTTAATTGGAGTGTTTAATACTCCAACCGTTCCACCCAAAGAGTTCACGTTTGAAAAATTTAATAATTAAAAAAACATTGAAATTAGTCAAAATTACAAAAATACTTGAGCATATTTAACATATTTATATCATATTTAGAGGATAGAGTTGAAAAATAGAGTGAATTCATAATTTTAGAAGTTGACTCTTAAAATAAAACATTCTAAAATAATATAGTGAACTCTTTGCCTGAAACGGAGGAAGTAGTTAATAATTCATAGTTCAGATAATTGACTAATTGTACTCTCTTCGTCTCAAAATTATTGTCTTGTTTGATTCAATACACGAATTAAAAAAATATCTGACTTAATTATTAATATTAATATAGTGTTTAATTTTTTTAAATATATATGTGTATGTGACTTATAATTAAAATAAAAAATAATAATAAAAATATTATTTTAAATAAAAAACTATCAAATAAAAGAATTATTTTAAATAAAAAATAAAAATAAGATAATAATTTTACGACGAGGGAGTACTATATTTAGTACTCCACTAGTTGGGTCCTCCCAATAAAATCTAGAAAGAATCTTTTGTTGATGAATTTGAAAATGTTTCCTTTCCTACCCTCTAATCAATCAATGCCAAAGTCGCTTATTTAAAGGAGAGAATCCAACTCACTAGAATAACTTGTCACTTCAATTTACAAACTATGCTTCTTCTTTTTTTTTTTTAAAAAAACTAATTTTTTATTGATTGCAGCCAACATGATAAATTCCACTAAATTTGCTTACTTTATAGACATAATTATATAGTTATTCATTCTTTATTTTCATTTAAAAAAAATACTTAATCAATTAAGCTTATGACTTAAGTCATGTTTCATAATAAATAAATTAATATCATAAGGATATTTTTGCCTACCAAACTTTTATAAAATATTTTATTTTTTGTAATTGAAATAAAAATTTAATAGTTAGTTTCAATGAATATAATTGTAAAAATTTGATTTATTAGTAAAATCATAGTATGATATAGTAACATGAGATTATAAAACCTTTTGCCTTATCTATAATCAATAATCAATTTAATACATACCATATTACTATTATTGACTCAAATTTTTTGTATAAAATATCCAATAATTTCTAAAAGTTTGGTAGACAAATGCCTTAATTATATATTCTTTAATAATGGAACACAAAATGGGAGTCATAAACAAAATTAACTAAATATATTTATTACAAAAAAGTAAAAATAAAAAAAAGAAGAACTACCTTGTTTATTGTTGTGTTGAGAATTAAAAGGTAATTTAGAAATAAACATACTATTCCACTTAAAATGACATGTATTTAAAAAGAGAAACTATGTCCAATCACAAATTAGCTTAAAATAGATTCTTAATACTCCCTTCGTTTCCTGCAAAGAGTTCACTATACTATTTTGAAATGTTTCACTTAAAAGTCAACTTTCAAAAAATTATTCTTACAATTTTTATAATTTTTTCATCTTTACCTTCTATTGTGTTGGAATTATATTGGTTGTGCTTAAATATTTTTATAATTAACTAATTCTAATGATACTAATATCAATAATTAGACTTTTCAAACGTGGACTATTTGAGTACAACGTAAGAAATATGTGCTACTGACGTGTTAACTTTTAACATATTAATGAGCACTTGTATACTAAGTAAATCATGTTTTATTTGCTTGTGTGGTGTAATATATATTTATATATGTATATATATATATATATATATATATATTTTGCATCGATGATAGCACAGAATGGAAATACATACTCCTTCCGTCCCTAAATTATTGTCTTTCTTTCCTTTTTTGTCCGTCCCTAAATAATTGTCTTGTTTGAAATTTCCTTTTTAGAACATCACTTTTACTATTTTATCCTTACTTTTTCTTCTTACTTTAATTATGGACCACATACACATGGGCATTAAAGGAAACAACATACTATTTCAATATTATTCCAATATTAATTATCAAGTCAATTGAATTTTCTTAATCCGTGTGTCGGGTCAACCCAAACAATAATTTATGGATGGAGGGAGTATCATTTTCTTAAGATCTTTTCCACTAATGAGACTCAAATTTGTAACGCATGCCGATGATAGCTCTACATATCATTTTCTTAAGATTTTTTTGCATCGATGATCCGAACTCATACTGATAACTATGGTTGCAAAAGAACTATTAGATTTTCAATTCTTGAGTTGTTCACTAATGGAGAAAATACTGAAAGACACAAAAATAATAAATTATTAATTTATTTATTTTGTAAGCAAACCAATAATGAAATATTAAAATTGAAAAAAAAAAGATTTGAAATGTAACAATATTATTTTATTATTTTCTCAATAACAAAAACTTAATCTTTTTCTGTAGGCTCTTGCTTCACAACAATGTTTGTTTTAGCAATGCGAGCTGCAATACATTTATCCATTACTTCCACCTACACGTGAGACAAAGAAGATGTCAGACACATTCATTGAATAATATTTTATACATAAGAGTTAATTAATTTAAATATAAAAAAAACTTACCGCTTCTTCTACAAAACTCAGATTCTCCCAAATATCATCGTCTAATATAATAGTCGTATGTATGTGTAGTTGGAGTTGCAGGTGTAGGGAAAGGTGGAGTATCAAACGGAGTTGCAGGGACCTATTTGAAACTATGTATTAGATAAAAACTAAATAATTATATAATTTGAGTTATATGTAATTATTAATACTTATTTAAAAATAAGTTATACTTACAAATTTTTCTATAAAATTATAATCAACGCGCGCGCAATCAGGTCGAGGGGTATGTACACTCTGCTACGTAACCACCATATTTTAGAGGTATCAAAATGTTGTATTGGGACCGTTAGATTGATCTTTATAAAGTGCTAACATGCTATGGGCCGTTAACCAAGGGAAATAGCAAAGTGTAAATTTTAGTATCATGTGTTAATGTTTGGTTAGTTTGTACCTCTTAATTAAGTACTCCTTTCCTTTGTCTTTTTAATACACTCCTTTAATTTGTGATATTACTTGACTGGTTAATAATATCATACCATACATAATAATTTTCAATATTTACCACTAAACTCATGCAATTACGATGGCGCGTTTAATCAATCATCCTTTACTTAGTCAAATTATTTGAGCTTGACTTGTGTTAGGTTTGATAAGAACTTATTTGAAATTAAATTTATGGGATAATCAAACCACACTCGAATAGATTTTCAACTCCCCTAACTTACAAACTAGTTTTCTTTATTGAAAATACCAAGTTACTTGATCCTGAGACTCGATAAAAAATCGTTAACGATTTACATGAGATTAGTCAAGCTTAAACACTTTTTAAAGCTCGATAAGGTTATCAAACCAAGTTTGAATATTCAAGTGTTCAGTCCAACTCGACTTACTTATAACTAAATCCAAATAAAAAATAGGTCCTTTTCTTTTCTTAGGAATGTTCAAAACTCAAACTCAAACCCCTACCCACAAATAGACATGCCTAAACGGTTCGGAACCGACGGTTTGAACCGGAATCGAACCGCTCAAAAAATCATATAAATCGGAACCGTGAGGAACCAGAACCATCGATTACACGGTTCGATTTTGGTTTTCAATTTCTCAAAACAGTGAATCGCCAGTTTGGAACCGGAACCGCCGGTTCCAAACCGTGAAAAATCGCCAAAATTTAAATTTTAAAATTTGAAATTGCCTTGTTTACTTTATAATTTCAAAGATGAAAAGTTTACAAAGTTTCAAAAATTTTAAAAATGCTTTGTACAAAGTTTTAAGATAAAATCTTTTTTTTAAAAAATTATAAGAAAATATTAAAAAAATAATTAAAAATTACGGTTTGGAACCGGAACCGTAACCGTAATTTGTCGGTTCAGTTACGGTTTGTTGTCTGACAATTTTTGGAACCAGCGGTTCGAAACGACATGCCCACAAATACAATACAACCCCAATAAAAAGAAGGAAACAAAAAGAAAATTCAAATTCAATATGCTAAGAGGAAGGGGTAAAATGGTCAATTCCACAAACCTCACCATTACAAACTTAAACAAACTTCATAGTTAGTGACAGTGTATTTAAAAACTTCCAACACAACAAACATTGTACTGCCAATACACAGACAAAGGAGACAAATGTCATTATCACAAAAACCAATTCCCACATTCGTCATTTTCCCACCACCCTCTCCCCCCACCCCACCCCACACTCCATTACCACCATTCACCACTGTCACCTACACTCCTCACTCTCTCTCTCTCTCTCTCTCCTCCCCTCAACTTTCTCTCTCTGAAAACTCATCACATTTCTTCCTCTTATCAATCTCTGAATTGGGCTTTTTGTAATGGGCAGTAGAATCCCATCTCATCAGCTCAGTAATGGCTTATATGTATCGGGTCGACCCGAGCAACAGCTCAAGGAGCGCCAGCCGACAATCGGCGCCCGTGCTGTACCATACACCGGCGGCGACGTCAAAAAATCCGGTGAGCTAGGTAAAATGTTCGACATACCCGTTGTTGATCACTCTAGTACCCTTCCGCCGTCAATGAAGCCACCGACACGCCCGTCTTCGTCATCCCAACACAGCAGCGGATCCGTTAGATCCGGCCCAAATACTGGTTCCGGCCCGATCCCGAAAAAATCATCGTCCGGCCCGCTTGTTCCCCTCCAGCCCACTGGGTTAATCACTTCCGGCCCCTTGGGATCGAGCGTCGGTCGCCGGTCGGGTCAGCTCGAACCGTCGGCTTCAATGGGTAAGACCGTGTACGGGTCGTCGGTGACGACGTTAGGGTTTGACGACTTGAGGTTAGGGTTTAAGGTTTCGAAAAAGGTAATGTGGGTTTTCTTGGTGGTGGCGCTTATGGGTTTGGTGGTGGGGACGTTTGTCATGGTGACTGTGAAGAAGCCGGTGGTTTTGGTGGCGTTTGCCGCTGTCTTAGTTCCGACGGTTTTTGTGATCCTGTGGAATATTGCTTGGAAAAAGAAAGGGTTGTTAGCTTTCTTGAGGAGGTACCCTGATGCTGAGCTCAGAGGTGCCATTGATGGTCAATATGTTAAAGTCACTGGGGTAATCTTTCTCACTCATGTAAATGTATATTTTGTGTTAAATTTGATGGTTTATTTACTGTCCTAACTCCTAAGTATTAATTGTAAATTTTGATGTTAATATTACTGATATAATCTAGTGCCGGTTAAAAAAATAAAACAGAATGCATTAAATCGATGGACACGATAATGGTCAATCATAGTAAATGGTTTATTTATAATTGTTTCGAGTATTACTTGCAAGTGTAGGTGTTTATATTAGTAGTTATAGAAAACAGAAAGCATTTAAGTGTTGTTCGTAAGCACACTAATTCATTTAGTGCATGGATGGTTTTACTTTATTTGTGTTTTCCCTTAAGTGTAGCATTGCTAATAATCTAGTTTTATAGGAAGGTTTGCTAGTTATAGGTTGTGGGTAATGATTAGCACTTGGTAGAATAGTATTTATGGTAGGTTTGTCGGAATGGATTTTGTTGACCTTGACCCTCAAGGTGGAGAACTGGGAATAATATCCTTAATAAGTTCCAAGGTAATTATTGATGGTTTTGGTTTTCCTAGGGTAATACTTGTGGCATCTCGACTCTCTAATTTGGATACTTGTTAGAAGTTATGAATTGTCAAGGATAAGATTTTACTTGTTTGGTTGCATGTGCATTATGGGTAGCAAATATTATTACTTCTCAAGGAGTTTAAGGATATAATTCTCTTAGTGGCTACTTTTTTCTTGTGGAAGATGAAATGGGTATAATAGTAATTTCATTCTTGTGTTTCAGACCATGTGCTGTCAACGGATTTTTCGCTATATGGATATAAAGTCACAAAACAGTACCCATCGTTAACTTGTCGGCTTGCATTACCTGTTATAACTTTTTTGTTGTTTTTTCTTTTGCCCCGAGGGTAAACCTCAGACTTTGTGAAGGTCCAGTTATACCTCATTACTTGTTACAACTTAGGAATCATGTAATGTTAGAAATTTTTAAAAGAAATGCGATATATGTGGTAGCAATATTTACTAGCTTATGAAGCCCATTTTAGCCTTTTTTGGTAATTAGTTTGACATTGGCTATCAATTTCCTACGATTTGAAAATATCACTGCATTTTTCTGGAATGCTCAGCTCAGTGGAAGCTAGTGCATCGTTTACATATTTTGCTCAAGCCTTTTCAAAGTCCAAAACTCGTGCAATTAGCTGTTTGTCTTTTGGGATCGGCAGCATCATTTTAATTAATTGATATGTCATGGTCGTGTAATGGAAAGCTAGCCTCACAATAGAGTTGCTAATAGATGTTTGTTTGACACGTATCTCCATTGTATCTCTGACACATATACGTTAAGATTGTTTTCCCAGTTTTATTTTCTGCTTATGCCATTACATTTCAAAATCTACTAGATTTTATAATGAAATTTAAGAAATCTAGGTTGGGTATGACCCTAAGAGATCCAACTTCAAAGATATAAATATTTTAGTCTTTACATTGAGTGCCAAGAGAGAGCAATGCCTATGTCTGCAAGCTTTGAGGCTTTGAAGGAAAGATCCAATTTCAAGGTTAGTGGACGGCTTAAATTGAAAGAACCTAGATTCTAGATCTATCATTCTGGGGTTATCCCATTGGTTAGATGAACATCCATATTAAGCTTCAAGACCCTATTTAATAATGGAAATTATCATCTCTCAGTTGTCTCCTTCGGTCAGAAGTTGTCATTTTTTGACCACATTCATGTATCTTTTTCAACAGAAAGGGGTGTCGGTGAGGGGCAGTTGGTGGGTCCCTAGGGTGGTTTTGGTTCCGTAGGTGGGCTCCAATGTGGCAGTTTGGCTTTGGTGGTGTTTCCCTATTATTATCAAAAAAAACAAAAAAAAAGTTTCTTTTTCTTTGGTTGACTGAGAGTGCTTTGTGTATCGAGAACAGCTGTTTCTGCAGTTAAACTATTTCAATATGGTCGACTAATAGCTTTGGCCTTAGCATAACTTCGCAGCTCTTGTTTACCGTAATGAATTGGGAAAATGCTTTGTCGCTAATACAGCCGTGAACAGCTTGATACAGCCCTGAATGGATCTTATTTATTTCAACAGGGAGATTTTTCATAGGGTTATGTTTTCTAGCTTCACAGAACAAAAGGGTATATATGGATTTGATACTTCAACGCTAGACTAAGATGAACAAAAGGGTTTGTACGGATCTTGTTTATTACTCCCTCCGTCCCTAAATTATTGTCTTCCTTTCCTTTTTTATCCGTCCTAAAATAATTGTCTTGTTTGAAAATTTTCCTTTTTAGGACATCACTTTTACCATTTTACCCTTACTTTTTCCCTTACTTTAATTATGGGCCACATACACATGGGCATTAAAGGAAATTACACACTATACCAATATTAATAATCAAGTCAACTGTTTTTTCTTAATCCGTGTGCCGAGTCAAACAAGACAATAATTATTAATTAAGGGACGGAGGGAGTACAACATATGTGAATTTGGAAGTAGTGAAAGCAACGTGCCACATGTTTTTGTTGTGTTTATAATATAAACGTAACAAAAATACTAGAATAAAGAATAAACAACTATTAAATAAAATAACATTGTAACATTCTAAAATCAAAACATGTATATCCTCGAGTTTTTAGTGCTATGAACTGATGCGGTAACCGCTCCCCCTTAAAATCTCCGGATGCTCCTATAATATGCTACGATTGTGTCTTTTGCCTAATCGGATCCCATAATTGGAAACCGCATTGGTGAAACTGACAAAAAATATGAAGTACAGATGTTGCTTTTCAACTACTTGTGATATGTCTGTTGCATTTTTTCATCTTTTTCTTAGAGTTTAAGTGTGTAGAATGGCGATACCTTGCGCTAATGCTTGACAATGCTATGCTGGCTCAATGGTATGCTCAATGCCCAATTGATGAACATTAAAGAAACTCTTATGGTCATTTGACTCTCAAGTATCTTTATGTTTGAGTTCCATTTTCTTAAGGGTACTTGTCATAATATTTCCATATTTAATCTTTTTGCAGGTTGTCACATGTGGTAGTATTCCTTTGGAATCATCTTTCCAGAAGGTACCAAGATGCGTGTACGTTTCGACAGAATTATATGAATATAGAGGTTGTGGTGGAAAATCAGCAAATCCTAAGCACCGTTTCTTCTCTTGGGGATGCAGGAATTCAGAGGTAAGTTTGTCAGCTCTGTTGTAGAATCTGATACCCTTAAGTTTACTGAGTATCTAAACTTTCCAAAGGACTACTCATTCTGAAACTTCTGCAGTATCTGAAATGAGCTAGAAATTCTTGTTTGATACTGTTTGTTTTTTTGAAGTATTTAATTGATTTCTTTAGAATTCACAATGAATACCACCATATAAGGAGTTAAAAGGTAGTAATGATTCCTGTTATTTTGGATTAGTCATTAGTCAATATATCTTTTTTGTATCTTTTCACAATAATTAGTCTTCATAGTGATTGCAAATTTTAAGAGTTTTGCCTCTGCAGAAATCCAAAATTGTTGCGCAGATGTTTCATATATGGCAAATGCCACTTGTAATCGTAAAACCTTGAGGTAGCACCATACAGTATGGCAGCACACCCTTAAGGGGTGGCCCACTACCTGGTGCTTCGAAAGCATGAGGTCACATGTTCAATCCCTCCCCACGCCTAGTAGCACCATATAGATACCTTGATAGATCTTCCCTTGATATGAACCCCCATGTTAATTAGCACTCTGTGGGTGCCTATGTGTGATTCCATTCCACTGAGACGCAGTTTCCAGGTTTTACATCTAGGATGGACCCAAACCTTGTTTCATTTTTTTCTCCTTTTCCTTTTAGATTATGGCAAATTCGCTCTCTCTGGGTAGGACTCTGTATATATGACTCTCCCCAAACCTATACTCTGGTTGTGTCTCGTCCACTGGTTGGCCATTCTTTTAAATTTTTTACATGTGCTAATTCATGTCTACATGTCTGATAATAGCAAATTGTCAAATGTAACATTCTTCCTTGAGTTTTGTTCGTGTCCAGGGAAATACGTCCATTGACAAAACATTACTTGTCTTGTTGTCTTTCATGAACAGAAATACGTGGCTGACTTTTACATATCAGACTTCCAGTCTGGATTGAGGGCTCTGGTGAAAGCAGGCTATGGAGCCAAAGTAGCTCCGTTTGTCAAACCAACAACCATAGTTGATATAAACAAAGAAAACAAAGAGTTGTCTCCGAGCTTTGTACGCTGGCTTGCTGACCGCAGTCTCTCAAGTGATGATCGTGTAATGCGCCTCAAAGAAGGGTAAATCCCTAATATTGTATAGTATTGTTATTTGATGTGTTCTGCTTTCTTTCTTGCTCAAACTTAATTAGTTTTAAAAATCCAAGGGAAAAAGTTGAAAAGATAAATTAAATTACATGATTTTAACAGAATTATGTTGAGTGGTATGATGGTCTAAAAAAATATTCAATGGCTTAAAGCTAGACAGGCATACAAATGGCTTAATGTAAATGGTCTAGTGCCTAAGCCAGCCTGGCTCACCTGTCTTTAGGTTTGACTTGCTTAGCAGCAGAATGAGTGTTTTTGAAGCCCCGCCATACTATTTTAGATTGTCGAAGATGTTTGGGTAATAATTACATGTCTACTACATTATCCGTAAATCCAAAATCACTATCCTACTTTCTCCGAACTCAAAAAATTAATTACCCAAGACTCCCTATTTTCTCCAACATTTTCGAAGCATAACAAATTATAAATATTAAAAAAATAAGAAAAAGAAACAGAAAAGAAGACGTACGTGTGCCATATGTACTTGTGTTTTCATAATTTTCAAGTCAAATCTCCAAATTGTTCGTGAACGACTCCTCAAATTTGCAGCCTTGTATGAATATTGTACAAATTTGAGTGTTTTCAGGGAATTTTTCTTACTTTTTGAACCTTCTCAAACTGAGTTAAATCTGATTGAATGCTTCTTGTAATGGCAGCTATATCAAAGAGGGAAGTACTGTTAGTGTCATGGGGGTTGTCAGACGGCATGATAACGTGCTCATGATTGTTTCACCAACAGAGCCTGTGTCAACAGGCTGCCAATGGGCTCATGGCCTCCTCCCAACCTATGTCGAAGGTCTTGTATTGACGTGCGACGAAAGTCAAAATGCTGATGTTATCCCTGTGTAGTTACGTGCTGGTCAACCAAACTGGCCTTTACAACCAGTCACAAAACAAAGTATATAATGGAAAAGTGCTTCTGGCTGAAGCGCTCAACTTTGTCCATAAATGTATGTAAAACTGCATGCAAAAAAAAGAAAAAAAAGAGATGATGCTACATGTCTATATGCTTTGTGGTTCTAATTGAGAGCTAGGACGTGGAAATAAATAATTTCCCTTCTCAGAGCAGCTAGATTATGTTATGTGCAATGCCACCACCATTTTGGTATAACCTATTCTTTTCTTTCTTTATATTAGGCAAAATTTTATGTAAAGAATTTGCAATGTAGCCCTGAGGCTGGCTTTCATATATGCGTATGGCAGTGCTTGCTTTCTTGAAGAACATAATATCCTTGCTTGACTGTTTGGTATCTGCAAGTTCTTTTTGGGTTAAAGTTGCTTGTGCGAATTGGACTGTGTTGTGCTTGAAGGTAAAATAAGTTCAAACATGCGGCATAGAGATTATGCCTCTTCATCACGAGACATTTAGGGCTTTGCATAATCTATGTTAAGTTCCCCTGTGCAAGGTGACAAGAGCACCAAGACCCAAACATACTGAGCAGATTTCTGGTGTTTGTGCTCGCGTTTGGGTTCTCAAGAACAATTATTTGTTGTTTATTTTATTAATTGAGCTTGACTTTACTTAGTCATGGAACCGACGTTTATAAACCGCACAAAAATATACATAAATTGTACATACATTTTCTGATTATAGAGCTTCTTTGACCCCTGCTCAGTAAGTTAAAGCCTAAAATCATGTTCAAGGTTGGTTGATTTCCAACAGAAACTGAGCTGAGTTGAGCTTTAATGAGCCAAGCTCAAGCTAGCTTGGTTTGTTAAGGAACCCTTCAATCCGACATTGTGCAGCAGGGGTAGCTTGATTCTTCACTGATTTGTTGCTGGGTAAAGTATGAAGAAGAAAGAGTTTTGGTTTTGGATTGACCGGTTGGGTGATTCGTCCAGACCAACGCAAGAGCAAGAGCTGAACATTACTTGTGTCAATACAAGCATTATGACCACTGAGTGCACCAATATGATAGTCAATTTGTGTGAGTGTAGCTTGTCCGATAGTCTAGCATTGGACCTAATAGCGAAAAGGGTGTGTAACCAACCCCAATTGAATGGAACAAGACTGAGTTAAGTTGAGTTGCTAACAACCTGATTCAGGTTGACTCCAAGGTAACTGAGTTAAGTTGACTTGCTAACAACCTGATTCAGGTTGACTCCGAGGTAGTGGAATGGTTGAATGGTTACAAACAAGCATATGAAAGTGAAAGCTTGCCTATATTTGATCTACTGAATTTGTGCTTGTTGGAACTTGAAACAACATAAGCAAGGTTGGCCGGAGATGCATGCGAGAGTCCAATTGAGCTAATAGTCCTTGTCCCTAAGCTACGCCACCCGGAGGTACCTACTGATTATCATCCTATTAACCTTTGCTATTCGATCTTCAAAATAATCTCTAAGGTGCTTGTCAATAGGCTTAAGCCGGTTATGAAGGTCAACATTTCAAAGTATCGGAATGGATTCGTCCGCGGCTGATGGATAGTTGATAATCTGGTCATTGCCCAAGAGGTTACCTTTACAGTTCGCCAAGCAAAGCAGGGTCGTATTGGTATGGCAGCTATTAAGGTTGATATGAGCAAGGCTTGGTATGGCAGCTATTAAGGTTGATATGAGCAAGGCTTATGATCGCATTCGCTGGGATTTCCTGTGTCAGGTGCTACAACAGATTGGGTTTTCCCCATACTTCATCTGTCTACTGATGCAGTGTGTCACTATAGTTTCCGATGCTCTATTAATTAACGATGGGGCAATTCAGTGCTTTTGCCCTAAGGTTGGGTTGCGACAGAGCGATCCACTATCACCCTTTCTGTTCATTCTTTGCGCAGAAGCGTTATCGGCTTTGCTTTTAAAGGCTGAACATTTTGGTGGCTTGCAAGGGATTAAAGTTACAGCGGGCACTCCACCGATCTCCCATCTCTTTTTCGCTGGCGATGCTTACTTTTTCATTCACACAGATTGGGTGGGGATGCACCCATTGAAAACCATCTTGGACCAGTATTGTTGGGACTCCAGTGAACGTATTAATTTCCACTAGTCATCGGTGGTTTTTAGTCCGAACACCATCCGAGGGCAGGTCGGGCTACACTTATCAAGTCCGTGCTCACTTCCTTACTCACCTTTCATATGCAAGTTATGAAATTTCCTATGTACGTGTGCCGGGAATTGGATCAACTGGTTGAGCTTGTGCATTCCGGAGAATGAAGGAGGATTGGGCTTTTGAGATTCGACCGCCTTCAACCAAGCCTTACTTGCCAAGCTCAGTTGGAGAATTTTTCGCGCAAACCATCTTTTATGCCTACCTTGTTGCGTGAGAAGTACTGTAGGTGACAAGCTTTTCTGAGTCTACCACCTCGAGTGCCAAGGGCGACCCAAATTTGAAGAGCCATTTTACACTGCCGGCAGCTTATTAATAATGCCATCACCAGCTGGCAAGTAGGAGATGGGAGTAGACATTTTTATCTGGGATGACTATTGGCTCCCCAATTTTCCGCCACCAAGTTTGGCCCGCTACCAGCATCGCAATCCTACTGTTGGCTCGGTAGCGGACCTTATTATGGGCCAGCGCTGGAATGCAGCATTGATTCGTTCCATCTTTACCCCTTCTCTTGCAGCAGCCATCTTTGCTTCCTACATGTCCAGTAGGGGTTGCGAGGATCAGGTCTTGCCAGTTGCAACGTCCGCCTTTGGAAGAGGGTTTGGGCATCCCTGATCCCAAAGAAGATCCAAATTTTCCTTTGGCTGATCTTGCTTGATAGATTTCCCATGCATGTGCCGGCATATCTTTCGCAAATGCTTAGCAGCAATGCCACAGGTTCATCTCAGCCAACCTTCGAAGCTTAAGTTCCAAAAAGCACGTGCACTGTGGGAAATTTGGCTGAGCCCAGAATAGAGCACAGTATCAAGGTCAAATTACTTCTGGGAGTGCAATCCTTGCGGCCATTAATTCCCTATACCATCAAATCCATGCTTCCCTGCTAACAACTACGACTCCAGCACCCCTTCACAGCCTGATACAGTGCACCCTGGCTGTCCCCTGCGAGAACATAGCTTTCAATCGGTGCCACTGCTTGTCTTCTCATTCTCAACCCATTTCCCTAGTGAATGACATCTCCATTGCACAGCAGAGGTCATGGTTTGGCCTCAGCAACCATAGTAGTCCAAGATGTCATTACTGTTGGCTGCTTGCTTCAGCGGCTTCCAGGAAAACCTTGGACAACGGCCCTCTATTTTCAATGTCATTACTGTTGGCTGCTTGCTTCAGCAGCTTCCAGGAAAACCTTGGACAACGGCCCTCTATTTTCGATGTTTGTGATCTTGCGAGGGAATTCCACCAATGCTTTTGTTGTATTCTGTTAACTGGATGTATACTCTGCTCATCTGTAATATAATCTCTTTGGGTTTCTTTTTTTGAAAAAAAGAAATAAAAAAGAAACTGGATTGTAAAGCATATTTTATACCCTTCAACAGGCCTGGTATTATCATATTTTCCCTTCTACAAAACGGGGATGCGATTTAGAAAATTCTTTCTGTAAATTTATTCATTGGCCATGCAACCATAAAAAAAGAAAAATGCTTGTAACAAGTGTGGTTTATGTGGAAAGATTAAACCACAAGATTTTGAGACAGAAACTTGTTGAGAACTAAAAAACTAAAGTCTAGAAGGCATTCCTCCTGCAACCACCAGCGTTTCACCGGTTATATAAGAAGCATCATCAGATGCCAAGAAAGCAGTAGCTGCAGCCATGTCTTCTGTTGTTCCAAGCCTGTTGAGTAATGTCTTCTCTTCAAGCGCCTTTCTCTGCAATCAATCCCAAAAGTGAAGTCAGTTCATGACTAAGCTTAAACTTACCCCCATTTACAGTGGTCATCGTGTAATACATTCTTGTCAACTCTCGCGACATCATCATACTCGTTTTAAGTTTTCAAAAAGATTTATTCTAGTTCAGGTTATTAACATTCTTACTACTTTTGGTTAATGAATTGTTGGACTGAAAAGGAATACATGCTGCACTTCTCTCTTACAATCAAAATGAGATAAAAGTGGGAGTAGACAAATCAAGGCCGAAGATGTAGTAGTCTTCCCTCGTGAAATCTATGGTTAAGAAATCAAGCGACAACATCATCTTTCTTTTCGTAATATCTAAAAACATTTGAGGAACTTTTGTAACAATTGTTTTCTTTTTTATTCTCTACATTTTTCCTTCGTGAAATCAAAGAACCAAACATAGTGGTACAAATCAAGCTCTAAGTCAGTACAAAAGGTCTTTAATGATCTTTTACATTGAGAACGCTAGAAATTAGGTAAAGCTAAATTGACACTTACCATTGTCTCATTATTTGTGATATAGGAGGCAAAGTTTGTGGGTACAAAACCAGGTGCAACACAATTTACCCGGGTGTCTGGGGCCATCTCAGCTGCAAGGGCCTATAGAGGATCACGACAGAATTGTATTTGAGTAAAAGGTAGTAGCAATTGAAGAAGAAATAAGAAATCGAACCATTTGCTGTGAAGAGAACATGTGAAACCATGTCCCATACCTTGGTAAGCCCTAGAAGGGCTGTCTTGGTCACCCCATACATAGCCATGGCAGATGGAGGTGAGTAACCACCAATTGAGGAAATGAAAACAATTGAAGAGCCTTTCTGCAAGTGGGGAGCTGCATCCTGTAATATCAAGACATATATGTAATAAACAGGTGATCATTTCAAAGAGTATTACATGCAGTGTGAATATTGGAAACAAAAACTAGGCCCTTTTGAAATTTGATATAATAACTTGTATTGTGGCAAATGGGGCTGTAAACGAGTTCGACGAGTCGAACTGAGCTAAGCCGAGTTTTTATGTTCGCGCTCGACTATTTTATTTTAATCAAGCTTGATCTCGAGCCAAGGAACCTATGTTTGAGCTTGGCTCCATTACTTATCGAAAAGAACTATAAATGAGCCAAACTCGAGCTTCACTTGAGCTCAAGTAAAAAATATACTAAAATATAAACAAATTCTCTATATTTTTGATATTGCCGAGCTTATTTGAGCGGTGCTGAGATGTGCTTGTTAGTACCTTGCGCCTAAAATCATGTTCCTCGACTCGAGCCAAGTCTTAAAGCTTTAAATGACTCAAGCTCGAGCACGCTGGGTTTATTGAGCAACCCTAGTGGCTAATAACTTACAGCCCCACAATGCAATACGTCAGCGCTCTATATGGAGTTATGGAGTACTCCCTCCGTCCTAGATAAATGTTCGTACTTTCTATTTTGGGATGTTCCAACTAATGTTCCTAATGACTTTTGATGTATATATTCTCCACCTTTCTTTCCAATATACCCTTAAAACTTCATTTAATATAACACATCCTAGAGAAGCTCATTTATTTAGAATAGTGGAACCCAATTAATGTTCATTTATCGTCAGAATACATTTTACAACATATCATTAATTATGTTTCTTAATTGGTGTGTTTTGTCAACTAAGAATATTTATCAGAGACGGAGGGAGTATAAGAACTTACTCATAATGAAGGAGACTTACCTGCAAAAGAAGTATGGCGGTTTTGACATTCACTTCCCAAAGCTTGTCCAGAACTGATTCTTTGCTTCCCAAAATGGGGTCAATGGAGGGATTCGCAGCAGCATTGGACACAATCACATCGATTTTTCCATATTTCTGCAGCAGAACCAGTGAGTTTCATTAAACAAGGTGGCATAAGCCAAAGTTATATAATCAATTTGAGCATACTCACTGAGACAGAAAAGGAAATACTAAATGAAAATAGTTTGAATGAACATATGTAAAGAAGGAAGTACTCCTACTATTCCACTCAGAAGATGTCAATAACAAGCATTTTGACATGTAATAGTATGTAGTAATGGACTCAAAAGTTTCAAATGCTCCCTCTGCCTCAAAAAATAGTCCCACTCTGACTTTTATTGGTCAACTTGATTAAACTTTGATAAAAAGTTAATAAAAATTTATTCATCTTTAGGAAATTTTAAGGATTGTTATTGATAATACTCATTAGATTGCATGACTGATTGAAATTTTATTACCTAAGACAAAAATTTGTTATTTGAAGAGTGATTTGACCTTGTCTTAAGTTGACTTTCCAATAAGGAATGTGAATATTTTTGGGGACGGAGGGAGTAATAAGCATTGTGACATGAAACAGCCTGTAGCTAGGTAGAGCCGCCTGACCTCCTCCTATATGATGTTGTAGAATGTGAATGTATTGGTGGGTCAAGTTGCTGGGTGTCTTAGGAGATTGGCATTATATGTCACCTTCCAATGAACACTTGAGAGATATGAGCTAAGCAAGACTAATTACTATTAAAAAGGGAGGAATAAAGTTGAAAGTGTGATACCTTCAAAATCCAGGGCACGAGGACACAGACCATGTAGTACTTCTAAAAGAACCATTATGATTTTTTCAATACTATATTTTCAAGACAAAGTAATCAAACTCTTACTCCCTCCATCCCAAAATAAATGTCCCCTAGATCATTTCGGGACGTCCAAGATAAGTGTACCTTTTCCCTTTTTAGAAAGTTTTCTTAGACCAATTTTATATAATGCCGTTTCCGTAGAAAAAGTATTAGGTTCCACTAATTTGACACCACTAAATGATATTTGAGGGTGGTAAAAAGGAAAAGGCCAAAGAATCAAATACGTTCTTAAAACTCGTGTAACGTCAATAGGGAACTCTTATTTTGGAACGGTAGGAGTAGCAAATATGGTAAGCCTTCCATGAAGCTAAATTCTTTGGGCACATTGGAAACCCTAATATTTTTTTCTTCCACACGTGTCCAAGTAGACGCATGGCATGGCATGGCTGGTTTATGTCGTTTTTCTGTGTCCCTCAAATAGTGGATTAGTGTCTAGTCTATTTGTCACTTACTTCTATTGTGATGAGAGGCAGGATAATCCTTCTTACTTACCTCTTGTTTTAGCTACATAGTTGGGGACCAAGGCAGGCTCTCTCTCCCTCATGCGATCAGGATGAATGTTTCCCCATGTGAGAGCATATGTGGCTTACCTTTGCTCCCAAATGCCACACCAATAACCCTCAATGTTCCCACAGCTGGCTCAGTTTAGTGGAGTAGGTCACCTAGCTGAGCCGTAGCACCTTGAGTGAGCTTCCAATGCCCTGATCAGGACCAACCTAGAGGGAGGTGCTGCTTGTGGGTAAATTCCCCCTATGTTTGGCTTGGAAAATATCAACGGAGAAGTCGTTTACTTCTAACTGTCATGGCTCTTAGGCCAGCATACTCCTCAAAGATGACGAAGATTCTACCAGTGTTTGAGCCAAGACTCTAAGCACCGATGCCCATAGGCAGAATGCTCATCCTGGTGATCCTCCGCGCTTGGCGTCATTACACTTACGTTTGCATAAATTGATCCCATTTATGGAGATAACATGGTGATTCAGCGGAGATGACGTCTAGACTTCTATAATGTTAACAACGAAAATTCATGGTAGGTCTGTTTCTCAGATAAAATATCCTAAAGCTCCAAGAATGTGAAGTTAGTGACATTGCATTAGGAAAACGAAAAAAGAAAAATGTGATCCAAATTCTGCCCACCAGTTGATGAATAATGTCTTGCCTTCTACCGGCAATTCTAATCAAAAAGTGATGAGTCGACTCATCCATGGCTTAAGAATAGAGGATCAAGAAGATCAGCTCATACCAGTAAAAAGCAGCAAGCACAACCATAAGATAAGACCAATCAAATGCAAGAAGCAATGATACAGTATCCACAAAACTCAACCACTCGCAACAACAACAACAACAAAAGAAAAAAAGCTATAAGACCAATTTGCTTTCACTATCAAAATCCAAAATCAAATTGCATCAAAAATCTTGAGTCATTCCTGAAGGATGAAAATAAGTCAGCTCAATTTCTCACCTGAACTGTCTGGTCTATGAGATTTTTTCTTTGTTCTGCATTTGACACATGACATACCAATCCCAACACTTCAATTCCTCGTGCCTTCAACTTTCTCACTGCTTCATCTACGTTTCTCTGCAGAATGAGTCAAAACCCAAATAAGAAATAATCTCAATCAAACCCATAATGACAATATGAAATTAAATTTTTAACAAAAGACAAGAGTTGACAATGTTAGGCTTAAAACTGCAATTACTGGAACACCAATAAAAACAAAAGTTCAATGTAAGGAAAATCCATGAAACCCAAATCTTTTATGCTCAAAATTACAATTAGACCTAAAAAACCAAACTTTTAAGCAAAACTCAAAAAATCCAGGTTATTATTGTATACCTACAACTCAACTCAGCTTAGCCGTTGTCCCAATTATTTGGGTTCAGCTACATAAATCCTTTTTTGCCATTCATTTTGGTCCAAGATGAAAGTTTATAAATTTGAGCAAACTTCATTTATGCTGAAATTATAAATTAGTACAACACATGCAAGATCAAAGTTCAGTTTGAGCAAAATCAAACAAGCCCATATCATTTTAAGCTCAAATACATACAACACCCACAAAGATCAAAGTTCATTGATCAAAATCAAACAAGCCCGGATGATTTGAGCTCAAAAATTCAAATTCGTAGAACTCCCACATTATCAAAGTTCAATTTGAGCAAAATCAACGAAGCCCAGATCATTTTAAGCTCATAATTTCAAATTAGTACAACACCCAAAAAGATTGAAGTTCAAAATTGAGCAAAACCAAAAAAAAAAAGAAAGAAAGAAAACCCATAAGAAGAAGTAAAGGCTAATTGATATGAAAGAGATAATGAACCTGTCTGCGAGAAGAAATGACAACGGAGGCGCCTTCCAAGCCGAGCCGCTCGGCGATGCTGAAGCCGATGCCCTGAGTTGAAGCTGTAACAATCGCAACTTTGCCTTGAAATCTCTTTCCAAACTTGTCCATTTTTAGTTCTTACAAACTACGTGGCTTATCGTTAAAAATTAGAGAGAGAGAGAATGGGAGAGCTTCTTTCAAGTGATATTGCAAAGGACGGCCGAAGAACAAGTCGTGTTTGGATTTTGTGCCGCAGGCTGGCGTAAAGATTTTCCTCGAGATTCACACCAAAGCTCGCGGTGTGGGACCCAACCCTTGGCTTCTGTTACCAACTCTAGGTCTATAGCTCACAAATCACAATGATAATGTTTAGGAATTGAATTTTAGCAATTTACAGCTTTCAAAAGATTGATTTATTACTGTATTATTTAAGTTTATTTATCCTTGAGAAGTTGTTCGATTATTTTTTTTGTTCTTTTTACCAATTTTTTTTAATAAAAGTAATAAATAAGGACAATTTTAGTAAAATTTAATCAAATATTTTTTTAAAATTATATAAAGACAATTATTTTGAGACAAAAAAACTTTATTAAAACAAAAATTTATTTGAAACAAAAGTAATACTAGGTAGATATGAAAATAACACATCTACTAAATTTATTTACAGATTTCATTTTTATCCAATTTTAATGTATTGTATTCCGTAACACAAGTACAATACTTAAAAGTGAATACAAAACTCTAAATAATTATGTCAATGTATCATTATTCAATACATAAATACGACTGAATAATAAGAAAATAGCGTCTCCTATTTTTTTTTTGCAACATCTCAAAATAATAATATTTTTTAAAATTAATTCGTTGTCGTTCATTTCTTATTTAAGAAAAAGAAAAGTAGAAATATAACTCTGTCAATTTTCTCACAAAGTTTGAGAAATTTATTTTTTCGTACCTACAACTTGTTTATCATTATACCCTAAATTTGTATACTTTTGCATGGTCTCTACACATATTGAGAATTTTTTTTATTCGTATCTATAACTTTTTTGTCATTACATCCTAAATTTATAAACTTTTACATGGTTTTGTCCTCATAGTAGTTATCGTGTTTATTTTCATTAAGTGGAATATGCTTAAATTAGGTAGTTATATACTCACCGGTTTTGTATATAGTATTATTAAACAAACAAAAGTTTATGTTTTAGAATTTAACATACCCTCGTCTCCACATTGGATCAAGAACAGAGTCACTAGGATCAAAAATTGCTAATTCATGTTGAGCTATCGAACCGGCCTATAGATCAAATTATTTTGTGGATTGAATTTCACTACATGTTCTCAGGATGGAAGTTTTGTACAATGTATTGCCATGTTATTAAGTATTTTGATTTTTAAGTTCTTTTCTTTCTAAGAGATGGAATAGTGAAAAACGATCATTCGATTTGAAATTAATTCAATTCAAATGTTTCTTATCGGTAATGAATGTCTTAACAACTATTGTTTAATATTTAGATTTTTATTTGTATTTTTTATTTAGTTAATTAATGTGCATTGTTTATTTTTTATAAATATTCAACTTAATTAAGGAAATAATGAGAAATTAGATAAGGATAAAATGCACTAAGCGTCCCTGTACTATGCCTTAATTGCAAAAATGTTCCTATACTTTGCTATCAAAATTTTTTTCGTTAAATAGCTGTGATCTCCTTCATGCGCTCAAAGGGGAACTAACGGTTTCAGCATTTCAAATTAGAGAGGATCGGAAGCCTGGCTAACATTGGTTACTTAATTAATAGAGATACATTTAAATTCAAAGTGGAGAGGATCCGGAGCTTGGCTCCAATGTTTTCACACTCTTTTTCACTGTTAATGTGGGGGGGGGGGGGGTTCAGGAGCAGGCCAAGAAATTTTAGGAAATCATGGAACTTTATCCAAATTCAAACAATCAATTCTCACTTTGAGGTTTGTTACATAAGTATAGTCTATAGAGATGTCAAATCTCTAAGGAAGAGTTGTCTATTGTTGACATTGTAGGCCTAAATAGTCAACCATACTATGGACAAATGTGGGTCTACATATAATTGAAAATTTGAGTTCACAAAAAGGATCCAAACATAAAAGACTGGCCTTTGGAATAGCACAATGGTTGAACATCAATCAAAAAATGGTTGAGGGATTATCCATCAAGTCCCAAATGAATAGGTTACATCTTTTGTCACCACAATGAATTATCAATATGTCACAAAACCGAGAGAGAGAGAGAGAGAGAGAGAGATGTTTCCCAAAATAGAAACAATAGTTTCTTTCATTCAAAAACGGCACCAGAAAACTAGCGTGACAATATCATTTGTCACACGGGTGTCTCGATACAACTGCAATAACAACAATAAAAGCTGCAAAATCAACAAGGAATTCTCTAGAATTCTCTACCAACTTATATCTGCAATACTTCACCATCTATCCTTATAATACCCTGCCTAGTAACCCTATCATATCTAATCATAAGGATTGCTGAAGTTTTTCAGGAGATTCGGAATATCATATCCAAGCATGTCATCAATGGCTTGAATCATTTTGGGCTTCAGTTTCTCAAATTTATCAATGTTGTACGTACCAAGAACCTGCCTAAAGTGTTCCACATCTGGAAAATCACCCGCTGGTAGATGGAACTCCCTCTGAACCTGTTTTACAAAATCATAATATTAAAAAAAAATTAAAATTAAAAGAGGAGATCTATGACTGGGAGAGAGAGAGAGAGAGAGAGAGACCTTTGCAAATACATCTCCAAGATTATTAATCAGTTTCTGTTGAGCTTTAGATTTACCCATCATGGCAGGCATCTCTTTTTTCAACTGGCTAATTATGTGGGCATGAATCTTAACAGCACGAGCGCGTTTAACAAATTCATTAATCTGGACAAAAGAATTGGTTATATTCTCATTTGAGTGCATGAAAATTTATCTAAAAAGGAGATGAACATACTCGCCGGTCGCAAGCCTTCTTAGGAATGTCTATCAAGTCTACGAGGAGGTCATCCTGTTCTTTTTCAAAAAGTTCTTTCCCAAGGGCTCCAGTAGCTGCTTCGTTAACAGGCTTGTCATTGAATGAACTGTGAAATTTCAGAAGACACAAGTTTACCAGGATATACAAGTAACATGAAATACATTATCTACATCTTCAACATTTCCAACCGGACACACACATGGGCCGTGGTGCATAATGCTGGTGAAGAACAGAGGAAATGATAAGCTACTAAACACAATTTGACCTTCCCCAGTGTATTATCTTATTCCTACCAGTTGTATATACTCCCCAACCTCCTCCTTCCAATGCCCAGAACAATTTAAATTCTTCACTCTTTGATGCCCTATTAATATTCTATATAATTAAATCCTAATTTAGCTATAATTGCATTCCATATAGTTAGTGTTGCTCCTTTTAATTTTTATTCTCTTATTTTAGAGCCTCAAGGCAGTTCTAATTTAATGCCATTCCTGTCAAAGTAACAAGTTTATTCACTCTATTCAACTCGAAGGATCTTGTTTTGAAACTTTTGGTCAAATTGACCATTTTCCGAAAGGATATTTGGTTCCAATGTCTTTGCTTCTCAAAGCTGTAAAATTTGTACTTGATAGTACTTTTATGTAGTTTGTGAGAGTCATAGTTTCACACTCTAAACAAATAAATTTCTATCATATATCTATCAGGGAAGTGGTCACTTTAACAAGAAACGGTAAAAAAGAAATATTTGAAGTTGAACAGAGGGTATAAATGTGTGTATGACTGTATCTTACAATATATTTGATGAAATGAAAAATCACAACTTCTTGAGACCCATCCACCATTCTATCAAGTGCTTAAGAGTTCACTGTCAATGCAAAGGGTAAAATAAAACTGGGAATGCATATTTAGGCTGCTCTAAGCGTCAAATAAGTGATATATTTGTCCAACCAAGTCTTGTTCTATTTGAAAAACATTTATGATGAAGACTGCAAGTACAAACCAAGTAAACAAAAGAAAAGAATAGCAAACAATACGTTGAATATAAAAACATACCCAATATACACACGCACTACTTCTGGAGTGTTCAAAACTTTTCCAAGCGACCACATCAACGCACCGTAAACTCGCATCAACTTCAATACGACAATGAGGAAGCATGTTACAAACTTGCATCAAATGTATGCACTAAAAGATTCATAATACTAGGTGAGGAGCTTACTTGTTGTGTATCGACTTGGTCTGCTTTGTTAAGGACTACACGTATCTTGTCATCATGACCGCGTAGAGAAGAAATCACACGCTTAAATTCATCACTTATATCAAGTTTATGTGGGTCAAAGAGAAGGAGAATAAGATCACATTTTTCTGCAAACCACTTTATCACACCCGTAAAATCGTAACTTCTTTGTGTGCGTTGCTTCTCTCCTGATAGAACTCCAGGAGTGTCGATAAATGTTATATGTTCGAGAAGCTGTAAGTGTACAAAAAGAGTATTACTACACCGTTATATAAAAGATGTTATTCAATGCTAATCAGAAAACCGTAAGGAGTGCCAAGTGGCAGAGTTGGGGCTTTACAAAGCATGCGTGTGAGGTTCGATCCTCACGCCTCCTTAAGACCACAAACTAAAATGAAACTAAAAATGGTCATGAGAGAAAACTGGAGTACTAATTCTGAACTTACAGGATGTGGCATTTGGGAACACTCAAATTTTGATAGGAATGCTCCTCCAAAAGTAGTCAGACCATTAAAGGGCATTTCTGCATGAACAGCAATAGTGTTCCCAGGTATACTTCTCTCATCAGGTCCAGACTGCATCCGAGAAAATTGTAATATCAAATACCAAGTTATGGCCGAGAATTAAGGACAAGAACCTAGATCACACACATTTGAGTAATTAAACATGGAACGCATGGCTCAAATACAATCGTAAAACAGAATCACAAGATGACTTCAATACCATAACAACAATAAATCGATCAGTCGTTGGCTCTGGTCCAATGTGAGCTCCTGTGCCATAAAAGAGAAAAAAATTTGTAACCCAGAGCATTGTCTTTAATGTTAATATGTGCCAAAAAAAGAAAAGGAATTTTATTAAGTTTACAAACCAAACCTGGGTAATCAGATTTGAGCAAATGTTTAATAAATGTTGTTTTCCCAGTTGAGTATTGACCCAAAAGCATAACCATAGGCTTAGCATCAAAATCGCTAGTCGTCTGAATGTATATCCCAAAGGTACATAAAAAAGGTTTCAGTAGATCTCAAATGGTATGCACAAACAGAAGAAGCTATAGGGTAGAGATCTCAAGTTAAGAATAACCAAAAATTATCATAGAAGTCCCTCACCATCAACGGAGATGCAAAATCATTGTAACGGTAAGTAACTTCCAATGGCTTTAGCTTTTCAGCATACAATTTCTTCAATCCATCAACTATAGAGGTGACTGTACTGAGAGATATCTGACCCTTTAAAGAAAAAATAAAGAAAAGTAACTAACACTTCGTAACATCTAAGGAACAGAAAAACACACAAGGAGATCCAATAGTTTTGTGAAGATAATGCAACTAATCATTAAAACAAATCAAACAAAGAGCAAAAGATGTGAAGTCATCTGTAATGTGCAAAATGATGTCAAAAGTTTAACACTAATAATTACCTTCCTGCTAGATTTTGAAGTAAATGAAGGCAATGGTTGCAACTGAACAAGTCCTACAGTATTTAAACAAGATTACTCAATCAACAATGAAATTGGACTAGATTACCTTTATACTAAAAGAGAATGAGAGTTGTACCAACCATTTGATTCGGAGACTCCATTAGTTGTTGAAACCTTGTGCTTCTGGAGGGAAGGGAAATAATGAAAAGCAATAACCAAGGGTTTCATTCTAACAAAAATTATACTCCCTCCGTTCCAGGCAAAAAGTCCATTATTCTATTTTGAGATGTTTCACATAAAGAGTCAACTTAAAAAAATTATGCATACAATCTCCATAAACCTTTCAACTTTACCCTCTATATATGCTATAAACATCTTGACTATGCTCAAACATTTTTCTAATTGTGCCAACTCCAATACTACTTATATATCCCTTAATTATTAGACTTTTCAAACGTGGACTCTTTGGGTGGAATGGAGGGAATAAATATTTGACAGTAAATTCAAAAGAAGTCTCTTACAGCCAGCAGGGAAAACAGGCCTTCCATCTCAGGAGGTTTCAGGAATTCTTCGTCCACTATAAGATGAGAAGAAAACAAGTTCATTATGTTTGCCAAACAAAAATCAGAATGGTTTGGAAGTGCTTAAAAGCCCAAGCCTAAGCCTATACTGGAACTAAGGGAAATCTGAGAAATCCGTGTTCACGGGACTAGTTAAATATCTAATGCAATCATCTGAAAAGCTCAAGTGAAGTAATTTCTGAAGTCAAAGAAAAAGAAGGGCATAAACAGGTTTATGAAATACAAAGCTACTATAAATGACTCTACTTGCCTGTAGTTTTAAGGAGATCAGCAGTTAGTTCATGTCCAGCTTGTGCAAGTGAAACCAACTATCACCATATATATACCACAATAAGATTATTGCAAATCAATAGCTGGTAGGAAATGAGTAGATCACATGCACTGTAAACAACCTGCATAGCAGTGATGAACTCCTTAAAGCCTAAAAAACCTTGTCGCTTTGAGTCTGCAATTGCCCAAACCTTCAAAAGCACTAGAACTTAATTATTACTGGAGACAGAAAAACTTAGAACATATAGAGCAATTAAAACGTGAACCAAAAAGAGAAGGTCAACACTCAAAAACGAGGCAAAATCGATATAATAAAAGAGCTATAAAGACTTTGAGTGACCAATTAGAAGGCTGAATTACTGAATCAACATACAACTGTTTGAAATAAATGAATTTAATGTTTTTCTAATGCACATAAGCCATACCACTAAAATGAAAAACTAAAATTGATTCAAAGTATTGAATGCATGAATTTTAGAGCATGCGAGGGGTGCAATATTACAAGATTAATTGATTCATTTGATTCAACTTTAATGAGGATATATCTACCACATTTTACAAAAATCATGCCCCCAACCCCAATGAAATTGATGAATTGTCCAACTGGGGGTCGTAGACACTCATTACATTAATCAGCCCAAGCTTATCAGCATCAAGGGAGTTCTTTCTTCCCCTTTCGAAAAACACATAAATGGCATTGTAAAAATCACCCCAAAGTTGAACTCCAACTAACTGATCGCCAATTTCAGGGGGAGGGGCGCAAATAGTGAAATAAGTATTGTTTACAAAAATGCAAAATCTAGAAAGAAAACCATGACCATGACTGGATTAATCAAATAAATACCTGCAACTTCACCTTATCATCATATAATACAGATCAAAAATGGATTTTATCACAATCATAAATTTGTACCAAACAATAAACTCATGTTCCTACAAAAAACCCCTAAAAATTATTATTTTTACCTGCTTCAGTTCAGCTTTTGATAAATTTGACATAGCAAAGAACTTCGTCGCATCATTTCCAGTTATTCGGCCATCACCATCTACACAAATACACATCAATCAAAGCACAATAACACTTAGAAAACCCTTTAATCTCATTTACAAATCAAACTGAAGCTATAAGTGTCCACAACTCACACACAATCACATTAACCTCATCTCCAAATTTAAAATGAAAAATCAAATACACAAATAAACACACTTCCAAAGCACTTTAACCTCGTTCCACCGTTAAGTTGAAACTTCACACACACACACACACACACACACAGTATTACCTATCACCTTCACCCCATCTCCACAATTACATTGAAAACTAAAATATGCACACACATACACACACACACACACACACACTTACACTTCTAAAGCACTTTAACCTCATTCCACTACCTCATCCCACAACTAAGTTAAAAATTTCACATACAAACACACACACACACACACACATACTTACATATCACTTGAATCTCACATCAGCAATCAACTTGAAAGCTCAAATATGCACATACTTTAGAAGCAGTTTAGCCTCATTCCAAAATTAAATTGAAACTTCACACATACACACTAAGAAAGCACTTTAACCTCATTTTACAATCCAACTGATACTATACACACACGGAGACTAAGAAAGCACTTTAACCTCATTCCACAAGCCAACTGATACTATGAAAACACACACACACACACATACAGAGAGAGAGAGAGAGAGAGAGAGAGAGAGAGAGAGAGGAAAGGACCTGAATCAACGAAGTTGAACCATTGTTGATAGATTTTCTGGTGCTCTTTTGAACAGGAAGTGATCGAACCTGAAACTATCTCCATTTTACCCGACTCAACGATAGAATCGCATACAACTCTGTGATTATTATCAAACCTTAATCAGATTTTTCAGATAAAATTTTTGAAATCTTTTTCAAATTTGAAAATTTTCAAAAGAGGGAATTTCGTTAACAAGCCAACTCTCAGGTTCATCCTAATGTTGTTGTCTAGGCATCGCTTTATAGGCTAAGGAAAGGAAACGATGTCGTATCCTGAGGGTATTTTTATTTTCACTTTTAACCCCTTCACTTTTACTGTGGTATATAGGAGAAATGGGATAAGTTTTTGCTAACAATCTGATTTTGATAATCATTATTCTAATATTAATACATGAGATATAGATATTAATAAATGAGATATGATAATAATAAAAAATGTTATTGGGTGGACCGCTGATCTTTATATATTAGTATTTATTTATTTATTGTTTATTTATTTATGAGCGATATCTTTGGTCCAACAAATATCTTCTGAATTTACATTTTTTTTTTGTCCTTTCGTATCCATAAAGCAAGTATAGGGTAGGCTCATATTATTAATTACATTCTAAACAATACAGTAATGTTTTTGATAAGAAGCATTGATATGCTACATATTATAATAGTATCTTGCTTAATTAATAATTTTTTTATTAGTATAAATAAATAAATAAATAAAAATTGTATTCAAATGAAGTAGAGCCTCGGCAAAGTCTGAACTATCATACAATTGTAGCGCCTTGACAAGTTCAAAAAGGTTGGAGTTTGACAAAAGGATAGAGATTAATCAACTGGCTAGCCTTTGACATAAGAAATTTGATTAGACTTGCATGACCCATCCACACCAAAATTCAAAATGGATCCACATTTTTGAAATTTGAATCTCATAGCAAAAATGAAGTGTATATTAGGAATCCAAACATTTGATCATAACTTTCTATCTCAACTCATGTGACAGCACATGCAATCGATTACAATTAATGAAAAATATAGAAACAAAAACGTAAATACAATGGCAGAAATGAAAAAAAGTAAAGTAAAATGATAAACTCGCATCCAAAACAAAGTACAATGGTCAAAAACGACGTTAAAGTATAGTTACATGGGCAGAAGATTTGTTCGAGCAACCATATATTAATGAATAAAATATGTTCATACAGACTTTCAATGCACAAACTTTGTACATGGAAGTGTAGACGATGTATCTGAAATATTGTACAACTATTAATACATGGGATGAGTATACCAAACGAGCATTTCATGCCTATGTGTACATTTTATGTACACATTTGCTCGAGATTTGGAATTAGCTACATACTTCCCGTTTCATTTTAGCCGACTACACGATTTCAACTCCTACAAATATATCAAGAAGAAAAAGTAATGACAACTGACTGAACGTATAGAAGTTGCTCCGATCTTAGCTTACATGCCCAAAAACCAAACCTTAGGCATCTGCATCATTCAGCGCTCTAGAAGAAGCAGCAACACTTCTGCATAACGGTATAAGAATTAGAATAGGAGGGATTCAATGCAAAGTACCAACTGATAAAAGAAAATCAGAAAACAAATGTATAGACCTGTTTTAGTCATAGATGAACTGATATATTCAAGAAGGTAAAATATACTTTCCAAAATTTTGAGTTGGGCTATGTTTTATAGACATTATTCAACCATTCTTTTCTTATAAATTATCACTTCAGAATTACTTCAAAGAGTGAAGAACTTGAAAAAGTACATCAAGAAGATCTCCTTGACAATACATTTAGATCATTCCTAGAGACTCCACAATCAAATCCATTAGAGTACTACTTCCAACATATTATTCCTTTCCAGTGGTAATATATGGTTTACATAATCCATTTGATTGGTCATAGAAAATGCAACCAATTAGATGCATCACATAAACTCTGTGTATCCAAGATTTTATGTCCATAGAGCATTTAGCATCGCAAAACTATCAGATCTCGAGTGGGAACTTGCATGTGTTAGTAATACCACTGGGGGAAGAAACCTCTCACAAGCGGGATCGGTTTGAGGTGGATCCCCTTAGTTCAATGTGGTATTAGAACACACTCATCCACACGAGCAGGCCTAACAACTCCCTTTCGACCACAAGACTGGCTACATGGGACGGGAGGGAAGTTGTTGAGGTACGTATTTCCACATCAGTTACTCAAAGTATTTCTCTAGCATACCTTTGCTCTAGTCTTTTTTTTCATATAACTGTTCGAAAAGTTGGTAGGTTGTTGAGGAACTGGTGGGAACTTGGCAGCTGCAATTTGTTTCTCTTCTTTCACTTTCTGAAAAATGACCGTAAAACCATCTCCTGATTTCGGGTCTCTTTCATCCCAAGCCCCAAACATGGGAACTGATGCTGACCTTTGCGACTGCCACATAGTGATCAAATCAGATGCTACAAAATACAAGTCCAAGAGCAAACGAATTTGCACACACCCAAACAAACACAGAGTTAACCTAGCCAATTTCTTCAGGATTACAAGTCATACAAGAATGAAGGATTCACTTACAGCAATATTATCAGCTGGATTATATCCATTTCTTGGTCTAGTGGGTCCCGGTGACGGAGGACAGAAGCTGTTGGACCGCTCACTTGAACTAGTCTTTTGTTCAGTCCCCGCACGTCGATTATTTGCCTGCTGTGAATAATCAGAATTGCTCTTCTCACTGCTTGATTCCAGAGTCATACTTTTCCTGCTCACGTTCTTTTGGCGATCAGCAGTTTTTGGATAAACTGGCTTCCACTCCTCGACTTGGTGCTTTTTTGCTGGAATTACCTTATCAGAGTTGTCACCGTTGTTTCTTGTTGCTCCTCCTCCGACGAACATAAAGGCCTCGGGGTTCTCCTCTGGATCATTAGGGTTCATCATCTTCACACCACTGCCCCTGTCTTTTCGAGCACTCTCAAAGTAGGCCGTGTAGGGTACATTGTCGCCGTCCCAACTACCGAACTTTGGAATATGCGAACGTTGCTGCATCAAATAATTATACACAGTTATTGTATAAGCCAGTCGATGGTTTCATTCAAATTTACATTTGCCTCCTAAGAAATAGAATGGCATGTAACTTTATTGTTCTTTTTTCTTTCGGTCCAATCATTGACTTCATAGATTTGGATTTCTACGTGTTTCACTCTAGAAGATAGTACATGGGAATTTAGTGGTAGACCTAAAATCTCAAAGACTTTATGTTAAAAAAGACATGACCTTAGAAAATATTGACTGAATACCCCTACTCTTACAAGTAGTTCATATAAGCGCTGAACTGCAAGACAAACAGGAAAAAAGCGCTTTCACTCTAAGGATTTGTGGTGCCATATTTTTGGCAAAAAGCTCAAATTTGGTGCTTCCAAAGACATGTTTTGCACATATACTTTGGGAAACTTGCACGAATTGAAGACTTTGTGCCATTTGAATAGAAAAACGAAGCAGGCTAGATCTATTTTTTATTTATTTATAGCAAAGTTGCAACCCAAAGCGACTTTCTAGTTTCTATTACATAGCACTTCTCTACAGCTCTCTTTGAGAAAGCATTTTCCCAGGCCATCGCAGCGCCAAACAAGCACCATGTGCTAGGCACGTTCTGAACTGCCAATAAGGGGCCAGCTGATGATCTAAAGAACTACTGTACCTCTATCAGTAAATAGGTGCCACATTATATCGAACATCAGGAAATTAACTTCTTGCTTATGACGATTCGAGCTCTCCGAATCAACAAGAACTACAAGTGACATTCAACTAGGCACGTGAAAAACCAAAAGGGATACCCATTGCTAGCTGGAATTAGAAACCCATACTAGAAAACATGAATAATCACACCATCTTCTTTTGGGTCATCTAGAAAATCACACAACCTTACTCCTCCATTACTGCAAAACAGAAAGGTTTCCCGTAAAAAAAAAAATATTAAAGTACCCAACTTAACAACTCAACTCTGCCTTTGTCCCAATTGTCCGCTGCCAGAATCTTTTCTTGCCCAGTTGCCCTTATTCTTATGATTCATATGCTGTCAAATTACCTAACGCAACCCTAAACATCAAACTCCTAAAAGAACATTCTAAAGCAATAACAGAATAAGGCAGAGATCAAACACATTCACAACACAATTTACCAAACTCAACAATTAAAAATCATGAAAAAAAAAAACGAAGAACACTTACAGCCATGATTATGAAACTGGTGTGTTGTGGCTTCAATTTGAAAGAAAAGAAAGAGTACTGTGAAGTGTACCCAAATCAAGTAGTTTCCGTGTGGATCCATTTTAAGAAATTGTGTAAGGATTTTGCCGGAGATTACAAGGAGATTGGAAGTTGCTACAAGACAGTCAATAAGATGTTTGTTAATGCTCAAACGACAATTTTTAGAACCCCGTAAATTGGCGCCTTTGTTTCTCTTCTTGTCTCCAAAAACGCGGGTTTACGGAATATCTTGACAGGGTTTTGATAGGAATCTTACAAACCGGCTGCTTTTTTAATTATTTTTAGAGATAAATTTTACTAATCCCTTCTTTAAAAAAAATAATTCTGTTTAACTCATCACATAAATTATAAATAAACATTTAATAACGTTGCTTAGATTTACAACTCTTTTAACAATTATTGTTACAACTAAGTCTTAAGCTTACAAACGACTTTTCCAAAAAATAGTTCAAACTTTTAAATTATCCAATCAAAGACTACCACACAAGATTCACATTAGGGAATCCACGATATTTTGATACAATCATGAATTGATATATCAAGTTGAAATATTTTTCTGATCTAATTAGTTGAAAGTTTATTATTATTGATAGATATTAATGAGTGTTTTTTATTGTTTCTTATGTGTGTGTACCACCAATTAAAATAAGAATCAAATCAATAGTAAAATAGTAAAAATAAAATCTCAAAAAAGAGAAATTAGGAAGTAGACACTTTTTTTCAAAGAGGGTTGCTATTAACACCCCCAAATCCTCTAAGTACACCACTTTACTAAAAACGCCCCCCTCCAATATTTTCAATTTCCCAAAAATCTAAGTACACCCCTTATTTTTCAATTCTACCTTTCCTAACATTTTCTGTAAAATCAATCTTTTTAAACACACACCTACACGGCCACACACACAATGCAGCCCTCTCTCTCTCTCTCTCTCTCTCTCTCTCTCTCTGTCTCTCTCTCTCACACACACACAACAATAACAATAACAATGGTCATTCATACTTGTTTTTTTTTTTCTCTTTGCATTTTAGGTTTAAATAACATTTGTTTTACAATTTGTATGTTAAATTATTGTTAAAGTTTAGTTACATTTCAATTTATTTACAATTTGGTGTTCAAATTTCGTGGTTTATAGCAAATTTACTTTGAAAAATTGAATTTTATGGGTTATAGATATTCGGCCTTGTGTTACCGAACACCCTAAGTGGTGTTCGGCAGCCCCTACCGAACACCTTTAGTTGTGTTCAGCAATCCCTATCGAACACCATATATTTATTTTTTTAACCAAAAAATGACAAATACATAAGGGCATTTAAGTCAAAATTTTGTAACATATGAAGTGGGTGTACTTAGAGGAATTTTTTTTCCGTTAAAAAGATTCACGCAAGCAGCGACTTGAATGAGATAGAGGCCTACATAGCCAACGTCATCACTCTATTATTGAAATTGGATGTCCAATTAACACAATTACCACATCGCACTCAAATCATGTGTATGTTAGTCACATTTTGGATATTGGAAGTTCGTTGATCCAATCGACTACCCCCAATTTGTACGATTGTCAAAAAACTATTTCTTCCGGCCATCTAAATGCAAACCATACTATTTAGGTCACGAGTCAAAAACGAGTTTGATTTGAATCTTTACAAATGCTAGACAATCGATGATTTTTCAATATTAAAAGGGATTGGAAAAGGAAAAGAGTAGCCCGCGATTGGACCTGAGTGCGCTTTGGACGCGCAAGCTCGAACGGTCATGGTTGGGCACCTAATCGGTGCGTACGGGCGGTTAGCGGGCTAGGTGAAGGCTATTCGCAAAAGACACTCTTGCCTCTTCAGAAACTATAAATAGACCCCCAAATCTGTCATTCCATTCACTTCACATCATCAACATTCATACTTCCAAGGAATTGTAGTCTTCTCCCTCTCTTGTCTAAGAAAATCTAGGGTATCAAGTAGTTCGCCGAAAGTCTAGAATTGTTGTGCTGCGATTCTGAGATTAGAAAGTTGTTGTATCTTGGGGACATAAATTGCCATAGACCGTGAGCACTGTATACGAGGCAATTTTATCTTACGAAGAAAAAGAGTCTAACTTTTGCCTCGATTTGTTTTTTGTTCCAATTTTGTTTTTATTTTAGTCATTTTTAAATACACCTCCAGTTTTTCCCAACACTTTATGCCCACTACATGTGTTAGGATCTTGTATTTAGATAAAGGTTTTGATGTTGCTAATAGGATAATTTGTTCCCAAAAATTATTTAGGTGTTATGTAAAAAGTGTTTGTTACACTGAAAAGCTTAATAACATACTAAACATTTAGTAATAACGGTTTGCCTCATGTAAAAACCGGACATTTCATAGCATGTTGATCATGTGATTATGTGCATGCATTGTTAATTTGATTATTGTGTTTTATGATATGGATTAGATGTGTTATAAATGTTATACAATCCAACCTAGGAGTGGCTAAGTGATCAAACCTAGGAAATAGAGTAAAATAGAAATGAGTCTGGACTGTAAACTTTGGCACGCCCGTGCACACTTTCTTGGCACGGCCGTACGAGAGCAAACAGAAAGTTGGGAATGGGCTGTGAAACTTGGCACGACCGTGCGCACATTCTTGGCACGGCCGTACAAGTGTCGGACAGAAACTTCAGATTTGGCTGTGAAAGTTGGCACAACCGTGCGCATGTTTTTGGCACGGCCGTGCGAGTGCCAGATTGCATTTTTTTGTTAGTTCTCCTGCTGCCACCTCCTCCTAACTCTCCCTTACCTGGTCTTGGACGTGGGTAATCAAAGGAGAACCATTCCCCAGCTCTCAAACTCACACAAAACACTCAAGTTCTTCCCAAAATCTTATCCAAAAACACCAATCAACCTAGGGTTTCAATAGTTCTTGTTAGGATTCTTATTTCTTCTTCCATGAAAACTTAGAGAGCTTGTGTGGGAGATTGAGTGTGAGACTTGTGTGTGTAGATCACATCTCCTCATTCAACCATCCAAATTTTGATCCAAAACCATCAAAGTGTAGAGGGTGACTTGGGGACCAACTTAGAAGGCTTTGATTTGCATTTCATTGGTTTGATTTCCATATTCTAAGTAAGTTACTAATCCCCTTTGTATGCTTAGAAACTATTGCATACTTGTTCTTAATTATACATGCATGACTTGTATACCTGGTATATTCATGTCTAAATGATATGTTGAGATGTATAACATGTTTATGTGTTAAGTGTTGGGTTTGGATAATGTTGCATGTTGAATTTAAGAGCTCAACCATGGAATTGAACTAAAGAACATGTTAGAGACTTTAAATGGTGAAAATTGCATATAGCAATTATACCCAATTTTATGAACTTTAAGAAATGACACAAAAAGTGGATTTTTGGAAAGATTATAATTCTCCGAATCACAAGTTAAATTACTACGAAAACTAGAGTTCAATTGATATGGATTTCGGTCCTCCGAGTATTTGATACTGGTATGTTAGAGACTTGTAAATTAGCTCTAAGGTTGTGTTTTAAAACTTTGAACAATATGTTTGATGATTATATGTTGTAGAATAATATAATCTACGTGATATTTTTCAAGTTCACTACTTTTGAACTTGATGGTTATTTGCATAAGTTGAGTAAGAATACTTACTTGTGTGTTGTGTAAGTCTAGCTGGCGTCGTCGTTGTTCATGTTATGGTGGGACGACCTATAGTCAACACAAATCAATGTTTGTTATCGCTATAAGTCGCCGTACCAGAGCTCACACACCCCTCTTCTGTTGGCTACAGTTGAGAAGTAGCCCCACTGTTGTAGCAATACGCATGACTTTGGTTTGCTAGTAGAACTGGATAGGTTTATCGGGGACGTCGATACTACGTACACGGGTATCGAGGACACATGGTTATTTTTTAGTATTGCAGGAGCAACGCAAAGGCGAAGAAAGAGAAATGATATCCTTTTATAACGTGGTTTGTTTACAAGTACTTATGTAAAAATCAAGGTGCTATGTGATATATGTTAGTTGTATATCCAAGGTGATGATACATGTTCAGTGGTGGTATATAAATGTTATTACCATGTTATGTTTCTTACTTAAGCATTATGCCATGTCATGTAGTTGCATTTAGTAACTTATTGAGTTTTGACTCACCCCGTTTGTTGTTTATATGTTTTTCCTTAGATCCGAGCCAGCCAGGGAGTTCACGGTGAGATCGGAAAAGGTTCACGTTAGCTTGCAAGTCGTCCGCGTTTGGTAGCTTGAGAACCTTGTATCTAGTTAGTTATTTTCTTTTGGTAAGGATGAACGGTGTTTGTGAAATTATGTAAACTTTACTACTGGTAGTACTACTTGGTGTTGTTTCGTATATTCTTTTGGTAGCCGACATGTGTATGTCGTGCTTGTGTTTAGCTTTGTTGCTAATTCAGTTTCTTTTCCCGAGCATGTAGTAGCTCGTGGTTTATGTTGTTCCGGCATGTCGTGGCCGATGTTGTTGTTGTTGTTGTTTTAGTTGTTTTGTTTCCCACGCCTTAGACTTGTGATTTTAGTTTGTTGGGTTCCGGCTGTAGTGTCGCCAAAGACTTGTTTAATTCATATCAGCTGTGTTTGTTGTAAGTACGGGCGGTTATGCCATGTGCTTTTCTTTTCGTAGTGTTGTTTTTAACGACTCGACCTTGAGATTTCGTATAGAGATCCGGGTCGGGGCGTCACACCTCAAGGGTCCATAATCAAGCCTCAAAGAGTCCAAGACTTGTTGAAACATATCTTGATAGAATCGCTCAAAGTTTTAGAGTGGTAAATATTTAAATGGAATCAAACAGTTATCCAATAAAAATGACTATCCCTCTTCGAATAAATACAGAAACAACTATCTAAAAATAGTTAAGGAAGAACAATTATAACTGAAAGACAAGGTTGGATAAATTATTTCACATAAATCACTGGACATTAAAGGATTCAATCCTTGTAAGGAACTATGCCGTTTTGAGGTTTATCTACAAAGGAGACAAAACGGAAAGTTGGCAAAGCAACTAGTTTCCAAAGAAAGCACTATTAAAGGATCAAGCTTTCTTCAAATTAGTAGAGAAATGTGGACACAAATACTACAAATAAAAAGAAACATAGGAATGCCATACTCATGAAAAAGGAGCACAAAAATTTAGATCATAAGATCCAGTAATAGGTAGAGTTAAGTGTTCTACTTTTAGAAATAAGCAAGAGTTCATAAATCTAAATCATTACAGCTACTATACTTCAACATTTATCACAAAAGAACTTCAAGTAATCATTCAAGAAGCAAATTTAGTGCATTGTACTGAAGAAAGTTTTGCAAATACTCATAAAAACAAATAATTGTTTCAAAATTGTTATCTCTTTTAGAAAAGGATAACCATAGAATATCCTCGTCAGAGCTTCCATTAAACTAATACTCCATCAGTTCCACCCAAAGAGTTCATATTTGAAAAGTCTAATTATTAAGGGATCTATTAGTGCTATTGAATTTTGTCATAATTACAAAAATACTTAAGCACAACCAAGATGATTACAACACAAGTGGAGGGTAAAGATGATAATTATGAAGATTGTAAACATAAATTTTTGAAAGTGGACTCTTTAAGTGAAACATCCTAAAATAATACAGTGACTCTTTGCCTAGAACGGAGGGAGTAGATCACTTCAAGGAAGCACAATCAACCATCCTTGTGTGCATTTGTAACCCATCCTAGTTGCAGAGCCAACTAGAAGAAAAAGATAGAGATTTTCCTTCAATAATCCGTGTATTGGAGAAATATAGTGGATTATTGCTGATGACGCATAATCGTCCGGGCTGAACTCCCATTCTAGGGGTATGGACAGCTCGAGCCGACTAAGGCCACAGGGGTCTCCCCGTACCATAGCTACGGGTTTTATGCTCTCCCTCACATCCTGAAACTGGGAGCTCAAGCTTACCATCAGTTTCAAACCCTTGACCTACAGGATATAGTCTTTGGGCAAGGGACATGAGTACCACTTGAGGAATATTGAAGGAATATAGTGGATTAGTAGCTCAAGTGTCTGACGAGCCCCACTGGGTCCCTCAACTTCCATTTGCTGCTCAAATGGAAGTCTTAGACAATAAAAGCCAAATAGTAACTGCCCTGATCTGTAAATATTTCTCAATGAACCGATACTTGCAAAACCTCTGGGCTGAGCGAACTCGCCGACTTCGCGAGAAAACAGTTGCTGACGAGCTGCAGGCAGAAAGGTTGAGCAAGATGAGTGGAGTGTCTCCAATACACGGATTATTAAAGGAATATAGTGGATTAGTAGCTCAAGTGGTACTCATGTCCCTTGCCCAAAGACTATATCCTGGAGGTCAAGGGTTCGAAACTGATGGTAAGCTTGAGCTCCCAGTTTCAGGATGTGAGGGAGAGCATAAAACCCGTAGCTATGGTACGGGGAGACCCCTGTGGCCTTAGTCGGCTCGAGCTGTCCATACCCCTAGAATGGGAGTTCAGCCTAGACGATTATGCGTCATCAGAAAAGGCGCCCTTTTTTGGAGTGGGTTGGACCCTCACCTCATGATCTCCTCACCCCTGGCAGTGAGTTTTTTTGCCTTCCTCACATCCTAAAACTCTTGGGTTTCGAACCTGTGACCTCCAGGAGTAGTGCACAGGTCATGGGACATGAGTACCACTTGGGCTACTAATCCACTATATTCCTTCAATAATCCGTGTATTTGAGACACTCCACTCATTTTGTTCAACCTTTCTGCCTGCAGCTCGTCAGCAACTGTTTTCTCACGAAGTCGGCGAGTTCGCTCAGCCCGGAGGTTCTGCAAGTATCGGTTCATTGAGAAATATTTACAGTCAGGGCGGTTACTATTTGGCTTTTATTGTCTAAGACTTCCATTTAAGCAGCAAATGGAAGTGGAGGGATCCAGTGGGGCTCGTCAGACACTATTCGATCCGAGAAGTCGGATCCCCATCGCCCTAAGATGTCCCGGGCTTCACTCGAAAGTACGACCTCCCACTGGTCCTCAGCTAATCTATATATATTCTTACCCGTGGGTGATCGGGCAAACACTGATTGGGATGGAGAATCACCTAAGTTTACAGGAGCCTGTGGTAATATTGGACTAGCACCATCCAAGCTCGGGGAATATCCCGAGGACGAGGATGAGTCCGACGACGAGCTACATTCAGGGACCCTAAAACTAACACTCCTCCTACCCGCGAACATATTGAAAGAAAATGAGAATCAAAGTGTATAAGGAGGTCGGAATACCTATTTCAGAATGGAAGCTCGGACCTCGAAGAGTACGGAAGTCAACTGAAAGGCACGTGACGCCGGAGATTAACGCCGGAATGAATGGCGATCGCAGAAGAAAAAACGAAAAACAAGATATATCCCAAACAGGGGCAAAAATGACCGAAAAAAGTGGATATAAAGACAGAGTAGATTCAAACGAAACTAACCTATGGAGTGGAAACGGCGAAAAGTGTGGAGAACAGCGAGGAAACTCGAAAGACGGTTGAAGAAAAGTCGCCGGAGAGATTCAGGATTTTTTCGCAAAAGTGAAGATCAACAGTGCTAAAACCCTACTTATACCCTTCCAAAACGACGCCGCTTGTACGGAGGATCCAAAACTTGACCCGACATCAAATGGATAGTCCGCGTGTTTTCTTCCTCTAACTCGCGAAACGGCACCGTTTCGACCCAAAACGACGGTTCTAATTTCAAAACTGAAGTGACGCGCATTTAATGCAAGCCGTCAGAATGTTTTCGTGCTAATGATTTGGCACAAATTCCAAGAAGAGGTGTGTTGGTGAAGTTTCTACCTACTGCCTGACCACGAGCGAGCAAAACTTCCCGCCTTAAAGGGTAAACCCTTACCTCGGGAAGTCGGGGCTACTGAAGATACTAAAATATCCATCTTCCACGTGGCACTAGCGGGACACGTGGCCAAGCTGATCTGGAGTCCGGAAGAGAGGAATCATCACCCCGAGCTTGGTGCATAACCCGGAGCCCGGGTACGTACCCTCCGCCTAATCCCAACCTCCCCGAGGAGCTCGAGTATAGCCCTCACATCTTTGCCTTGAACATAAAAGAGCTCGCATGGTCTTTGACCCAAGCTGCCTCGTTAAAGACCCCGAGGTCTCCACCCCGGGAAGCGAAAAAAGTCAACAAAAGCTGTCGTATTCAATGCCCACATGCTACTACGTCATCCCGGGGCCACCATCTAGCACCTCATTAGACGAAAGAGTTACTTGCCCTCTAAGGAAAGCTGCATCTAGAAGGTCAAGGTCACAACCAGGGAAGTTCTATTCTCTGCACCAGAGCAGGTCACTTCCACATTAAAGCTCATCAATGCATATTGCGGCTGTCATAAATGGGCACATGGCTGCTCACCCCAGGTCGACATCTGGCAAACCCACTTGCCTCAACCTAACATTTCACCAGTATAAATACAAGGTGATAGCCTTCATTTATGGTCTAAGTAAAAAATTAACACACACAACCACAAACTCTCCAAAGCATTCAGAGCATTCACTCCCAAAGAGCAGTCTGGATCCTCACTGGAGACCATTAACCTTACCATAAACTGATTCTCTCACCGGAGGGCTTTAGCTGGACCAACGTCCAGCTCCCTAACGGTGCTTCTTCCTCATCTCAGGTATCTACAGGAGGACAAGTCCCACTTACACTTGTGCCTATTGAGAGCCGGGGCATCCTGACCAAAGACTAGCTGCATACGTGGACACCGACAGATCACCAGAGGACTTTTCGGCGTGATCAATTGTCTTATAAAGCCAAGACTATGAGGGGTGGATGTATGATAAGATTGATCCAAACCACCTTAAAATATCTATGTCAATTTCTCTAAACCCTTAACTCTTTATATACTTTGCTCAAATGTTTGACTGTTTCATTACTTCACAAACAGATAACACTTTCTCATAGTAAAATTCTACAGAGCCATATCTTAAAAAAAGATCATAACCTATTTTAGAATATTTTTTTAATCACTAAACCAACATAAATTTCCGCAGTGCATAACTCTTTATAAAGTATAATTGTTTATCCTAAAACTACTTCCTTGTAATAGTTAACTGCTTTCTCAAATCTTTGGTTTTAATGAATTACTTATCTAGTGATTAATTATTAGGGAGATTCTATTCTCACTACATGTTTTGCTTATCCATTACATTTATTAATATTTACTTAAATTATTCAATGTCTTGACACAATTACTCTTCAACCATCTCTTATTTAAATATGAAAACAATTTTTCAAAGTAAACTAAATTTCATTAATTTTCTTTAGTAATTTTTTTGACTTTCCAAATAAATTTTATTTAACCATGCTAGAAAAAGAAAAGATATATGAACAAAATCAAAAACTAAAAAATAAAAAGCTATAATGAAAGTAATAGTAGGCCTAGTTTCTTCAACTATCCAAGTAGAAAAAATAAAAAAATCAAGAAAATAAAATATTGACGTATTTTTTTAACCTTTGAAGAAATTGAATGAAAATAATAGATGATAGACAATTAATTTTTTTAGTACTCACAAATAATAAAATTTATTTTGAAAGATAATAAAAACAAAAAAAATTAAGTTAAAGGGGAAAAATAGTTGAGTTTAGGCAATCGCATCATTATTAAACTCGACAAGTATTTTAAGGATATTTGTATCATGTCTAATGACAATGATTAATATAATTAACTGTATTTAATGTAGTGAATAAGCAAAATTTATTGTGAAAATAAACTCTCCCTAATCCCTATTAATACTATTCTATTAAGAGCTCTCAATATGTTATACCATGCATTATTCCCTAAATAATCAGCTTGTCCTAATCTTCTTTTATCCACAATAGATAAGGATAAGAGCTTTTTCAATGTAATCATCTATTTAGTAAAAAATGCTAATAAGATAGATTTTTCCCAAAAAAAACTTCTCTAACGCAAACATCTTATGCTAGGGTGGAGATAATCCAACATTCAGTTGAGAAGACATTCTCTATGTGATCTTCTAATTCTAGAAGTCACCTAGAGGATATCTTTCATTTACCGTTAGTTTATTTTAATTTTTACAGTCAATAGTTACTGTATGGACGAAGTCATCATTCTCAGTGGTAGGCATTATAAAAGATTGTCACGTCTGAAAAAATGTTGTAAAAAGAGTCTTGCATTGGAGAACGATTAAAAAAATGACTCTCTATCTTTCAATTTTTTTGTCACATGAAAAAGATGTCTTCTTCTTTTAACATGCCGACCACTTAGGAAAGATTAGATGATAGCATTGGAGATGCTCTAATTATCCAACACACATTTATAAAGAAATTTAGTTATTACTTATATTAACATAGATATATCGATATTTTAAGTTTGTAAATTTATTGGAAAAGTAATTAGGAAATCTTTTGAATTCAATTATCTAACTTTTGAATGAAATAAGCTAATCTAAATGAGTTCCAAAGAGTTTTTCTAGTGCAATCATCTATCTTGTGAAAAAATGATACACTTAGGAAAGATAGACTACAAATATATATATATATATATATATATATATTCCAATGCAAACTTGAACATCTTATGTTGAGGTGGAGATGATGTGCTATTTAGTTGGGAAGACATCATCTACGTGATCTTCTACTTCTAGAGGGTCACCTATAGGATGTATTTCCATCCACCTCATTTACTGTTAGTTTTTATTTTATTTTTTACTATCAATTATTATGGTAAACCGTCTGTTTTTTTTTACTGTCAATCAGTTACGGTGCTCAAATTATTCATCCAATTTCAATGTATGGAGTAATTTTTATTTTTTGTAATTAATTATACAAAACTGCCACGTCTAAAAGAATGTTATAAAAAAAATCTTGCATTAGAGCACATTTAGAAAGAAAACTCTCTATGTTTTAACTTTTTTACTACATATGAAAAAAGTCTACTTATTTAAGCATGACACGTATGAAAAATTAGAAGATAGTATTGGAGATGCTCTAACATTAATTGAGAACATATCTTTATCCATTCATACATCTATATATAAATATATATAGAACCTTCCTAAAGAAATGCCTAGACTTGTATTTTCCAAGTTAATTTCATAGAGTGATATGGAAAAAAAATTGATGGGTTCCTCCACATGGGTAGTGGGCTTGGTAGTTTTAACTCTGATTACTGCAAGTCCTGTCCATGCTGATCATGCAGTAACTGCATGTTTGGATGCCATAGACATGTTATATCCTTGTTTTACTTACTTAAGGGGTTTAGGGGACATCACTGATTCTTGTTGCCAGGGTGCTCAAGCCTTGAACCAAATTGCTACTTCTGATATGTCACAGCTCAAACCTTGGTGTCAGTGTTTTACACAATTTGCTTCACCTTTGGGAGTTAAGTTTGAGAGAGCAAAGGAGCTTCCTCAACTTTGCAATATCAATGTTCCTCTACCAATTCATCTCAATGTTGATTGTAATAGGTAACTCTCTCTCTCTCTCTCTCTCTCTCTCTCTCTCTAAAAATGTTTTTTTTCCCTTTCAATCATGCTTTTATAATAATCATAACACCACTTGACCACTTTTTTGTGGCCAATCTTAAAAAGCTCAAAATTGTTACTCCATGCAGGTTCACTCTTTCATTAGAAGACGCTTTTATTCTAAATCGTTTTCAAAAATTGGGAATAAAGAAGGTATCTGCACCCGGTTTTGGAATTGGCTATGGTGTACCACCCCACCCTCCTACACTAAACCATCTTAACAAGTTGGGGATAAAGGTAGTTTCTGAGCCCAGCCGTGGAATGGGCCATGGTCTACCACCCACCCGCTCACCTGCCCTAAATTAAAAAGTTGGGCCACCACATCACACCATATCCATGGCGCTCACTTCTACCCTATTTCGCCTTTAAATTTGAGGACAAAAGAGGTTTTCCAACCTTAATGATGAAAGATAGTTTTTTTATTTTTATTTTATCTTATTATTATTTTTAGCTTCCTCATTTGACGACAATTCCAAATCTATATTATCCCCCCGCCCCCGTCAAATTTCTACTATGATGTAAAATCCTTGAATGCAAGTATGTTATATTAATTGCCAGTTTAAAATGGAATCTTTGATTTGTAAAAATCGTTTATGCCATAAAAATCTGGGTATGATTCTTCTTTGTTATCATGAGATATTAGATAAAAGCAAATCTATTGAGCTCATTAGATAAGGACTCTCTCTCTCTCTCTCTCTCTCTCCACTTGTAGACATAGCCTACTCAGGTTGAGGGGTGAGCCATGTAAATTTGTATGTTAATTTCTAGATCTTCTTGTTTTTTCTATTTTTCATTGCCTAACAAAAATGATACTTATTAATTATTATTTAATTAGAATATACTCCCACCGTTTCAGGCATATATTCTCTTCGTTCCAGGTAAATAGTTCAATTTTAACTTTTTTAGGTTAATTTAGTTAAAGTTTGACCGATAGTTTACATAAATTTAATTAGTTGTTTTTATAAAATTGTGAAAGTTGTAATCCATAGTATACTTAGGGTAGTTTTTAATTAATGAAATTTTATTTCCTAAAACATAAGTAAAATATGTAAAATTTTGATTTGATTTAGTAATATGTTGACTTCTAAAAAGGGAAGGCGGACTCTTTGCCTAGAATGGAGAGAGTAATTCACTGTTTTATTTTGAGATATTTTATTTAAAATGTTCATTTTCAAAAAACTTGCCCACAATTTTTATAACTTTACCCTTTACAAAGCATTTTTGTAATTATGACCAATTCTTATATATCCCTTAATTATTAGACTTTTCAAACGTAAACTCTTTAAATGAAACGGAAGATGTAATATTTAAATTGTTCAAATTTGTTCCCTTTTTAATATATCCGAAGCTTAAGCACAAATGTATTAGAGTATGTCCTTAGTGTGTAGTTGTGGCCATGGAAGCTTTAACCATCCACTGCATTCCGCAATTTTGGCTCGCAACATCTAATAGGCTTAACCATATTTTAAACTAGTTATAGAACCGTGCTCTGCACAGGTGCAATTTAACATTGAGATTAATCGATATATTTTAGGAGTATTTTTATAAAAATAAAATTATAATTGATATAGGCATTTATTGACTTAATATTTTAAAAAAGTTAGGTTTTGTCAATATACGCAAATTGATGATTATTTTTAGTATAATACTTTCATTTTAGAATAAATATTTGCTATCGATTTGTATATGGGTATGAGTAAATCGTTATTTCTATATATTTTTTTAATTCCTAAAGTATCTTTCAATGATATCAAATTGTTGAATTATTTTTCATCTCGCCCTTAATAAAGATATTTTAGACATATACTTGATAATTTTTACAAAATAGAAAATAAAATATTTACATTGTTATATATGTAGGATTTATAGTCTAGATTTCAATTAACATTTATGAAAATAGAAATTAGTTGGTTTATATTATAAACATAACCAAGAGAAAAAGTGATATACATCATTTAATCAAAAATCAAAACCAAATTTCCAAGGGAAAATCAATAAAATGAAAAAAAATCAAGAGTAGAAATAAAACAAAAATTTTAGTATAAATTATGTACCAAAATAAAAATAGAAATCGATACGTAAAACCATAAATCAAGAGCAATATCAACCCCAAAAACATCGCCTAACCAAAACCAAAATACCAAAAAGTGAAAGATCGAGAAAATAAAAACAATAAAGATGTGCAAAATAAAAAGAAAAAATTTTAAAATTGAAATTGAACAATTCAACTACAACGAAACCCAAAAACATAAATCAGACCCAAATTTAAAATAGAAGCTAAAATCAAATATCATGAGCTATATAAGTAAAGCGAATCCAATACACCATGATCCGGAGGAGAGAGAGAAACCATTATTCCTTCAGACAATTGATGTTTCACCTTACTTATTGTCTACAAAAGGGAAAAGTTATATTGCAACCGAACGAAGGGAGTGATGGGCATATGCTTTATAAGTTTTACAATACCAATGGAGATATCTCAAAAAATTGAAGATCAAACCATTTGGAATATAGAGTGGTAGGAACCATTGTGAAAAATAATTAATTTCATTACAAATATGTGGGAGTTACAAATAATGGAGCACTTAATGAAAAAGTAATTAGCAAGAAGGGAGTTACAAATCTCTCTCTCTCTCTCTCTCTCTCTCTATATATATATATATATATATATATATATATATATATATATATATATTAGAAACCCAACTTACTGATTTTAGAGAGAAAATGAAATTAAATATGGTGGTTACAAAGTAGATATAACTATGGTTCATTTGAAATGAATTTCTTTAAAAAAATAATTAAATGTATTTTTTTAGAAAAATTAAATGTGTTATTAATCACTTAGAAAAAAGGTTTTGAGCGAGTATTGTCATAGGGTAATAGTAATTGCTAATATTAATACTTATAAAATTAGTATTATTGAATATATAATAGTAATACCTAATACTATTAATAGCTATTAATAATACTTATAAAGATTAATATTATTGAATATCTAATAGTAATACCTAATACTATTATGTCGTAGTTATATACTACCTAATAATAATACCTATAAGATTAATATTATTAAATATCTAATAAGGTATAAATACTATATGTTAAACCTATTATTATTAGGTATAGTTATTAGCTAAGGATATACTATTAGTAATAATAATAGGGATTACCCTCAGTAATAATTTTAATAGTGATTATTACTCTCAAATCATAACTATTATACTATTAGTAATTATAAAAGGGATTATAAATCTCGTATCATAGCTATTATACTATTAGTAATTATAATAAATATTATTACTTTGATATCATATATATTATATTACTCCATTAGTAATTATAATAGAGATTATTATTTTTTTGATACCAAAATGAAGATGATTTATATATAGATACACGAAAGAGGCAAGTATTTGAATGAACCTGGATATCATTTAAGTAGCCAATATCGGTTATAAAACCTCTTCATGTGAAAATCTTCTTCCCCATCATATACGTAGCATTTTAAATAAATACATAAAATATAAATGGTTGAGTTGGTCTAAGGTACATGTTTTAATTCAAAAGGGTGTGGGTTCAAATCTCACTAACAACATTGTTTTATTTTCTAGCTATTCATTTCCTTGCCAATAGCTATTCATTTTCTTCCTCTAACTCGCGACACGGCACCGTTTCGACCCAAAATGACGGTTCTAATTTCAAAACTGAAGTGACGCGCATTTAATGAAAGCCGTCAGAATGTTTTCGCGCTAATGATTTGGCACAAATTCCAAGAAAAGCTGTGTTGGTGAAGTTTCTACCTACTGCCTGACCACGAGCGAGCAAAACTTCCCGAATTAAAGGGTAAACCCTTACCTCGGGAAGTCGGGGGCTACTGAAGATACTAAAATATCCATCTTCCACGTGGCACTAGCGGGACACGTGGCTAAGCTGATCTGGAGCCCGGAAGAGAGGAATCATCACCCCAAGCTTGGTGTATAACCCGGAGCCCGGGTACGTTTACCCTCCGCCTTTTCCCGACCTCCCCGAGGAGCTCGAATATAGCCCTCACATCTTTGCCTTGAACATAAAAGAGCTCGCATGGTCTTTGACCCGAGCTGCCTCGTTAAAGACCCCGAGGTCTCCACCCCGGGAAGCAAAAAAAGTCAACAAAAGCTGCCGCATTCAATGCCCACATGCTACTACGTCATCCCGGGGCCACCATCTAGCACCTCATTGGATGAAAGAGTTACTTGCCCTCTAAGGAAAGCTGCATCTAAAAGGTCAAGGTCACAACCAGGGAAGTTCTATCCTCTGCACCAGAGCAGGTCACTTCCACATTAAAGCTCATCAATGCATATTGCGGCTATCATAAATGGGCACATGGCTACTCACCCAGGTCGACATCTGGCAGACCCACTTGCCTCAGACCAACATTCCACCAGTATAAATACAAGGTGATAGCCTTCATTTATGGTCTAAGTAAAAATTAACACACACAACCACAAACTCTCCAAAGCATTCAGAGCATTCACTCCTAAAGAGCAGCCTGAATCCTCACCGGAGACCATTAACCTTACCATAAACTGATTCTCTCACCGGAGGGCTTTAGCTGGACCAACGTCCAGCTCCCTAACGGTGCTTCTTCCTCATCTCAGGTATCTACCGGAGGACAAATCCTACTTACACTTATGCCTATTGAGAGCCGGAGCATCCTGACCAAAGACTAGCTGCATACGTGGACACCGACAGATCATCAGAAAACTTTTTGGCATGATCAATTGTCTTATAAAGCCAAGACTATGAGGGGTGGATATATGAATATATGATAAGATTGATCCGAACCACCTTAAAATATCTATGTCAATTTCTCTAAACCCTTAACTCTTTATATACTTTGCTCAAATGTTTGACTGTTTCATTACTTCACAAACAACTAATTAACACTTTCTCATAGTAAAATTCTACAGAGCCATATCTAAAAAAAAGATCATAACCTATTTTAGAATATTTTTTTAATCACTAAACCAACATAAATTTCTGCAGTGCATAACTCTTTATAAAGTATAATTGTTTATCCTAAAACTACTTCCTTGTAATAGTTAACTGCTTTCTCAAATCTTTGGTTTTAATGAATTACTTATCTAGTGATTAATTATTAGGGAGATTCTATTCTCACTACATGTTTTGCTTATCCATTACATTTATTAATATTTACTTAAATTATTCAATGTCTTGACACAATTACTCTTCAACCATCTCTTATTTAAATATGAAAACAATTTTTCAAAGTAAACTAAATTTCATTAATTTTCTTTATTAATTTTTTTGACTTTCCAAATAAATTTTATTTAACCATGCTAGAAAAAGAAAAGATATATGAACAAAATCAAAAACTAAAAAATAAAAAGCTATAATGAAAGTAATAGTAGGCCTAGTTTCTTCAACTATCCAAGTAGAAAAAATAAAAAAATCAAGAAAATAAAATATTGACGTATTTTTTTAACCTTTGAAGAAATTGAATGAAAATTATAGATGATAGACAATTAATTTTTTTAATACTCACAAATAATAAAATTTATTTTGAAAGATAATAAAAACAAAAAAAATTAAGTTAAAGGGGAAAAAATAGTTGAGTTTAGGCAATCGCATCATTATTAAACTCGACAAGTATTTTAAGGATATTTGTATCATGTCTAATGACAATGATTAATATAATTAACTGTATTTAATGTAGTGAATAAGCAAAATTTATTGTGAAAATAAACTCTCCCTAATCCCTATTAATACTATTCTATTAAGAGCTCTCAATATGTTATACCATGCATTATTCCCTAAATAATCAGCTTGTCCTAATCTTCTTTTATCCACAATAGATAAGGATAAGAGCTTTTTCAATGTAATCATCTATTTAGTAAAAAATGCTAATAAGATAGATTTTTCCCAAAAAAAACTTCTCTAACGCAAACATCTTATGCTAGGGTGGAGATAATCCAACATTCAGTTGAGAAGACATTCTCTATGTGATCTTCTAATTCTAGAAGTCACCTAGAGGATATCTTTCATTTACCGTTAGTTTATTTTAATTTTTACAGTCAATAGTTACTGTATGGACAAAGTCATCATTCTCAGTGGTAGGCATTATAAAAGATTGTCACGTCTGAAAAAATGTTGTAAAAAGAGTCTTGCATTGGAGAACGATTAAAAAAATGACTCTCTATCTTTCAATTTTTTTGTCACATGAAAAAGATGTCTTCTTCTTTTAACATGCCGACCACTTAGGAAAGATTAGATGATAGCATTGGAGATGCTCTAATTATCCAACACACATTTATAAAGAAATTTAGTTATTACTTATATTAACATAGATATATCGATATTTTAAGTTTGTAAATTTATTGGAAAAGTAATTAGGAAATCTTTTGAATTCAATTATCTAACTTTTGAATGAAAAAAGCTAATCTAAATGAGTTCCAAAGAGTTTTTCTAGTGCAATCATCTATCTTGTGAAAAAATGATACACTTAGGAAAGATAGACTACAAATATATATATATATATATATATATATATATATATATATATATATTCCAATGCAAACTTGAACATCTTATGTTGAGGTGGAGATGATGTGCTATTTAGTTGGGAAGACATCATCTACGTGATCTTCTACTTCTAGAGGGTCACCTATAGGATGTATTTCCATCCACCTCATTTACTGTTAGTTTTTATTTTATTTTTTACTATCAATTATTATGGTAAACCGTCTGTTTTTTTTTTACTGTCAATCAGTTACGGTGCTCAAATTATTCATCCAATTTCAATGTATGGAGTAATTTTTATTTTTTGTAATTAATTATACAAAACTGCCACGTCTAAAAGAATGTTATAAAAAAAATCTTGCATTAGAGCACATTTAGAAAGAAAACTCTCTATGTTTTAACTTTTTTACTACATACGAAAAAAGTCTACTTATTTAAGCATGACACGTATGAAAAATTAAAAGATAGTATTGGAGATGCTCTAACATTAATTGAGAACATATCTTTATCCATTCATACATCTATATATAAATATATATAGAACCTTCCTAAAGAAATGCCTAGACTTGTATTTTCCAAGTTAATTTCATAGAGTGATATGGAAAAAAAATTGATGGGTTCCTCCACATGGGTAGTGGGCTTGGTAGTTTTAACTCTGATTACTGCAAGTCCTGTCCATGCTGATCATGCAGCTGCATGTTTGGATGCCATAGACATGTTATATCCTTGTTTTACTTACTTAAGGGGTTTAGGGGACATCACTGATTCTTGTTGCCAGGGTGCTCAAGCCTTGAACCAAATTGCTACTTCTGATATGTCACAGCTCAAACCTTGGTGTCAGTGTTTTACACAATTTGCATCACCTTTGGGAGTTAAGTTTGAGAGAGCAAAGGAGCTTCCTCAACTTTGCAATATCAATGTTCCTCTACCAATTCATCTCAATGTTGATTGTAATAGGTAACTCTCTCTCTCTCTCTCTATAAAAATGTTTTTTTTTCCCTTTCAATCATGCTTTTATAATAATCATAACACCACTTGACCACTTTTTTGTGGCCAATCTTAAAAAGCTCAAAATTGTTACTCCATGCAGGTTCACTCTTTCATTAGAAGACGCTTTTATTCTAAATCGTTTTCAAAAATTGGGAATAAAGAAGGTATCTGCACCCGGTTTTGGAATTGGCTATGGTGTACCACCCCACTCTCCTACACTAAACCATCTTAACAAGTTGGGGATAAAGGTAGTTTCTGAGCCCAGCCCTGGAATGGGCCATGGTCTACCACCCACCCGCTCACCTACCCTAAATTGAAAAGTTGGGCCACCACATCACACCATATCCATGGCGCTCGCTTCTACCTTATTTCGCCTTTAAATTTGAGGACAAAAGAGGTTTTCCAACCTTAATGATGAAAGATAGTTTTTTTATTTTTATTTTATCTTATTATTATTTTTAGCTTCCTCATTTGACGACAATTCCAAATCTATATTATCCCCCCGCCCCCGTCAAATTTCTACTATGATGTAAAATCCTTGAATGCAAGTATGTTATATTAATTGCCAGTTTAAAATGGAATCTTTGATTTGTAAAAATCGTTTATGCCATAAAAATCTGGGTATGATTCTTCTTTGTTATCATGAGATATTAGATAAAAGCAAATCTATATATTGAGCTCATTAGATAAGGACTCTCTCTCTCTCTCTCTCTCTCTCTCTCTCTCTCTCTCTCTCTCTCTCTCACTTGTAGACATAGCCTACTCAGGTTGAGGGGTGAGCCATGTAAATTTGTATGTTAATTTCTAGATCTTCTTGTTTTTTCTATTTTTCATTGCCTAACAAAAATGATACTTATTAATTATTATTTAATTAGAATATACTCCCACCGTTTCAGGCATATATTCTCTTTGTTCCAGGTAAATAGTTTAATTTTGACTTTTTTAGGTTAACTTAGTTAAAGTTTGACCGATAGTTTACATAAATTTAATTAGTTGTTTTTATAAAATTGTGAAAGTTGTAATCCATAGTATACTTAGGGTAGTTTTTAATTAATGAAATTTTATTTCCTAAAACATAAGTAAAATATGTAAAATTTTGATTTGATTTAGTAATATGTTGACTTCTAAAAAGGGAAGGCGGACTCTTTGCCTAGAATGGAGAGAGTAATTCACTATTTTATTTTGAGATATTTTATTTAAAAAGTTCATTTTCAAAAAACTTGACCACAATTTTTATAACTTTACCCTTTACAAAGCATTTTTGTAATTATGACCAATTCTTATATATCCCTTAATTATTAGACTTTTCAAACGTAAACTCTTTAAATGAAACGGAAGATGTAATATTTAAATTGTTCAAATTTGTTCCCTTTTTAATATATCCGAAGCTTAAGCACAAATGTATTAGAGTATGTCCTTAGTGTGTAGTTGTGGCCATGGAAGCTTTAACCATCCACTGCATTCCGCAATTTTGGCTCGCAACATCTAATAGGCTTAACCATATTTTAAACTAGTTATAGAACCGTGCTCTGCACAGGTGCAATTTAACATTGAGATTAATCGATATATTTTAGGAGTACTTTTATAAAAATAAAATTATAATTGATATAGGCATTTATTGACTTAATATTTTAAAAAAGTTAGGTTTTGTCAATATACGCAAATTGATGATTATTTTTAGTATAATACTTTCATTTTAGAATAAATATTTGCTATCGATTTGTATATGGGTATGAGTAAATCGTTATTTCTATATATTTTTTTTATTCCTAAAGTATCTTTCAATGATATCAAATTGTTGAATTATTTTTCATCTCGCCTTAATAAAGATATTTTAGACATATACTTGATAATTTTTACAAAATAGAAAATAAAATATTTACATTGTTATATATGTAGGATTTATAGTCTAGATTTCAATTAACATTTATGAAAATAGAAATTAGTTGGTTTATATTATAAACATAACCAAGAGAAAAAGTGATATACATCATTTAATCAAAAATCAAAACCAAATTTCCAAGGGAAAATCAATAAAATGAAAAAAATCAAGAGTAGAAATAAAACAAAAATTTTAGTATAAATTATGTACCAAAATAAAAATAGAAATCGATACGTAAAACCATAAATCAAGAGCAATATCAACCCCAAAAACATCGCCTAACCAAAACCAAAATACCAAAAAGTGAAAGATCGAGAAAATAAAAACAATAAAGATGTGCAAAATAAAAAGAAAAATTTTAAAATTGAAATTGAACAATTCAACTACAACGAAACCCAAAAACATAAATCGACCCAAATTTAAAATAGAAGCTAAAATCAAATATCATGAGCTATATAAGTAAAGCGAATCCAATACACCATGATCCGGAGGAGAGAGAGAAACCATTATTCCTTCAGACAATTGATGTTTCACCTTACTTATTGTCTACAAAAGGGAAAAGTTATATTGCAACCGAACGAAGGGAGTGATGGGCATATGCTTTATAAGTTTTAGAATACCAATGGAAATATCTCAAAAAATTGAAGATCAAACCATTTGGAATATAGAGTGGTAGGAACCATTGTGAAAAATAATTAATTTCATTACAAATATGTGGGAGTTACAAATAATGGAGCACTTAATGAAAAAGTAATTAGCAAGAAGGGAGTTACAAATCTCTCTCTCTCTCTCTCTCTCTCTCTCTCTCTCTCTCTCTCTATATATATATATATATATATATATATATATATATATTAGAAACCCAACTTACTGATTTTAGAGAGAAAATGAAATTAAATATGGTGGTTACGAAGTAGATATAACTATGGTTCATTTGAAATGAATTTCTTTAAAAAAATAATTAAATGTATTTTTTTAGAAAAATTAAATGTGTTATTAATCACTTAGAAAAAAGGTTTTGAGCGAGTATTGTCATAGGGTAATAGTAATTGCTAATATTAATACTTATAAAATTAATATTATTGAATATATAATAGTAATACCTAATACTATTAATAGCTATTAATAATACTTATAAGATTAATATTATTGAATATCTAATAGTAATACCTAATACTATTATGTCGTAGTTATATACTACCTAATAATAATACGTATAAGATTAATATTATTAAATATCTAATAAGGTATAAATACTATATGTTAAACCTATTATTATTAGGTATAGTTATTAGCTAAGGATATACTATTAGTAATAATAATAGGGATTACCCTCAGTAATAATTTTAATAGTGATTATTACTCTCAAATCATAACTATTATACTATTAGTAATTATAAAAGGGATTATAACTCTCGTATCATAGCTATTATACTATTAGTAATTATAATAGATATTATTACTTTGATATCATATATATTATATTACTCCATTAGTAATTATAATAGAGATTATTATTTTTTTGATACCAAAATGAAGATGATTTATATATAGATACACGAAAGAGGCAAGTATTTGAATGAACCTGGATATCATTTAAGTAGCCAATATCGGTTATAAAACCTCTTCATGTGAAAATCTTCTTCCCCATCATATACGTAGCATTTTAAATAAATACATAAAATATAAATGATTGAGTTGGTTTAAGGTACATGTTTTAATTCAAAAGGGTGTGGGTTCAAATCTCACTAACAACATTGTTTTATTTTCTAGCTATTCATTTCCTTGCCAATAGCTATTCATTTTCTTCCTCTAACTCGCGAAACGGCACCGTTTCGACCCAAAATGACGGTTCTAATTTCAAAACTGAAGTGACGCGCATTTAATGAAAGCCGTCAGAATATTTTCGCGCTAATGATTTGGCACAAATTCCAAGAAAAGCTGTGTTGGTGAAGTTTCTACCTACTGCCTGACCACGAGCGAGCAAAACTTCCCGACTTAAAGGGTAAACCCTTACCTCGGGAAGTTGGGGGCTACTGAAGATACTAAAATATCTTTCTTCCACGTGGCACTAGCGGGACACGTGGCCAAGCTGATCTGGAGCCCGGAAGAGAGGAATCATCACCCCGAGCTTGGTGTATAACCCGGAGCCCGGGTACGTTTACCCTCCGCTTATTCCCGACCTCCCCGAGGAGCTCGAGTATAGCCCTCACATCTTTGCCTTGAACATAAAAGAGCTCGCATGGTCTTTGACCCGAGCTGCCTCGTTAAAGACCCCGAGGTCTCCACCCCGGGAAGCAAAAAAAGTCAACAAAAGCTGCCGCATTCAATGCCCACATGCTACTACGTCATCCCGGGGCCACCATCTAGCACCTCATTGGACGAAAGAGTTACTTGCCCTCTAAGGAAACCTGCATCTAAAAGGTCAAGGTCACAACCAGGGAAGTTCTATCCTCTGCACCAGAGCAGGTCACTTCCACATTAAAGCTCATCAATGCATATTGCGGCTATCATAAATGGGCACATGGCTGCTCACCCAGGTCGACATCTGGCAGACCCACTTGCCTCAGACCAACATTCCACCAGTATAAATACAAGGTGATAGCCTTCATTTATGGTCTAAGTAAAAATTAACACACACAACCACAAACTCTCCAAAGCATTCAGAGCATTCACTCCTAAAGAGCAGCCTAAATCCTCACCGGAGACCATTAACCTTACCATAAACTGATTCTCTCACCGGAGGGCTTTAGCTGGACCAACATCCAGCTCCCTAACGGTGCTTCTTCCTCATCTCAGGTATCTACCGGAGGACAAGTCTTACTTACACTTATGCCTATTGAAAGCCGGAGCATCCTGACCAAAGACTAGCTGCATACGTGGACACCGACAGATCATCAGAGAACTTTTTGGCATGATCAATTGTCTTATAAAGCCAAGACTATGAGGGGTGGATATATGAATATATGATAAGATTGATCCGAACCACCTTAAAATATCTATGTCAATTTCTCTAAACCCTTAACTCTTTATATACTTTGCTCAAATGTTTGACTGTTTCATTACTTCACAAACAACTAATTAACACTTTCTCATAGTAAAATTCTACAGAGCCATATCTAAAAAAAAGATCATAACCTATTTTAGAATATTTTTTTAATCACTAAACCAACATAAATTTCCGCAGTGCATAACTCTTTATAAAGTATAATTGTTTATCCTAAAACTACTTCCTTGTAATAGTTAACTGCTTTCTCAAATCTTTGGTTTTAATGAATTACTTATCTAGTGATTAATTATTAGGGAGATTCTATTCTCACTACATGTTTTGCTTATCCATTACATTTATTAATATTTACTTAAATTATTCAATGTCTTGACACAATTACTCTTCAACCATCTCTTATTTAAATATGAAAACAATTTTTCAAAGTAAACTAAATTTCATTAATTTTCTTTAGTAATTTTTTTGACTTTCCAAATAAATTTTATTTAACCATGCTAGAAAAAGAAAAGATATATGAACAAAATCAAAAACTAAAAAATAAAAAGCTATAATGAAAGTAATAGTAGGCCTAGTTTCTTCAACTATCCAAGTAGAAAAAAAAAATCAAGAAAATAAAATATTGACGTATTTTTTTAACCTTTGAAGAAATTGAATGAAAATAATAGATGATAGACAATTAATTTTTTTAGTACTCACAAATAATAAAATTTATTTTGAAAGATAATAAAAACAAAAAAAATTAAGTTAAAGGGGAAAAAATAGTTGAGTTTAGGCAATCGCATCTATATATATATAATGACACAAGTGATTTTGGCACACTTACTAAAACAGGTAATTTGGCGCTAAAATACACTTGCCCAAATTAAAACCCATCTGTTTGTCTCTTCATATTTTGGTGTCTTGGGAAGCTGAAAAGATAAATCCCTTTTCTCTTTAACCCCTCTTTCTCTATAAGGGCCAGCTGTAGCGGCAGTGACCTCCTTCTCTCTCTCCCCTCCATTGCCGCTGTTGCGTCGGCTTCTTCAAATAGCTGTAAAGTAGCCCCCAAAAACCTAGGTTGCACTGTCGTCGGCAACGGCGGATCAGCCTTGAAATCCCTCAAATTTAGAGCCCTTTCCAGCAATGACGGTCATTCTGGCTCAACCCTTGGCGCTCGCATGGTTTCTACATCCGCAATTAAGTCCTCGCCCTTCCTCGATTTGAAATCTCTGTCTTCACGAAAGAGAAGATTAACCTTGCTGGCCATGCGAGAGGTCATTTCTCACTCACTCGCTCTCATTTCTCACTCACTCACTCGCTCTCTCTCTCTACACACACACACACACACACACACACACACACACACACACACACACATATATATATATACTGGCTGAATGTTGTGATTTGTAGTATATTGTGAGGGGAGAGGTAAGGATTTGTTTTTTGATCTTGTACATGGAATAAATGTCTTTTAAATTTTCGATCAAGTACATGGTTAAGTTGATTTTGATAATATAGGGTGCTTCTTTGAGACACATGTGGTACAGTATGTTTTATGATAATTCATAATTACAATTTATTGATTTATGTTTTTGCTGCTAAAGTCTTTTAAGCTCAAATAATCTTACTGGGGAATTGCCTTCAACACTTGCAAAGTAGACCACTATGAAGGACCACTATGTATATAGATAGAGAGAGAGAGAGAGTTAGAGAGGGAGAGTTTTTCCGGGAAGATGTTCGGGGATTGTAGATGTTTTTGTTGGAGCAGAATTTCCAATTTCTCCAAGCCTGAGCACTAATCCTTCTCCCTCCCGGCCCTGATTCCTCAATGGCCTAAAGGTATGTAATAATTGAGCGTAAAATTCCTGATATTTGATATTTTATGAATGTGGGTAGTTTGATCAAATTTTATTTTAGTGTTCTTTTTTGAATTTATTTATGAAATTTGGGTTTTGAGCTGATTCTTGAATCTTTGTTTCGTGATGGAGTTTGATTGAGTTATTGATGGTTGTGGGTGATATGTGCAATTTTTTGATTTTTGTAAGAAATGGCTTAGGGCTTTTTTTTTTTGAATTTGATTGGGTGTTCAAGTTTCTCTATTAAAGTAATCTCTAAATGTAGTTAGAACTGAATGGTTCTCTTTAATTTGTAAATTTTCGTTAAATATAGAAATCTAGCACTTGAACTTTATTTTTTGAGTTACTTTGATTGCTTGATCAGTAAAGTTTCGATTTTCTATTGAGAAGGTTATTGATAACAATCTCTTAAACACATAGTGAATGGTTCTACTTTGAAGTAACTTTCAAGGGCTATCTGTGATTTTCCTATGGATACTTTAAAAAGTTTTTTTTTTTGTGTGCACACAGAGTTTAAGATTGCAATGCTAAATCTACCTTAAATTAAAAAATTCTGTTTATCTTAATGTTCCTTTTTTGTTCTTCTTTAAGTCTCAGTGAATTTGTTTTCAATATCAGGTCTCTTATGGTGAGTGTCTATTTGAACTGATATTTGTCTTTTTTAAATGCTCAGGTCAAGGATTTGCTACCAGAACAATTAATTTAGGAGAAATAGAAGTTACCGAAATCACCAAGTTTGAGTTTATTTTAGGAATCAATTTGTCAAATAACAGCAAAAACGGTGTTGGCTTCTATAAGCCAGTAGGAGTACCAAGTGGATATTTCAGCCTTGGTCATTATTGTCAATCTAATGATAAGCCTTTACGAGGGTTCGTACTTGCAGCTCGGGAAGTGGCCTGAACCCCCGGCTTTTCTCAAGCCCTTGGATTATACATTAGTTTGGAGTCTAGACGATGGAGGTGAAGATAATGTTCATGGATATGGTTACTTCTGGTTACCTCAGGCTCCTGAGGGGTATAAAGCTTTGGGCTTTGTCGTCACAAATAAGCCCGACAAGCCCGAATTGGAGGAAGTCAGATGTGTCCGAGTTGATATGACTAATCGATGTGAAACTTACCATCTAATACTCAATATGAAGTTTTCACAATTACCATTCGGAGTTTGGAACACGAGACCCTGTCATCGTGGAATGAATGGGAAAGGTGTTTTAGTAGGTACCTTTTTTGGGAGTAGTGATTGGAGTTCGCCGGAAGAATTAATTATCGCGTGCTTGAAGAATTTAAACTCTGATTTGCACGGGATGCCTAATCTTTACCAGATTCACGCTCTCATTAGGCACTATGGACCCACTCTTTTTTTTCATCCTGACGAGGTCTACTTGCCGTCTTCGTTTCTTGTTTTTTTGATAATGGTGCTTGTTGTACAAGAAGGAAGAGTCTATCAGTGAGAACATTGATGGCGAAGGTTCGAATTTGCCTGCCGGTGGGAAAAATGACGAAAAATATTGGATAGATTTACCAAGCAATGATTCAGAAAAGAGGGTCAAAAATGGAAACTTGGAAAGTTCTAAACTTTACGTTCATGTAAAGCCAGCCTTAGGTGGGACTTTCACTGATATCGCGATGTGGGTATTTTGTCCATTCAATGGGCCCGCAACACTAAAGGTCGGGCTTATGAATATTCTGCTTAGTAAGATTGGGCAGCATGTGGGTGATTGGGAGCACTTCACTCTTCGTGTAAACAACTTCACAGGAGAGCTTTGGAGAATATATTTTTCACAGCATAGTGGCGGTGAATGGGTGGATGTTACGATTTGGAGTTTATCGAGGGAATAAAGCACTCAAAAAGTGGGCATGCGAGCTACCCTCATCCTGGGATGTACCTTCAGGGGTCATCAAAGATTGGGATGGGAATCCGGAATGATGCTGCTCGTAGTAAGTTCTATGTGGATTCAAGTGAACGGTATGAGATTGTTGCAGCAGAGTATCTTTATAATGAACTCTACCTAAAGATTTATAAGAAATATTTTCAGCTTGAATATTACTATTAATTAATATTGATTAGTTTATTGGTGATGCCACCTTATATTGATTCCTCGTGGGTGCTTTAAGTTGAAGAAGTGAAGAATTTATTCCAAGTTGCTCCTGAGATGGAGAAATTTCTATGTGAGCAATTGCTGGATAAGTACCAACCGATTTCAGAGTGCTTAGGAGCTCTCTTCTGTCTTCACAACCTCTGTGGAGCTGGACTGGACCTTACGGTGCTCTTATTCTTGGTTCGTTATCTCTTTGTAGGAGTATATCATATGGGTTACGTGGTGGTGTGATGGGCATTTAAATTTGTTGTTTTCTCGACTTGATTTTATATGGTAAGCTTTGATAAATTGTACATTCACACCTCCTCTCCCCCGGCCCCCACCCATAAGTATAAATGAATTTTTTTGACTTGAAGGTGTAGCTCACTGCATAAATTATTTTTTTGGAATTTTCTTCTATTTTGTTTTTTCTTTATTTTGTAATCAGTAATTGAATCTCAATTGGTTAGTTAAACATTTTACAAGAATGTGAGCTAATAGGTCTTAATTTTAGTCTGCTCAAACAGGCAACACAAAGAGAAAGGGAAAATGAGTTTTTTTTTTCTTTTGTTTGTGGGGGTTATGTGTGGAAGTGAAAGAGGTATTATGATGTTTGTAGCATCAAATATGTCATTTCTCGAGTCTTCCGTCTCATTTTATTAATCTTCTATGTGTGTATGTGGCAGCACGAGTGTATATATTGGGATATAACTGTGACGACGAGGAGCTTGAAGCTGCTTTGAGGTTTTGCTGATACAGTTTATCTCTCCCCCTTATGTGGATTTTTGATTACGGAATCTTTGGTAGTTATTTTGATGTAATAAATTTGAATTACTTGAAAGTTTAACGCCGCATAATCCTCGGTACTATGTGTGACTTATGTATTAGTCACTTAATTTATAAGGAGAAAGCTTCTGGCTTATTTCTCTTGTTTGAACTTACCATTTTACATAACGAGACTATTTTGCATCACCGTCCCCTTTGGTCTTCATCTTTGGCATACTACTTTTTCGTCTCAAAAATAATAGTCTCACTTTGACTTTATGTTGGTCACATTGTGATTGTTTTGCACCCTACATGCCGGCATTGCTTTTTCCTGCCTTTAGTGCCCGGACTTTATATTCCAACTTGTAAGCTAATCTTTTCGAATGAGTTTGCTTTACAATATCATTCAATAATATGAATGCTCGTTTCCCATGAAATTTCTCAATCATTGACCCTTTATCAAACAAATAAATGAGAAAGACAAGATCAACCAACCTGCACATGTACAAAAATGTCGACATTAGTTGGTATAATGAAAAGCTGAGGGATGGGGCTTCATCAAGAAGTATTATGAAAAGCTGTTCTTAACTACTTTTTTTTTTTTTTTTTCAGGGTGACAGGATTCATCTATATTTTTCAAATGTCTAACTTTGCATAAAATATTATCTTTTCGTGAAATAGGATAGTATTTAGTCCGTGCGTTTAACGCACGGGTATAGCACTAGTTATTATTAAACAAGACAAGTATTTTAAGGATATTTGTATCATGTCTAATGACAATGATTAATATAATTAACTGTATTTAATGTAGTGAATAAGCAAAATTTATTGTGAAAATAAACTCTCTCTAATCCCTATTATTACTATTGTATTAAGAGCTCTCAATATGTTATACCATGCATTATTCCCTAAATAATCAGCTTGTCCCAATCTTCTTTTATCCACAATAGATAAGGATAAGAGCTTTTCCAATGTAATCATCTATTTAGTAAAAAATGCTAATAAGATAGATTTTTCCCAAAAAAAACTTCTCTAACGCAAACATCTTATCCTAAGGTGGAGATAATCCAGCATTCAGTTGGGAAGACATTCTCTATGTGATATTCTACTTCTAGAAGTCACCTAGAGGATGTCTTTCCATTCACGTTATTTACCGTTAGTTTATTTTAATTTTTACAGTCAATAGTTACTGTATGGACGAAGTCATCATTCTCAGTAGTAGGCATTATAAAAGATTGTCACGTCTGAAAAAATGTTGTAAAAAGAGTCTTGCATTGGAGAACAATTAAAAAAATGACTCTCTATCTTTCAATTTTTTTGTCACATGAGAAAGATGTCTTCTTGTTTTAACATGCCGACCACTTAGGAAAGATTAGATGATAGCATTGGAGATGCTCTAATTATCCAACACACATTTATAAAGAAATTTAGTTATTACTTATATTAACATAGATATATCGATATTTTAAGTTTGTAAATTTATTGGAAAAGTAATTAGGAAATCTTTTGAATTCAATTATCTAACTTTTGAATGAAACAAGCTAATCTAAATGAGTTCCTAAGGGTATGTTTGGCTACTCAATGTCATGTTTTTGAATTGAAATTGGATAAACAATTTGAGCTCCACAAAATTCAAATTGTGCTTCCAATTCCAATTTCAAGCTATGAAAATGTGGTTCCCAAACGGACCCTAAGAGTTTTTCTAGTGCAATTATCTATCTTGTGAAAAAATGATACACTTAGGAAAGATAGATTACAAAAAAAAAAAAAAAATTCCAATGCAAACTTGAACCTCTTATGTTGAGGTGGAGATGATGTGCTATTTAGAGCCCGTTTATTCGCGCGTTTTGGCCAAAACGCAGCTTATTCCTTAATTTAGCATTTCAATGCCGCGGTAAAAAAAACTGCGTTTTCAAAGCACAGCTGTGTTTTAAAACGCTAGAATTCCTAGCTTTTTCCTAAGACGCAGATTTTAAAACGCAGCAGGAAATAAAAAACAGCGTTTTGACATAATATCTCAAACGCATTTATAAAGAAAAAAGCCGCGTTTTTAATAATCTGCGTTTTAGAAACGCTACGTTTTTAAAACACTGCGTTTTCAAAACGCTACACCAAACGGGCTCTTAGTTGGGAAGACATCATCTACGTGATCCTCTACTTCTAGAGGGTCACCTATAGGATGTATTTCCATCCACCTCATTTACTGTTAGTTTTTATTTTATTTTTTACTATCAATTATTACGGTAAACTGTCAGTTTTTTTTTTTACTGTCAATCAGTTACGGTGCTCAAATTGTTCATCCAATTTCAATGTATGGAGTAATTTTTATTTTTTGTAATTAATTATACAAAACTGCCACGTCTGAAAGAATGTTATAAAAAGAGTCTTGCATTAGAGCACGTTTAGAAAGAGAACTCTCTATGTTTTAATTTTTTTGCTACATACGAAAAAAGTCTACTTATTTAAGGATGACACATATGAAAAATTAGAAGATAGTATTGGAGATGCTCTAACATTAATTAAGAACATATCTTTATCCATTCATACATCTATATATAAATATATATAGAACCTTCCTAAAGAAATGCCTAGACTTGTATTTTCCAAGTTAATTTCATAGAGTGATATGGAAAAAAAATTGATGGGTTCCTCCACATGGGTAGTGGGCTTGGTAGTTTTAACTCTGATTACTGCAAGTCCTGTCCATGCTGATCATGCAGTAACTGCATGTTTGGATGCCATAGACATGTTATATCCTTGTTTTACTTACTTAAGGGGTTTAGGGGACATCACTGCTTCTTGTTGCCAGGGTGCTCAAGCCTTGAACCAAATTGCTACTTCTGATATGTCACAGCTCAAACCTTGGTGTCAGTGTTTTACACAATTTGCATCACCATTGGGAGTTAAGTTTGAGAGAGCAGAGGAGCTTCCTCAACTTTGCAATATCAATGTTCCTCTACCAATTCATCTCAATGTTGATTGTAATAGGTAACTCTCTCTCTCTCTCTCTCTCTCTCTCTCTCTCTCTCTCTCTCTCTCTCTCTCTCTCTCTCTCTCTAAAAATGTTTATTTTTCCCTTTCAATCATGCTTTTATAATAATCATAACACCACTTGACCACTTTTTTGTGGCCAATCTTAAAAAGCTCAAAATTGTTACTCCATGCAGGTTCACTCTTTCATTAGAAGATTTTATTCTAAATCGCTTTCAAAAATTGGGAATAAAGAAGGTATCTGCACCCGATTTTGGAATTGGCTATGGTGTACCACCCCACTCTCCTACACTAAACCATCTTAACAAGTTGGGGATAAAGGTAGTTTCTGAGCCCAGCCCTGGAATGGGCCATGGTCTACCACCCACCCGCTCACCTGCCCTAAATTAAAAAGTTGGGCCACCACATCACACCATATCCATGGTTATTTTTATTTTATCTTATTATTATTTTTAGCTTCCTCATTTGACGACAATTCCAAATCTATATTATCCCCCCGCCCCCCGTCAAATTTCTACTATGATGTAAAATCCTTGAATGCAAGTATGTTATATTAATTGCCAGTTTAAAATGGAATCTTTGATTTGTAAAAATCGTTTATGCCATAAAAATCTGGGTATGATTCTTCTTTGTTATCATGAGATATTAGATAAAAGCAAATCTATATATTGAGCTCATTAGATAAGGACTCTCTCTCTCTCTCTCTCTCTCTCTCTCTCTCTCTCTCTCTCTCTCTCTCTCTCTCTCTCTCTCTCTCTCTCTCTCTCCACTTGTAGACATAGCCCACTCAGGTTGAGGGGTGAACCATGTAAATTTGTATGCTAATTTATAGATCTTCTTGTTTTTCTATTTTTCATTGCCTAACAAAAATGATATTATTAATTAATATTTAATTAGAATATACTCCCACCGTTTCAGGCATATATTCCTTCCGTTCCAGGTAAATAGTTCAATTTTGATTTATTTAGGTTAACTTTGTTAAAGTTTGACCGATAATTTACATAAATTTAATTAGTTGTTTTTATAAAATTGTGAAAGTTGTAATCCATAGTATACTTAGGGTAGTTTTTAATTAATGAAATTTTATTTCCTAAAACATAAGTAAAGTATGTAAAATTTTGATTTGATTTAGTAACATGTTGACTTCTAAAAAGGGAAGGCGGACTCTTTGCCTAGAATGGAGAGAGTAGTTCACTATTTTATTTTGAGATATTTTATTTAAAGAGTTCATTTTCAAAAAACTTGCCCACAATTTTTATAACTTTACCCTTTGCAAAGCATTTTTGTAATTATGACCAATTCTTATATATCCCTTAATTATTAGACTTTTCAAACGTAAACTCTTTAAATGAATGAAACGGAAGATGTAATATTTTAATACTCCCTCCGTTCCAGGCAAAGAGTCCACTTTCTTTTTATTGAAATCAACATAAGACTAAATCATATAAAAAATTTACATAATTTACTTATATTTTAAGAAATAAAATTTCATTAATTAAAAATTATCTTAGTAATACTATAGATTACAATTTTAATAGCTTTGTAAAAACTATTAGATTTATGTTAATTATTGGTCAAACTTTAGTTTAGTTGACCAAAAAAAGTCAAAACTGGACTCTTTGCCTAGAACGGAGGGAGTATATCCGAAGCTTAAGCACAAATGTATTAGAGTATGTCCTTAGTGTGTAGTTGTGGGCATGGAAGCTTTAACCATCCACTCCATTCCGCGATTTTGGCTCGCAACATCTAATAGGCTTAACCATATTTTAAATTTATTTTGTTAACACATTGCCTACCACCGTGGTGACGTATCAGTATCACCACTAAGCAAAGATAATATGGTATTATGTGGCATCAACTATATCATGTGATTGATTTGAAATGTAACATTTTTAAGCTTCAATCTTTGAGTGGTGCTAAATACAATACCCAAAATACGCTAAATACAACATTCCTTAGTAAAAATACTATTTTGACCTGCTAAAAAAAAAAAAAAGGTCGCCACCCCGATGTGGTCTTCTTCTTAGAGGGCCGCCTTCTCGAGGTAGGCTTTTTTTTTTAATAATTGAATGATGGGCAAAAAAGTATTTTTTTTTTCAGGAGCAGGTGTTGTGTTTAACACTTTGGAAGTGTTGTATTTAGCATCTATGCAATCTTTTTGAACATTTTCATTTTACCTTTTTAAATATTTTTCATCTTTTTGGCATAATTATGGAAATACTAGTAGCGATGATGTGTGTGTGTATATATAAATAATATTTATTTGTTAACGCTTAAAATACCCCTATAGTTTCACCTATCCTACGACAATACCCCTAGCTAGGACAATACTCCCTCAGGAGTCAGGACCTCTTCCTTTCGTTAATTAGAAGACATACCATTGCTTTTATATTTAAGATATTTAAAATAGTGGTTTAAGTGGGTGATGTAAAGCGTAAATTTCGCAAATTGACTTGGGGTTTGTTTTCTCAGTAAGGTTTTATAACTTTGATTTTTCACAACTCTGTTTTTAACCTTACCGGCTTGTCTCACTTATTATTTCAATTATTACAAAACAAAAATTTAACACCTAAAAGCCAACCTCAAATTTCATATGCCAAACACACCGTTAGTTCCGTTTCTTTGAATTATTGGAAAATCATGATACTTACATACCTTGTCTTCTGGTTTGTATCCAAGTCAAATGGGGTTAATTATGGTACCCCCTTCAAGTTTGGCAAAATTTCAGTGTCTCCCAAATATTTGGACAATAGGCAGAAACGACTTCAAATCTTCTATCCCACTCCCTATTACACTTCGTGTCCCACTTAATTCTAGCCTTACACGTATACATGTTATTTTAGTTTGTCTTCTTTTTACAATTTTTGCAAGGAAACATGTAGGGCTGAGATTTAATAGGACAGAGAGTGTGATAGAAGATTTGAAGCCGGCAGAAACACCCCAGAACGGAACATCCGTCAATATTAACCGCTAAGGGGTAAAATAGATAAATAAATATTTTATTCCTAGAAATTGAAATGTTTTTTGCAAGCACCCAATAAACTCATTAAAATCGTAATAATAATTTAATTATTTTGATAGATGTTAAGTTTCTATTTTCTAATGCCCTGGGTATGCTTCGAAGTGTTTACTTCTTGATTGATTTCTAATTTTAGGCATAATAAAACTGCATTGACTAAATTCTCGAGAAGTCATTGGAGCACATTTAAAAGCATAACAGATGCAGAAATTACTGCCATAAATAGGAATAAAGTTAATTGAAAGATTCAACTTCAACGTACATATGAATAGCTAGCCACAAATTAACTCTTCGTTTTAGGATCAATATTATTTACAATGTCTGGGAGAGAATTTGAGAAAGAGAGTGTATACTATAATCTCGTAAAGAACAGCCGATATAAATAAATATTTACTTTGTTCTGAGGAGCCAAGCCCAAAATATGGGCCCTGGGTCCAGGCCCAAGGAGCGGTACGGGTCGGTACCCACCGCAGTGCGAGCAAACTCATGATTATCAGACAGCCGTGGTGGCCTCCCAGGATGCTTGCGAGCAGGACTCATCTACAGATATCAGGATGCAGCGAGCAGGGTATCTTTCCTCGCAAGCCTTAGGGTGGCTCATGGATGTGGGTACGTGGCAAAACGTTGAAGGACGGACGTGCCCGACGGTTACGCCCACTATCTTCAGTATTTATACCCACTACGCCATCATTTATACCGACTACTCGGCAGTTACATACATGGTGGTTTCAATGAATGCCGGACCTATAAAAACCTCCGATCAAACCATAAGCAGAGGTACGCAAACATACATTTAGTAATTACACTCTGCCAAACTGTGAGTAGAGCTGGTTACTTACTCTCACACCGGAGTGTTCTAGCAGGGTCAGCCCCTGCATTCACCCAGTGTTTTGCTCTTTGTCTTGACAGATTTGACTTAGCCCAGATATCCAGACACATTGACGGTTCGGTCCATCATATGACATTTCTGTGTGGCATCATGTTCCGATTTGAAGGGGTATACTTTGATTTTTGTGTTAATTTAACTAATTTTTTGATGTACGTTTAACATACTTTTATTTTGTACTCCTTACGTCTTAATTTTATTGGCCTACTTTCCATTTTTAGCTATCTCAAAATTTTTGACCACTTAAAATTTCAATGTATGTTTATTAACTAGTTTCTCAATATAACCCTAACCAAATAAAGAATTTACTTGATTTTTTTGCTTCTTGTTGATTTTCAATACCATTAAATAAGGGTACAAATGACAATCGTGATATATATATATATATATATATATATATTATATAAAATATCTTTTGAACTAACATACTAGTATAAGTAGGGCTGCTTAAAGAATTGAGTCAACTCATGTTCACATCAGGCTTGATTCGTATAAACTCGAGCATCAGCGAGTCAAGCTTGAGCTCCTGCAGGACAAGCTCGATAGTTTAATAGAGCTCGAGCTTGAGAAAGCAAAGCTCGGCTCATGAGCTCGTAATCTTGGCTCGAGATCAATTTATTTGGCTTGGCTCGATTTATTTTTAAATAATTTCTTTTCAATATTTATTACATATTAGAGTTTATTTGTCTATTAGTGAAGTGGGATCTCATGTTTCCAATGATATTTTGTGTCTAATTAATCAAAATAAATTCTTACTCCCTCCGTTTCAGACAAAGAGTCCACTTTTGACTTTTTTTGATCAACTTAGTTAAAAGTTTAACCAATAATTAACATAAATTTTGTAGTTTTTATGAAGTTATGAAAATTGTAATCCATAGTATTCTTAAAACAGTTTTTAATTAATAAAATTTTATTTCTTAAAATATAAGTAAAGTATGTAAAATTTTGATTTGATTTAATCACATGTTAATTTTTTAAAAAAGAAAGTGAACTCTTTGACTGGAACGAAGTGAGTATCTTTTTAGTCCCGAGGCGATGTCTTTTTGAGATCATCCGGTTTGCAATTGTGGGAGTGTGGGAGCTCTATTTGTTGGATCAATGTGATGGAATCAATGGCGAGGATGAGGAAAACAATATCTTAATGTCTACTTTTGAGTCTAATATTTACTATTTTGTCATTAGGCTTAAATTCGTGTCAAGGCTCAGCTTGAATTCGTTACTCATAAACATGCTCGCGAGCCGCGAGTCAATAATTTTAGATGATCCAAACCTACACATCTCCTCTAAAACTTAGCTCGCGCTCGTGTAGGCTCGAGTTAGAAAAATTATCAAATAAGCCAAACTCAAGCATATATACCAAGCTTATAACTCGGCTGGGTTCGATTACAACCAAAAGAATAATGGATTGCGGATCAAATATTGGTTTTAGTGTTTTTTTTTTTTTTTTGTTTTCAATTGTTGTCCTGAATGTCCAAAACTAATTCCTGAGCCGAGTAATATCACAAGGGTGGTAAAGTTATCCCTACTAAATTTTAATGCAGTTGTATTCTCATAGCTCGAACCTGAGACTTATGAATTAAGCTAGAACAGCCGATATATGTGCTTGTTGATAGTTTTAGTGCTTCACATTTGTTAATATAAACAAATGTTAGTCATCTTATAAAACATAAATTAACTTTAATTTTGTGGTGAGATGATGGTTCTGGTCAGCTCACGTGTTTGACTAATAATTTACTTCCACGGTGAGGTCAAAGGCTTATGTTGGGCCTAGGAGATTATGAGGAACTGACACCAAGAAGACTCGAACAGAAGATCTCAAGGTATTCTTGAACCCGCTTACCCCCTTAACAAGTTGAGCTATCCCTTGGATAAGATAAAATTAATATAGTAAGCTTTGTGATAATTATTTTGAAGCATATAAGAATATAAATAGAGTGCTGGTGTGATAAACATGAGATTGGTTAGATATTACGTGAGTTAGCATGTAATGTCACCCTTTAACCCATCAAATGCTTGATACCTAAATTTGTATGAAAATTTTGTAGAATAATGTTTATATCCTTATCATATTTTCCATATAAATAAACGAGTAAAATGCACCATTTGCTGAAAATCTCAGATTTTCAGATTTTGATTCTTGGAAGAAAAAAATGCATGTCAGTGACAAAAAAAAAATACTTCTTTCTAAGTACAAATAATCCCTGAAGTAAATGGCGTTACTGAAGGCTCTTTTAAACTATCATGTGCTATATAGAGTGGGGTCACGTGATTCAAACCTATTCCTTCTAGTTGTATTCCCCTATCTACTAGTTCAATGTCCTGAGTCCATTTGTTCCACCCTTCACCTCTTATTTGTTCCACCCTTCACCTCTTATCTCTCAACAAACCTAGAGTCTCTCGTTTCATTTTCGCTCGATCTCTAGATCACATAGGAGGGGGCACGGAAGAACCCTATACCGCATGGACTAAATAACTAAACGTTGACTAGTATATGACGTGAGGAGTTCCTCCATCTAGTAATAATTATTCTAGGACAGAACCTCCAATATAATCCATAATTCCTTTGGGCCCAAACCCACGCCCCAACTCGGTCTTTTATCTACATGTCACTCTTCTAATTCCCGGAAAAACCATCGTTGTACAATCGCCCTTGACTATGCTTGCCATTTTTCTTACTTCACTAGATTTTTTATTAGCGAAAAAACTTATGCCATTATTAAGATTATAAGTGTGATGAATGATTGAGGTTCTTACTCTATTTATATTACATGATGAATATCCACTCTTGTGGTGATTAGGGTTTGTGGTTTATGCACATTAGTAGTTGTTAATTTATAAAACAATAATTTAGAAACTTAACAGGGGAGTATTTGATAAAATGTTTAAGAACTTATGTGGTAATATATACTTAAGTGAACATTTATTATATTTCATGTTCTTGTTACAAAATATGTTACAATAATATAAGGAATTAACAAATTACAAACTGGAAAATAGACGAAATTAAAAGACAAAGAAGCTGTTGTCGTTCTGGAAAAATTCTTCTAAACGATTCGAGGCCTTTGTTAGACACACTGTCCTTAAAACAGATTCGGCCCCTCACCGTTAGTGCTTTCGAGGGTTTACAGACGCCTGTCTCCCAGGATACAACGGAGAATCGGCACCGCCTTGCACTAGAGGATTCCGGCGAATTGATGTTGTGCTTTGAGACAGTATCACCAATGATGTATGCACAAGGAAGCCAAAGAAACGATAAAACATAAAGGAATATGGTCCCTGTCCCTTTCATTCATCCTGTTAAGGTATTTATACAAACTTAGTGCTATAGTTAGTGCTATAGTTTAGGACCTAATATACTCTCCTACTATGATTAGGAAATCTACCTTCCTTACTTATCACTATACAAATATAAACGGAAGATATTACATGATCTACTATAATTATCATTCTCTCACACCCCCACAGTCGAAGCGGGAGGAGGCCGGATGCTTAGACTGTCCCGAAAATCATCGAAAAGTACACGCGGAAGCCCTTTGGTGAATATATCTGCCAGCTGATAACGGGACGGAACATGAAGAACGCGCACCTGGCCTTTTTCGACCTTCTCTCGAACAAAGAGAATATCCAATTCGATGTGTTTGGTACGCTGGTGTTTAACGGGATTACCAGATAAATATATAGCACTAATATTATCGCAGTACACCACAGTAGCTGTCGAGAGAGGTACTTGAAGTTCAAGAAGTAAATTCCGAATCCAACATGATTCAGCCACTGCATTAGCTACACCTCGATATTCTGCTTCGGCGCTAGAACGAGACAAGGTTGCTTGTCGTTTGGACGACCAAGAAATTAGATTGTCCCCAAAAAAAATGCAATAACCAGAAGTGGACCGGCGAGTATCTGGGCAACCGGCCCAGTCAGCATCAGTGTAAGCAGTAAGAGAGGTGCAAGAAGATCGTGTGAGATGCAACCCGAGATGAATAGTGCCGCGAATATACCTTAGAATACGCTTGAGAGCACCCATATGTTCCTGCCGGGGATCATGCATATGTAAACAAACTTGCTGAACGACATAGCTAATATCAGGTCGGGTAAAGGTGAGATATTGCAAAGCACCAGCCAAACTTCGAAAAAATGTGGGATCTTCATAAGGGGACCCAGCCGAGCCACTAAGTTTGGCATTTGTATCCACTGGTGTTAAAGAAGGCTTGCAAGAAAGCATGCCCGCACGGCTTAAAATGTCCTCGGCATATTTACTTTGACATAAAAATAAGCCCCCATCCACATGAGAAACAGCAATACCCAAGAAATAATTCAATGACCCGAGATCCTTCATAGCAAATTCAGCGGCCAGAGTAGTCATTATAGAGTCCCGGAGCTGAGTAGAGGATGTAACAAGAATAATATCATCAACATATAGTAATAAATAAGCTGTATCCTTCCCCCTCGAATACACAAATAAGGAATGATCTGATCGGCTGTGAATGAACCCCATGGTAAAAACAAAATCTGCAAATCTCTTATACCACATCCGAGGCGCCTGTTTGAGGCCATACAGAGATTTCTTTAATAAGCAGACATAATCAGGATGTTGAGGATCACGGAAACCCATCGGTTGGTGCATATATACAGTCTCATGAAGATTGCCATGAAGAAAAGCATTCTTCACATCTAACTGATGAATGGACCAGGAGTTAGCCAGTGCCAAGCTAAAAACTGTACGAATAGTGGCTGGTTTGACCACCGGACTAAAAGTCTCTGAACAATCAACTCCAACCTGCTGAGATCGACCATCATCTACAAGACGGGCTTTATGCCGCTCAAAGGATCTATCAGAATTCTTTTTATGAGAAAAAATCCACATACAACGAATAACATTCACACCTAAAGGACGGGGTACAAGCTCCCACGTCTTAGTTTTAATGAGAGCATCAAATTCATCTACCATAGCTGCTTTCCAATTAGGGTCGGACAACGCACTTTTGGGATTAGACGGAATGGGGGATGGAGAAATTGAGGCAAGGAGATTGAACTGACGCTTTGGTGTCACTATACCACTCATACTACGAGTGGTCATGGACCTGGAAGAGTGAATGGGAGCAGGCACATCTGGAATTGGAACAGCAGTGGGCTGAACCAATGGAAGTGAATTACCACTGGACTGCAAGGAGGTAGGAGAAGATGTATCGGCAAGAGAAGGAGGCCCATTTTCATGGGCTGTAGTAAAAGAGGTTGGAGCAACAGGACCAGGGGGACAAACGGGCCTATCCAATGGGCTTACGGCTTGAGCCGAAGGAGACACCCAGCCATGGAACATGGGGTTAAATGGGTTGTCCAGGAAGGAATAATCTCTATGTGCTGAGGAAAAGTCTTTGTTAGAAAAGGGAAAAACTTTTTCATCAAAAATGACATGGCGAGAAATTATTATTTTGCGAGTAGTGAGATCATAGCACTTGTACCCCCTATGATGTGGAGGATATCCCAAAAACACACATGGGTTTGAACGAGTATGGAGTTTATGAATAGTAGACGAGGGAATCAACGGAAAACATAAACATCCAAAAACCCGTAAATGATCATAAGAAGGATCACGACGATATAAGATTTGAAGAGGGGAGGAGTGACCAAGACCTTTGTTTGGGATGATATTGAGGAGGTATGTTGCTATAGCCAAAGCATGATGCCAAAATAAGGACGACATCGAGGAGTGGACAAGAAGGGTACGAACAAGATTATTGATAGTCCTAATTTTGCGCTCAGCCTTTCCATTTTGGGAAGATGTGTAAGGACAAGACAATCGAAAACTCATACCCTTGACCCGGAAAAATGATTTAAAATGGTCATTATCAAATTCTCGCCCGTTGTCACATTGAAAACACTTTATGATTCGCTCAAATTGAGTGGAAATAAAGGCACTAAAGGACAAGAATATTTCTGGAACTTGTGACTTCTTGCCAATGGGAAATGTCCACAAAAAATTTGAGAAATCATCTAAAAATAAGAGGTAACATTTATGGCCCGAGGAGCTCAACACAGGAGAGGTCCACAAATCACTATGGACAATATCAAATGGTAAAATTGTGCTAGAATGAGACGCATAAAAGGGTAACTTAACTTGTTTACCAAAAACACATGAACCACAAACACCATCTAAACGAGAATTCGTACAAGGAATTAAATTGTGTTTGCAAAGGGAGCGAAAAACAGGTGCTCCCGGATGACCTAACCTATTATGCCATAAATTAGGACAAGAAATAAAAAATGCTGATGGAGATGTGGTGGACAAACTTGAATTGTTGGTGATGGGATATAGATCTCCAGTGCTATCACATCTCATTACTTGCACCCCCGTTCGAATATCCTTTACAGAAAACCCAAAAGGATCAAATTCAACAGACACATTATTATCAGATGTAAATCGACGAACAGAAACTAAATTTTTGACCAATTTAGGAGCATGAAGGACATTTGATAATTTAAGAGGAGGAAAAGGTGGGGAGAGAGTGCGCTGTCCACACCCAATAATGGGAATACGACTACCATTGCCAACAGTAATGGATTTATTGCTAGTGCTCACATTAAAATAAGACGAGAGATTACCTGAATTACCCGTCATGTGTGAAGTAGCACCGGTGTCCATGTAAAGGTTGTCATCGGGAACATTCAATGACATTGTATGCATAGCTGTCTCAATATCTGTGGGCATGTAGGGAGAATTACCAGCTGGTCCACGTACATTATATGCTTGGGCTGGGCGCTGGCCCAATATGCCCTGTGGACTGTGTGAAGGAGGTCGAGCCCAGCCAGTTGTGGGATAGGGGCAAGGGGGAGAAGCCCACGGTTGTTGCTGTGGAGACCAACTGGGCGGATAATTCCACCATTGCGGTGGTGGGTGTTGCCATTGTCGACCAGAGTGAGAATTAGGGTGAGGATGTCCCCCCCGTCCACGGCCCCGTCCGCCGTGATTAGATCTCTGACCCCCACCGCCATTTTTTTGCTGTCTACCACCACTCGTATTCCTCTGCCCATGTCCATTAGCTCGCCTACCTCGTCCATTAGCCTGACCGCTACCAGACCTGGGATGTCGAGGGTAACCACCACTACCGCCGCTGCTTGTCTGGTCTTTGGAGTCGTCAACCCCATCAGCGCCTGCAATCAAAGCGAAATTGGATGCACCGCCGCCGCCCATAGTTGCTTGCTTCGCCTTCCGCGATTCCTCCATAACAAGCTTGGATCGGACATCCATGAAACTAGGTAATGGCTCAGTTTGTTGTATGAGAGCAGCCACACTATCATAGCTCTCGTTAAGGCCAGCAATTGCCTGAAGCACCAACCTACTGTTTGTTACCGGTGCATCGACATTCGCCAGTTGATCCGCAAGACTCTTCAATTCCTTGCAGTATGCAGACACCCCCGGAAAATCATCCAATAATACCTGAGAAAATTGGTTCTCAAGTTGGACAGCACGGGAGTGTTTGTTGTCTCGGAAAATCCCCTCGAGACGTTCCCATATCTTCTGTGCATTCGATCCTGGTTCAATAATCGTCTGCAACAAGTCAGCAGAGATGGTTCCATAGATCCATTGAAGAACTAGGGAGTCCAATCTCTTCCATAACGCCTGATCAGACGCTGCTGTAGCATCCTTGGGAGGAATAATGTGATCAATTACCTCGAATACTTGGCAATGGATTCGAAACAATTCTGCCCATGTTACATACTTCCCCGTCTCTTGTTCAAGAATGAGTGGTATCCAATTCTTGATGTTCCCAACCGTGAACGCCGGATGTAGAGGTGGTTGAGGAGCCATGAAGAACCAAGAAGAAGGAAGCTGTATGAAAGAAAAAGAAGAAAGAAACGAGGGAGGCAGAATAGTGCTCTGATACCATAAAGGAATATGGTCCCTGTCCCTTTCATTCATCCTGTTAAGGTATTTATACAAACTTAGTGCTATAGTTAGTGCTATAGTTTAGGACCTAATATACTCTCCTACTATGATTAGGAAATCTACCTTCCTTACTTATCACTATACAAATATAAACGGAAGATATTACATGATCTACTATAATTATCATTCTATCAAAACAGATTCGGCCCCTCACCGTTAGTGCTTTCGAGGATTTATGGACGTCTGTCTCCCAGGATAGAACGGAGAACCGGCACCGCCTTGCACTAGAGGATTCCGACAAATTGATGCTGTGCTGAGACAGTATCACCAATGATGTATGCACAAGGAAGCCAAAGAAACGAATTGTAATATGACGAGATTGCTGGAAATTTTCGGTGTTCAATGTGGAAGACGACCTTGGTTTTTTAAACAGAAAAGCAAAACGTCTCCCAAAACAGGGCTTAGTCTAAGGGGCTCGATTTGGTCCGACATTCGTGTCCGCAGGTCACGCTTGCACACGAGTCCACTATCCAGACCTCGAATCGAACTGGGATTTGCACCCCCCTACAGGCGCGCGTGCGAGAAAGAGCCTCTAAGCTATACAAGCTTACTCACTAGGAGAAAGGAGCTTGTATATAAACTAACCTTGTTTTCCCTTTCTTTTCAATGTGGGACAAACCACTTTTCTAACTTTAACCCACTTACTTTAGGCTTTAATATCTCAATCATCCAAACATCATTTTGGACAAATAAATATATGATTTCAATGTTCTCACGGAGTAGAACACATTTCCACAATTATCTTTGTCATTCGACAAACGAACCACTAAGAAATTTACAAATCAAGATGCACAATTTCCTTCACAATTTTTCATTTTTCCAACAGTTCTTTGGTTCATTTTAATTTGGAGGATTAAGCAGTAGTCACTAGATTGGAATGATTTATAAAACAATAATAAAAAATCAAAACGTAACACACAGATAATTTTTCTTTTTTAAATATGGAAAAAAAAAGTTGACTCCAGCTTTTGATTTTTGAAAAACCCATGGCAACACATTTAAAACTTAGACATTTATATGGTTAAGAACACATAATGACATTATATATCGATTGGCTGCTAAAGAAATTGCTGACATCTTATTTTCTACTACTAAGTAACCATATCCTTGCACTTCAGAACTTACACCCTCCCTTGATTAAGCCCGCCGAAGTGAGAGTTTTCTAGGGTTTTAGGAAAAAGTGAAACGCAACAGTGATTTTCTCTATTTATAACTCGGGTCATCGGGTCAACCCGGGTAAAAAATGTGCGGATCCTAGTTTGGCGTATCCTGTAAGCTTCGTATTGTGAGATGGACGCTCGGCTAAGAACGCGTTCAGCCGCATTTTTGAAATTTGAAGGGGCACGAATTAAATGCAAAGCAACGTCGTGTATCCTGCTCATAATTACTTGATGTGACCTTAAGCAAATGCATCTTCCCAAAGCAAATGCATCTTCCCAACACTTTACCAGGAAACGGTTAAAAACCAGCTCGCTCACAGTCACGACCTCAACATAATTATCTTCAACATAGTCGCGCCGAGCTCTAAAGATAAATTCCTCATCTTCAGGATGAATCCATTCAGCTCAGGACTAGGGGGCTACTGACGGGATCCTCCCAAATATTCATAATACGTGTCCTCCACGTCAACCTCAGGTGGGTCCTAAGATCCCCGTTGGCAGTAGAGGTTTGGGTCCCAAGGCCGAGGTCATCGGCTTAGCCAGACCTCGGCATGCATGATCCAACAATAACCACATGAATTGAGTGAGAATCTCTCATTGTAGAGGCTTGGGTCCCAAGGCTGAGGTCGTCGGCTTAGCCAGACCTCGGCATGATCCAACAATAACCACATGAATTGAGTGAGAATCTCTCATTCATTACGAGATAGGAAGGATTAACTGAGTAGTGCAAAGTGCGAACGGCTCAGGCTCAACACATGCATCCAGCCATCCTTAATGATCACAGAATACTAACCTAAAACCATCCTCAGCACCGACCATTATGGACCTCGCCACCGACGAGGTCGACTCAGGGGCAAGCAGCGCGCGACCTCGGTACAGGTTGACTTCAGGGCATTAAATGCTTACTGTCTGTCAATACCTAACCTAGCAGAATCCAGACATTCTCATTGGAAGAAGACATTCCTTTAGCGTGAAGCTTTGTCGGTATTTATTAGCTTCCCACTTCCCCAGGAAAGAAGTCTCTATTTGTCAACTTACTCCTGACAACGGCATGACCCCCCTTAATGTGCATTCATCTCTTAGTAAACAGGTGGCTCAACTTGCATCACTACGCACGCCACCTCTGGCTATAAATACCAGGAACCACTTCCATTTATGACTAAGGTAACATTTACTCTAAAGGAGACAAGCTCAGTGAAGTTTACATTTACTCACTAGCCTACAACCTACATTCATTGCTCTTAGTGAGAGTTAGAAACGGCAGCTTGCCAACCACATTCCATTCATTCAATACACTAGAATTGACTCTCATACCGGAGGGTAATAGTCGGGTCAAACCCCCGATACCCCTAATGTCACGACCCGACCCGAGTTCCTATGTGGAACCTCGTCCGGCTCGTGAAACGAGAACACAAAATGCATAATTCAAAGTCATTTTCGTGCAAAAATCCTGCAATGCAAGTGTATGATTTTTAAAAGCAAAACAACACTTCACGGCAACATACAAGCCAAAGAAAAACACATTAGCTAGCCAAAACCCACGAGCTAGAGAGCTCGGGATAAACATAAATTCATAATAGAGTGCGTGGAATAAGAGTTAACAGTATATATACAAGGCTTGACAACCATGTCGGCATCTACAAAAGAATAATAATAACCACAAATCAAGTACGGGACATTTACCCAACTTTACCTTGTTTAGTTAACAATATACACCCTCGACCTCACCAAAAGAAAATACGGAGGCTCAAGGAGCAACTACTCAAAAGAATGCCGGACAAGCTCACCGACGATGATGCAGGGTCACTGAGGGTTTCTCGCCGGACCGGGATCTAAGAAAAACAAATAAACAATGGACAGGGTGAGTTATAAAACTCAATAAGCTACTAATGCAACAATATGACATGCAAGATATGAATAGTAATAAGGATCATGTATAACAAAGTTGCCACAACAAGATAAATCTCAAAGCATCATAGATGGCAAGTATCTCATAGCCACAAATCACATAGCATGCATCTCACTTAGGAGCGATATGTAAACACATATAAAAAGGATACCGTCGAGGTACACCTCCGACATACAAACTTCCAACCAACCAACCAATAATACCAATGTAGAAACCGTTGATGTCGTACCCGATCATCGAACCAATAACCAAGAATCATGGTGAACCGTTTTCCGTATTCACGTCGACGTGAAGACTCGGTCCCCATGACCCGAGAAACAATCACGGAAAAGCTTACCAAGGTCGCGTTTATTCCGTACAACACTAAGTGCTATAACCCCCATCGTGGCCAACGGTAGGGCGAGGCCCAGTGTATTGGCCTTCGGCTATTACGTAGCCCCGGCTCACGCAATAACCGAGCGTCAATACACCTCCAACAAATATGCCATGGACTTAACGAATGCTCAAGTAGATGTTTACTCGACACATTATCACCAAATAAACCAAATACTCAAGTAGATGTTTACCCAACATTTAAAATAATCAAGTCATACTCCAAAGTAGGGAGTATAACGACCACAATAACAACATGTTCATGTATGCTAAGTGATTCTACTACACATAGCCATTCAAACACCAACACCAAAGATTAACACAATACTAATAAATGTGTATCCCGTAACCAATCACCCAACGGGTCTCTTGAGTATCCAAAGAGCTCACAAAACACACACGTGGTCACATTCATTATCAAACCCTAACTAACTCCGTTAGAGTCATTTTAGGTTACTAGTGATGTCGAGTTACGAAAGTGGTCTTACACTTTAAACCTAACACATTAACGCCCAAATTCGAGTTCCCAACATCATAGAATAAGCAACAATATATTTCACAAGTCCATAATGGCATTTCATGGCAAGAATCATGTATTCACAAATCTAGCATGGTAACTTCACACATTAGAAGTCTAGGACGTCATATGAGACATAAATCAAGAAAAAGAGGGGGTAGGAGCTTACCTCTTGATGAAAACAACCAAGGAAAAATGAAATCCAATCGGTGGAAAAGCTTCCTCTAGCCAAGACCTTCACAATGGTGTGCTCGGATCGTCGAGATTCCTCTGAAATCTCAAGTAATCTCAACTTCTCTCTCTAAACCCTTTCTCTATTCCCTCTCTAAGATCTTGGATGAAGTGGGGGAGAAATGAGAGTCTCCAAGGGCTCCTTAGGGTGTTTTAGTGGCTGGAAAAAGGTCTCTACTCGGCCTGGTGACGTGGCTCAAGGAGAGCCAATCAATTTCATAAGTTAGACAAAAATGAGATTTTTTCGGGTGGGCATTCTAGGCACTATGCAAACGCACTATGCGGCCGCATAGATTCTATGCAAGCGCCTTGCGGCCGCATAGAATCCAAAAACTCTATGCTAGGTTTGAACTCGCACCATGCGGCCGCATAGTGACCAGCTCAAGTCAAAGTTCACAAAAGTCTTCTAAAGTGTTTCCAAAACACTCCCAAGTCAACCTAAGGTGATTCTAAGTCCAAGGGAAGGTCAAAACACTCGAGAAAGGTTCCCGAAATGACCGATAACAAGGCGAACAATCAACGCGTCTCAAGAACGAACAATTACAAGAATTAAACAACCAATCGAAGCATACGAAACACATGGAATGTAGCATAAATGTACCATGAATTAAATGCAACATACTCACATAATATCAATGGTATAAATCAAGATGACATATGCATGACGTAAGAATGATATGAGCAATATTAATGATGCAAATGAAGCGGGTGTTACACCTAACGATTTTTTTCTTTGTCAAATTGTTGTAGGTCCCATCATCTCGTGACAACGTAGTTCCAACAAGAAGAGCCTTTAGAGAGCCGAGGCATCCTGATCGTGAGCTAGCCGCATACGTGGATCCGACGTGGTCACCATATTCATTTCTGCGTGAACAATTTAACAAGAAAAAATAAATGTTAAGACAAATTAAATTTAAAGTTAAAATGATAAATTTATGGGGGAGAGATAGAGAGGGAGATTAGATTTTACTGGTCGCAATTGACATTTGGATCGGCTGGAATAGACAACTTGATGTTGCAAAGTTTGGGAAGTTGTTTAGCTCTGGTATGGTCGACGTTAAAGGATTTTAGAGCTTGTTTCAAGCATTCACATACGGCTTTACAATCAGGCTTAGTGTTAGTTATGTTGTTCAAGGACTCAGCCCCTTGACAACAAGGAGCTGTGATACCACGACCCAAATCCTTCAAGAATGGCATACAAGGAATTATCTTTGATATGGCTTGCGAGTAAGTAACGGCCGCATCGACACTTGGCTAATTAGAACTAGAGCAATCAGAATCAAACCTAAAGCCCACATTGCACAACTTTTCTTGACTATTGATCTTGCCATTTTTATTGTTTACGTACTAGCTTGATCACTTGATTCTGTGGAGGTTCATACTCTTATTTATATTGCTTCAAAATCCACACTTGTGGTAGTTAGGGTTGGTGGTTTTGCATGGTTGTTTGTCCATCAACTTCAATTCAATGTGGTTGAAAGAAATGGAGAAAACGAGTTTGGATTCGATCAAGTCATTAAATGGTTTTCCAGTTTATGCATGGGAAGATCTCACTCGGTTAAACTCTTTTGTACGAAAATTCGGAAAAAGTTATTATTATTATTTTTAAGTCAACTTGACTTTTGATAAGTTAAAGTGGTGACGATATATAGGGGGAGAAGAGATCATGGACACTCAAGTTATCCGCACACCTGAAAATACACAAAACGCCCAATCTCATCTAAGTTAAAACAAACTATGGCAGTTGCCAATTAGCCCATTGAATCACATCCTACCCGAAAAGGCATATTGTTGATCTTCGAGGTCATTTACCAAAATGAATGATCAGGCGAAAATCTATTTTGTGATGGTAATTTTTTTTTTACAATAAGTAGGTAATGTTTTAAGGCAAAGATGAAAGTACTAGAAAATGAGTAATTTATCATGAAAAATTATCACATTATTACAAGCCTATATATTTTTACAACTAAGCCATAAGCATTTTTATCAGTGTACGATAAATGTTTGCCATAACCAATTACTTTAGCAAAACATTCCTAACCAAAAGGATATAACAACGTGCATGCAACTATGGCCGAGTGATAAAGAAATGGAGCATGTTCTAGCAGTGGCGAAGCCAAGTTTTTGATTCTTAGGGGCCAAGTTAATTTCAAGAAAGTAATACGTAGAATTCAAGGGGAACCAAGATATAATAATAAAATGTTATAGTCATAATATAAAGGGGTAATATGCATATCACTAAAAGCCTAGAGGGCCCATGGCCACCCTTGACCTTGTTGTGGCTTCGCCACTGTGTTTTAGTACACCTGCGTCTTTCTCGAATTTGGAGTTGTTTTTAATAGCATCAACGGTCATAAGTGATAACTCAGCTCAATTCAATACGATTTTAAGAATAGATTATCATTTCAAGAGAATGACGCACAAACTCACATCTCACGTATGCGAGCTTAAAACTTCCCTACTCTCAATGGAGAGGTTGGGTATTCATGTCTCATCAAAATATCATCATATAGATACTTACTTATCTTAACGGAAATGTCTAGTATTCAAGTTCACCAGAGACACTCTAGTACTTCAATAGTCGGGTATTCAAATCCTCACTATCAGAGGCACTATATAGTCATTATTGTGGTCTTTCAAAGCATTAATAATAATAATATTATTATTGTTAAGGGTTGTGGTAAGGTGTATGTCCCCTCCAATCTTAAAAAAAAAAAAAACTGGAATGACAGAAGTAATTTCGATAAGGTTCCACTCATATAATAGATCTTGTTGATCGATACATATGGGAAATTGATTAATACAAATTGAAATGGATTTTTAAATTTGCTTCATAAGACAAAAAAAAAAACTTATTTCTACTTTTTAGTACAACGAAGCCATCCTGATCACTCCATGCCACCATCAAAAAGCACTGCATGTCACCAAAAAAGTGTCATAAATAAATTCTTAAACTTCAAAAAATCATATATTCGATCTAGAGAGAGGAAGAGAGATTTTACTTGGCGCAGTTGGCACTTGGGTCGATGGGAACAGACAACTTTATGTTGCAAAGTTGGGGAAGTTGTTTAGCTTTGGCAGGGTCAACTTTATAAGATTTTGCAGCTTGCTTGAAGCATTCACATACGGCTTGGCGATCAGGCTTAGTATTAGCCATGTTGTTCAAGGCCTGAGCGGCTTGGCAACAAGGCACCGTGACACCACCCGAATCCTTCAAGAAAGGCAAGCAAGGCATCATCTTGGATACGGCTTGCGAGCATGAAATCGCAGCATTCGCATTATGATCATGGCTTACAATCAAAGCCATCAAAATTAAACATAAACCCCACATTGCACAAACACTCTTAACTATTCTTGCCATAATTTTCTCTCTAATTTTGCTTTTGTTAATTAGCTCTATAAAGTAATTTTATGCATGCCACTCTTGATTATAAATTAAGTCTATTTATAGTGCATGAAAATCCTCTCTTGTGTTGAACTATCGTTGCTGGTTTTGCATATTGTGTCTAACGGTTTGTCCTTCACTACTAGAATTAATGTGCTTCACCAAACGATGAGATGGTCAAACATTATGAATGTGGTGGTCCAACTATTGACCAATTGGTCATATCTCTCTTTCGTCTCAAAATAAGAGCAACGTTACAAGTTGTTACACATTTAAAAGAATACTTGAAAAGATTGTTTTACTTAAAACTTAGTTGTAGCAGTAGTTGTAGAAAGATTTGTAAACCTATCATTTTTTTTTCCGACTATCTCAAAATATTTGTCTACTTCTCGTGAAAAAATTAGTTACTGTATTTTAGTTTTCCACTATACCCTTCATTACATACCTAGTTTTTATCACTTTATGACTCATTAATTAACAAAAAAGTAGTGCTACAGTTAATAAAAAATTATTCTAATTAATGATCTTTTCTAATTTGTGTGAAAAATCAAAAAGAGGACTTTTTTGGATAGAGGGTGTAATAAAATTCCATAACTTCGCATTTCATTTGGAGGCATGATTTTACTAACTTACTTTAATTGATTTGATTTGGTTATTTTCATCCACAAATTCATGATAAAGCTAATTATTATAGGAAAAATACCAGTAGATCTCTTATTCTAAATAAATAAAAATGAAACATGTCCTATTTTGGCACAAATTTCAAAAATTGTATACTTCTCATTTCACTTACAAACTTTATGAGACAAAAAATAATTTTTTTCATTTAAAAAGCATGAGTAATTGTTGTGTGATAGCGAAAGCAAGCAAACAATCAATTGAGCAAATATCAATTATCAAGCAATTGAGAATTTAAAGAGAAGAGAGAATTTGGGGTTTTAAGACTACTGTATTTTGATATTTCAACTTTATACACGTTTTATTGTTACAATTTATATATAGATACAAGATGTAGCCCTAATTATACACAAATAAGGAAAATTAAAATATGGTGCAAAGGAGATTAAATGTGTATTAGTTGGCTACTAACCAACTCATAAAAACAACTGTAAAGATGTTTTTCTCTTTATTCAAGGTAACGTCTTATGAAACCCACCCCATTTGAGGACGTAGTATTAGAGATTACTGTTGGAAGATAAATGTGATGGTATATATTAAATGTGGTTTCAAAAATTGTATGGTTAAGAAAGTAACAATAGCAATAAATGGTCTGATGAACTAAAACTTTAATACCTCCTTTCATGTCTCAAAATGAGTGTCGTTTTAACACACACACACACACACACACACACATATATATATATATATATATATTTTGTCTCAAATTATGTGTCGTTATAAAATTTTAAGCAACATTTGTCCATATTCCGTTAAAACTGTCCTTATTTACTATTTTCATTAAAGAGGGTTGATAAGAAAGAAGAGAAAAATATCCTTGCAACTTACTATCTACAATAATTCTATTTGTAAACTTCCTTAATCTTTGACATTTATTTTGGGATGAAGATAGTATTTCTTTTTCTTGCGGTCGTTTATGAATCTATTTTCACATTCAATTTGATCTACTAAAAGGTCATCATACAAGTCACACCCTATACTTGTATAATTAGTTATCAATATCTTTTGAACTAATACTTGTATAATTAGGGCTGCTTAAAAAATTGAGTCAGCTCATGTTCACATCAGGCTTGACTCGACTCGTATAAACTCGAGCATCAACGAGTCAAGCTTGAGCTCCTGCAGGACAAGCTCGATAGTGTAATAGAGCTTGAGCTTGAGAAAGCGAAGCTCGGCTCATAAGCTCGTAATCTTGGCTTGAGATCAATTTATTTGGCTTGGCTCGATTTATTTTTAAATAATTTCTTTTTAATATTTATTACATATTAGAGTTTATTTGTTTATTAGTGAAGTGGGATCTCATGTTTCCAATGATATTTTGTCTTTTTGAGATCATCCGGTTTGCTATTGTGGGAGTGTGGGAGCTCTATTTGTTGGATCAATGTGATGGAATCAATGGTGAGGATATCTTAATGTGTACATTTGTTGCAAAAATAGAAGGAGAAATCTCAGTAGGATGAGATAAATGTAAATAAAAATGTTGAATGGTTAAAGTGGTATCCGATCCGAAGCGCCTAAATACAACGGTCGAAAATGTCGTTAGGCCGATGAAAAAACATCTTTGAAGATTTAAGAACCCGTCAATATATATGCTTTATCCAATCATAGATCTTTATTGAAGTCTTTTGTACAAAGGGTAAATCTATGATGCAACAAAGCAAAATATCATTTATATTTTTCGCCACTTGGGTAAGGGCTTAGTGGTTAGGAGGCACACCACGATGGGGTGGTGAGCCATGGCCAACACCAGGGCTGTGCCCCGGAGCCGTTGGTCTAAACGCCTTCACCTCCATCTTCTTGAGACGGTTTAGTGTAGAACCGTCACTAAGTGAATGACTAAACCTGCAAAGAGTGAAAATAGTTTTTCAGACATTGCTAAAAGCACTCATTCTTGTATATAAGCAATTGTGAGATCTAGAGAGTGAGTAGAGAGAGATTTTACTTCTTGCAACTGACGTTCGAGTCAACTTCAAAAGGAATAGTGGTTTTAGAAAGCTGGGGAAGTAGCTTAGCTCGATCGACATCAACCTTGTAACCTTTTGCAACTTTCTTAAAGCATTCGCAAATCGCTTTACGAATGGGATTAGTAGTAGCAATCTTGTTCAAGGCTTGAGCACCTTTCATACAAGGAACTGTGATATTACCATAACCCTTCAAGAAAGGCAAGCATGGCATCATCTTGGTTATGGCTTCTTGGCAAGTGATTGCATGCACTTCTTGACTTAAAAAAAAGGTCAAAAACACAAACCCTAACACCCCAATTGAACAATTCCTCATCGCTATTCTTGCCATTTTTCTCTTTGTTCAATCTTAATTAGTTCAATCAAAAGGTATATATGCTCCCTTTATATATAATTTGGTTTAGTGGTTTTGCACATAGTATTATCAAGTGGTGTTTTTGAACATGAGAAACACCAAGAGCGTGAAGTGAATCTCGTAAAAAGAGGCATAGAACATGTGTACGGTTTTAAGTTCACTATTTTATGAAAATAGTACTCTCCGCCCTAAAAAAGAGAAAAAAAAAATAGACTCACTTTCCTCTTAAGTTTATCCAAAAAAAAAAAAACTTATATTTAAAAATAGATACTCCATGTGTTCCTAAATAAGTGTTCTATTTTAACTTTTTAAAATTAAGTTGATTGTTTTTCAAATGAAAATTTAACGTATATTCTTTTATCTATCTATCTATATATATAAACATGATAGTCTTCAAAATGGAAAGATCCCACCAAAAGATCAATTTCCAAAAATGGATATCCTCTTATTTCTTTCCATTATTTTTTATTTTTAAAATTTGCAAATCTCTCAATAAATCTCTTTAAAACCTCTATCTAATCTTTTTTTGATAGAAAATCTTTCAAATCTTAATATTGTTAATCACTTTAACCAATTAGGATATAAAAGGTATCTAAATATTTTATTATCTAATTAATTATTAGTTTTTTATCATTTAAGATTTGAATCTTCTTTAATTAGTAAATTGTTTAATCTATATCTATATATATAAAAACAGGATAGTCTTCAAAATGGAACGATCCTGCCAAAATATTAGTTTCCAAAAATGGATATCCTCTTATTTCTTTCCATTATTTTTTATTTTTAAAATTTGCAAATCTCTCAGTAAATCTCTTGAAATCTCTATCTAATCTTTTTTTGATAGAAAATATTTCAAATCTTAATATTGTTAATCACTTTAACCAATTAGGATATAAAACATATCTAAATATTTAATTATCTAATTAATTATTAGTTTGTTATCATTTAAGATTTGAATCTTCTTTAATTAGTAAATTATTACAGTAAAAATTATATGTCCTAACAAATTACTATTATTTGTTTTTTATTTTCAAGAAAACAATAATGGCTCCTTAACCAAAACAACCCTTTTACAATTAAAAGAGTACTACTAAAATTTTGTTGTAACCGATCGAATTTGAAACCATATCTACAATTTGATGATAAGGAAAATCAAAACATGGTGCAAAGGATATTAAATGTGTATTAGTTGGCTACTAACCAACTCATAAAAACAACCGTAAAGATGTTTTTCTCTTTATTCAAGGTAACGTCTTATGAAACCCACCCCATTTGAGGACGTAGTATTAGAGATTACTGTTGGAAGATAAATGTGATGGTATTAAATGTGGTTTCAAAAATTGTATGGTTAAGAAAGTAACAATAGCAATAAATGGTCTGATGAACTAAAACTTTAATACCTCCTTTCATGTCTCAAAATGAGTGTCGTTTTAACACACACACACACACACACACACATATATATATATATATATATATATATTGTCTCAAATTATGTGTCGTCATAAAATTTTAAGAAACATTTGTTCATATTCTGTTAAAACTGTCCTTATTTACTATTTTCATTAAAGAGGGTTGATAAGAAAAAAGAGAAAAATATCCTTACAACTTACTATCTACAATAATTCTATTTGTAAACTTCCTTAATCTATTTGTAAATTGTTAAAACGACATTTATTTTGGGAAGAAGATAGTTTTTCTTTTTCTTGGGGTTGTTTATGAATCTATTTTCACATTCAATTTGATCTAGTAAAAGGTCATCATACAAGTCACACCCGACACTTGTATAATTAGTTATCAATATCTTTTGAACTAATAGTTGTATAATTAGGGCTGCTTAAAAAATTGAGTCAGCTCATGTTCACATCAGGCTTGACTCGACTCGTATAAACTCAAGCATCAACGAGTCAAGCTTGAGCTCCTGCAGGACAAGCTCGATAGTGTAATAGAGCTTGAGCTTGAGAAAGTGAAGCTCGGCTCATAAGCTCGTAATCTTGGCTTTAGATCAATTTATTTGGCTTGGCTCGATTTATTTTTAAATAATTTCTTTTTAATATTTATTACATATTAGAGTTTATTTGTTTATTAGTGAAGTGGGATCTCATGTTTCCAATGATATTTTGTCTTTTTGAGATCATCTGGTTTGCTATTGTGGGAGTGTGGGAGCTCTATTTGTTGGATCAATGTGATGGAATCAATGGTGAGGATATCTTAATGTGTACTTTTGATTCTAATATTTACTATTTTGTCATTAGGCTCAAACTTTTATCAGGCTCAGTTTGAACTCGTGACTCATAAATATGCTCGCAAGCCATGAGACAGTAAATTTTAGATGAGCCAAGCCTACACATCTCCTCTAAAACTCAGCTCGCGCTCGTGTAGGCTCGAGTTAGAAAAATGATCAAATAAGCCAAACTCAAGCATATATATCAAGCTTATAGCTCGGCTGGTTCGATTACAACCAAATTAAAGAATAATGTATTGCGGATCAAATATTTGGTTTTAATTTTTTCAATTGTTTTCCCGAATGTCCAAAACTAATCCCTAAGCCGGGTAGTATCACAAGGGTGGTAAAGTTATCCCTACCAAATTTTGATACAGTTGCATTCTTATGGCTAGAACAGTCATTTATGTGCTTCTTGATAGTTTTTAGTGCTTCACATTTGTTAATATAAACAAATGTTTGTCGTCTTGTAAAACATAAATTGATTTTAATTTTGTGGAGAGATGATGGTTCGGGTCGCACCTTGACTAATTTATTTCCACGGTGAGGTCAAAGGCTTATGTTGGGCCTAGGAGATTAAGAGGAACTGACACCAAGGAGACTTGAACAGAAGACCTCAAGGTATTCTTGAACCTCCTCAACCAGTTGAGCTATCCATTGGATAAGATAAAATTAATATAATAAGCTTAGTGATAATTATTTTGAATCATATAAGAATATAAATAGAGTGATGGTACTTTCTTATATAAATTCAGGTGAGAAGCATGAGATTGATTAGATATTACATGACTTAGCATGCAATGTCACCCTTTAACTCATCATATGCTTGACACCTAAATTTATAAAAAAATTGTAGAATAATGTTTGTATCCTTATCATATTTTCCATATAAATAAACGAGTAAAATGCATGTCAGTGACAAAAAAATAATACTTCTTTCTAAGTACAAATAATCCCTGAAGTAAATGGCGTTACTCAAGGCTCTTTTAAATGATCATGTGTTATATACAGTGGGGTCATGTGATCCAAACTAGGGGTGTAAATTTAAACCGCCGAACCGTGAAACCGAACCAAACCAAACCAAACCAAATCGAGCAGTTTGGTTTGGTTTTAGACTAGGGTGGTTCGGTCATGGTTTGCAAATTTTATAAACCGATCGGTTTGGTTCGGTTTGTGGTTTTAGGGGTGAAACCGAACCAAACCGAACCAAACCAAACCATTAAATATATATATATATATATATATATATATATAATATTCTTGTATATATATAATCTTATTCTTGTTATTAATAGTCATTTGATTTGTCTTGAAAATTTTGAATTGTTTACTGAAATCTTAAAAACCTAAGAGTAAAGATGGTAATCTCACGCTTTTGTCTCTCACCTCTCGCTTTTTTTCTCACCTCAACGCAATGTCGTCCCTCACCATTAGTCTGTCATTGTCCCTCTCATCTAGTTCTCTCCCTTCACCTCTCTAATATTCTTTCTCACACATCATAGAACCAAAATATACTCTTAACCATCGTAAGATATTTCTCGACTTTAACGAAATTAGTCTCAAATTTCTTCTTCTTCTTTTTAAATATTTAAAAATTGACATTGAATTTTTCTTTTTCAATATCTCTTCAGTGGTTTTGAAAAAATAATTAATCAAAAAATAAAAATGTTGAATGGTTAAAGTGGTATCCGATCCGAAGCGCCTAAATACAACGGTCGAATATGTCGTTAGGCCGATGAAAAAACATCTTTGAAGATTTAAGAACCCGTCAATATATATGCTTTATCCAATCATAGATCTTTATTGAAGTCTTTTGTACAAAGGGTAAATCTATGATGCAACAAAGCAAAATATCATTTATATTTTTCGCCACTTGGGTAAGGGCTTAGTGGTTAGGAGGCACACCACGATGGGGTGGTGAGCCATGGCCAACACCAGGGCTGTGCCCCGGAGCCGTTGGTCTAAACGCCTTCACCTCCATCTTCTTGAGACGGTTTAGTGTAGAACCGTCACTAAGTGAATCACTAAACCTGCAAAGAGTGAAAATAGTTTTTCAGACATTACTAAAAGCACTCATTCTTGTATATAAGCAATTGTGAGATCTAGAGAGTGAGTAGAGAGAGATTTTACTTCTCGCAACTGACGTTCGAGTCAACTTCAAATGGAATAGTGGTTTTAGAAAGTGGGAAGTAGCTTAGCTCGATCGACATCAACCTTGTAACCTTTTGCAACTTTCTTAAAGCATTCGCAAATCGCTTTACGAATGGGATTAGTAGTAGCAATCTTGTTCAAGGCTTGAGCACCTTTCATACAAGGAACTGTGATATTACCATAACCCTTCAAGAAAGGCAAGCATGGCATCATCTTGGTTATGGCTTCTTGGCAAGTGATTGCATGCACTTCTTGACTTAAAAAAAAGGTCAAAAACACAAACCCTAACACCCCAATTGAACAATTCCTCATCGCTATTCTTGCCATTTTTCTCTTTGTTCAATCTTAATTAGTTCAATCAAAAGGTATATATGCTCCCTTTATATATAATTAGGTTTAGTGGTTTTGCACATAGTATTATCAAGTGGTGTTTTTGAACATGAGAAACACCAAGAGCGTGAAGTGAATCTCGTAAAAAGAGGCATAGAACATGTGTACGGTTTTAAGTTCACTATTTTATGAAAATAGTACTCTCCGCCCTAAAAAAAAAAAAAAAAATAGACTCACTTTCCTCTTAAGTTTATCCAAAAAAAAAAAAATCTTATATTTAAAAATAGATACTCCATGTGTTCCTAAATAAGTGTTCTATTTTAAATTTTTAAAATTAACTTGATTGTTTTTCAAATAAAAATTTAACGTATATTCTTTTATCTATCTATCTATATATATAAACATGATAGTCTTCAAAATGGAAAGATCCCACCAAAAGATCAGTTTACAAAAATGGATATCCTCTTATTTCTTTCCATTATTTTTTATTTTTAAAATTTGCAAATCTCTCAGTAAATCTCTTTAAAACCTCTATCTAATCTTTTTTTGATAGAAAATCTTTCAAATCTTAATATTGTTAATCACTTTAACCAATTAGGATATAAAAGGTATCTAAATATTTTATTATCTAATTAATTATTAGTTTTTTTATCATTTAAGATTTGAATCTTCTTTAATTAGTAAATTGTTTAATCTATATCTATATATATAAAAACAGGATAGTCTTCAAAATGGAACGATCCTGCCAAAATATTAGTTTCCAAAAATGGATATCCTCTTATTTCTTTCCATTATTTTTTATTTTTAAAATTTGCAAATCTCTCAATAAATCTCTTGAAATCTCTATCTACTCTTTTTTTGATAGAAAATCTTTCAAATCTTAATATTGTTAATCACTTTAACCAATTAGGATATAAAACATATCTAAATATTTTATTACCTAATTAATTATTAGTTTGTTATCATTTAAGATTTGAATCTTCTTTAATTAGTAAATTATTACAGTAAAAATTATATGTCCTAACAAATTACTATTATTTGTTTTTTATTTTCAAGAAAACAATAATGGCTCCTTAACCAAAACAACCCTTTTACAATTAAAAGAGTACTACTAAAATTTTGTTGTAACCGATCGAATTTGAAACCATATCTACAATTTGATGATAAAATGAATATTATTTTGTGTTCTCTTCATCTAAAAATTTGTTCAACTTAATTACGTACGGTTATTCTTATTATTTTCAGTTTACCAAAATTAAAGGAATGTTCTTGAATCTCTCGTTACTTTAGTATTTTCAAATAATTAAAATAGGTGAGTTAATTTTGATATTTTATTTCCATGTTTAATTCTTTAATTAATATCCAACCATGCAATTTGTTTGTTATGTTAATTTCTTTATCTCCTTAAATATATATCTAACCATGTTATTTGTTATTCTAATCTTTATTGGAATTTATATGAATACAGAATGTGAGATTTTATTTTTAATTTAAATCTTCTTGCTTCATCTCAACTCTAACCATTGTATTTGTTCTTTTATTTATTATCGAACGTCATATGAAACTTTATCGAAAAAAGGATGTACCTATATATGGTTATTTTAGTGGTTCTTATAAACAAGACATGCATGTTCAATTGTGTATTTCAATTTTAACATATTTCATAGTGTTTGGCTGATTAGTTTTCTCTAATCATCCTTTATCATCTTGATGATCATCATGATATCTTTAAAAAGGAAAAAGAAACAAATTCTTACCCATGTTCCTGTTTCGCTAAAAAGTTTGAATAGGAAGTTCATATTAAATTTCTTCTTTAACATTTTAGATGCATTATTTTCTACAAAAAAGTTTATTTATAAACACAACACACACACACAATATATATATATATATATATATATATATATATCTTGGCCCGTGCATTAAGTAAAATGTTGTATTTTTTTGCACATAAATAAAAATCATAGGTTTTGTTTTTCTTTTCCACAAATCCAAACATGTATATCCAAAGAAATACATGAAAAATCTGATAATTTTCTGAAATGCACTAAAAGTATATTTGAAGAAATTAAGTATAAGCAAAAAAAAAAAAAAAACTGAATTAACAAAAGAAGATTTTTTTGATACTCAGCCCAAACAAATTGACCAGGGAGAGATTTGTTTTTTGACTGATAATCGAAAAGTCTTTGAAAGAAAAAATTTAGGGAAAGGAAGAATTTTTTTTTTTCAAATGTTTGGGAGAACTGGAAGGTTGAAAGTAGCGGAGAGAAAAATCCTAAAATGAAAGGTTTAATCGAGAGGTGTTCTAATGCTTATATATACGGGTAGTATATGGGGTGCCGAATTATTTGGGTTTATGGAAATGGGCCACAAAGATTCTATATGTTATTTTTATATATTTTGTAATATATATATATATATATATATATATATATCCATTTATATGTAGATTGTTGAGTAATTTGAACTCATGCTAAAAAAATAATTTTTATGTATTGATATAGATTCTGTACATCGCACAGGTGGTTAACTAGTTTGTTTTAAATTATTAACACGTAATTCGTGGTACTTTTTGTGTACTATTATGAATTACATGTTTTATTGTTTTAAAAAACTACACATCGAATTTTTATTTGAAAAACATCTAATTTAATTTTAAAAAGGCAAAACATGACACTTATTTAGGAACGGATGTAGTATAATTTTAGTGCATTTAAAAGAAAGTACAAAAAAAGTAAATTTGACTTCTCAAAAATTGGACTATTCCTTTGACACCGAGGGAAGTATGAAATTTATAAAATGACTTGCTCACTATTTTTTCTTTAAATTTCTTCGACTTTGTTTTAGAATAGGAGTCAAAAAAATAAATAAATAAATAAACAAATAACACTATTTAATAAACAAGTCAGAAATAACTACCATGGTTTTATTCTTCAAAGTGAAGTAATAAATTTAAGCAAAAGTTAGGCACATGGTAAGAACTTATTTACAGTACTCCCTCCATTCTTAAATAACGGTCTTGTTATTATGACTTTTTGAAATCAAATTATTGTTTTATAAATAAAATTTAACGTATATTATTTTATTTTTTTAAATCAGAAAATACATAATTCGTAGTACTTTCAAGAAAACAATAATGGCTCCTTAACCAAAACAACCCTTTTACAATTAAAAGAGTACTACTAAAATTTTGTTGTAACCGATCGAATTTGAAACCATATCTACAATTTGATGATAAAATGAATATTTCTAATTATCCAAACTCTTAGCTTTTAAATTTGAATCAACATATATAATCCCTTCCCACTCTTCCCCTCCCTCAAATTACAATATTTATATAGTCATTCGATTTGATATTTAGCAATAGTTTTTTTTTTTAACATTTGTCACATCTATCCTAATTCCTATTATTAATTTCATTATCATTTAATTTGTAGCCTTTCGTTTACCTAGAAAACTAACTCGTGGCAATAGTTATACTATATATTATTTTGTGTTCTCTTCATCTAAAAATTTGTTCAACTTAATTACGTACGGTTATTCTTATTATTTTCAGTTTACCAAAATTAAAGGAATTAATGTTCTTGAATCTCTCGTTACTTTAGTATTTTCAAATAATTAAAATAGGTGAGTTAATTTTGATATTTTATTTCCATGTTTAATTCTTTAATTAATATCCAACCATGCAATTTGTTTGTTATGTTAATTTCTTTATCTCCTTAAATATATATATCTAACAATGTTATTTGTTATTCTAATCTTTATTGGAATTTATATGAATACAGAATGTGAGATTTTATTTTTAATTTAAATCTTCTTGCTTCATCTCAAGTCTAACCATTGTATTTGTTCTTTTATTTATTATCGAACGTCATATGAAACTTTATCGAAAAAAGGATGTACCTATATATGGTTATTTTAGTGATTCTTATAAACAAGACATGCATGTTCAATTGTGTATTCCAATTTTAAGAGATTCTTATATATAATGAGACGAACTAACATATTTCTCTTTTACTTTAAGGTATATCACAGTGTTTGACTGGTTAGTTTTCTATAATCATCCTTTATCATCTTGATGATCTTCGATCATGATATCTTTAAAAAGGAAAAACAAACAAATTCTTACCCATGTTCCTGTTTTGTTCGGTTATTTGTTAAACTTAATGAACTTCGTAGTTTTCCATCTATCATTGTTAAGGGTGATCTCAAGGGAAGAACAAATATTATTAACTTGAAATCGTCTTAATATATGTCTATATAAGAAGAAGATATTAATAGGATGAAAATTATACATTTGTATTAGCCATTGACGTGTAGAACTTTTCCAAATTTTCAATCTCGTTTCATAAGTTTATGGCAAAATTAAAGCAAAGAAAAGTAAAATAATGATGAACTAACAAAAGAGACCATTGTAACAATCATCAATGCTATATTACACTGTTGGTCCCCAAACCAAGTCTACTAAGTTAATTAATAAGTTTGGGCCTAATTAAATATTTATTAATTTATTATAGTTGAATAAATGTGAATCCTTATTATAAAAGGATTAGTATTAATTAGACAATCCTTTAGAGAATAGTATTAGTTTAACTCAATCCTTGGTAGATATGGATTAGCCTATTTGAGGTACTATAAATATGTTGATATTGAAGTTGATTAATACGAGTGAGATATAATATTCAGCCCCTAATCCTTGTATTCTCTCTCGGTCTCAGCACAAGTCACACTACCGCAAGAAGCTCACGGCAGAACGACAGACTTCCACCCTTTTGTTCATCTTTGATTATTATATTATTCAATCTTCATCTCTTTGTTTCTTTTAGGCAAAACACACAATCGGGCCACTGTACTTTGGGGAAGTTTGCAATTCGGCCACTGATTGTTTGAAAATGTTATTTGGGCCACTATACTTCAGTTATCTTGCAATTGACCCCATTTTTTGGACGGACGTTAGTTTGACCATTAACTGTATGTAAAATGTCTATTTTACCCATGTATTCTTCTTCATCTTCTCTACACTTACTTTCACGAGCACTTTCTCGACGATCACAATCGGAGCAAATGGTTTGTGCCTTAACAGAGTGGTTTATTGCGAATCAAGTCAAGGGCTTTGACAACTCTTTTAGTCTTGTACCCATCAGAGCCAGTAGATTTTTTTTGCCTTAGAGAACGATCTCCGATTGACCAATAAAAAGATGAAAGAAGAAAGGAAGAATTTTGATTATTAATCAAGGATGATCAAAAAAGAAATCTCAGATGAAGAGTCGAAGGGAAGCTGATTCTCGTCTTGAGAATTAATACGGAGTTTCTGCCACCATCCCACTTTTCGTCTTGGATCTTAGTCAACGACATTAGCATTTTCTTATCACTACGCTGTCTGTGAAGCTAGGGCAATCGATCGGGCGAAGTCGCACAGGCTCTCCTCGCCGATAAGCATCCAGTGCAGGAAGATTGATCGCTCGCTCGCCCAGGCGTACAACAATTTGGGCCCTTTTTCCCCCAATCAAAGGTCCCCCTTCAACAAAAACCCTAGATTTCACAAATGTTTTCCATACCCAAACCCCAAATCAACAACCCCGATTCCAAAAACAAGAACGATGGATGGAGGAGAGGTAATGGTCGTCGATGGCGGTTGCGTCGGCGTGTAATTTACTGATTTGTACCCCATTTTGAGGAAGCTCTTTTCCGGAGATCATCCCGAGTTGGTTGATCATGGGCAGGGGGAGAAATCCTTCTTCAACTGGTGTGAAATCGACTTTTTACAGGGGGTGAAATCTTTCTTCAACAGTTGATGTGGCAGGTGTGGATTGATTTGTTGATGGAAGCAATAACCACGGTGGCTGCGGCGGCGACATGCTTGATCGGAGACTTCTCACGATGTCGGCGCCGTTTGTTATTGCAGATCGAAGGGGTTCGTTGTCTGCATTTTGACACCATTTCTTTTCTCTCTTTTTATTCTTCTTTTCTAGAGAGAGAAAAAGATGGAGTAATTTAGAGTGAGAAAATAATTTTCAGAGAAGATGAAGAAGAATGCACGGGTAAAATAGACATTTTACATATAGTTAATGGTCAAACTAACGTCCGTCCAAAAAATGGGGTCAATTGCAAGATAACTGAAGTACAGTGGCCTAAATAACATTTTCAAACAATCAGTGACCGAATTGCAAACTTTCCCAAAGTATAGTGGCCCGATTGTGTGTTTTGCCTTTCTTTTATTTGGACTGTTTCAATATATATAACACTAATAATTATATTAGTCTTATAATTGAAGTTAAGTTAACATACACATTTATTACCTAAATAACAAATTTATTTTATTGATTTTGTTTTCATATATATATATATATATATATATATATATATATATATATATAAGAGTTTATCTTCTTCTTTGACTTTTTAAAATATATTATTTTTAAATACTCCCTCCATTCCAGGTAAAGAGTTCACTATACTATTTTGGGATGTTTCACTTAAAGAGTCCACTTTCAAAAAATTATGCAAACAATTTTCATAATCTTTCTGTAATATCCCAAAAATTTTGTTACTAATATTAAATTGCATAAATTAATATTATAATTATTTTGGGTCAGTCGCATTTTTTTTTCGATACTACAATTTTAAATTAGATTAAAGAGTGACAATAAATTATTTGTACATTTGGCTTGACCACCCGTAATTAATAACACTAATAAATAAATGTCTAATTAGTAAAAATATTAATCGTTATTTGACCCGAGAATAAAAGAATAATTTAGTGAATCCTTATTAGGGTTAGAAAACCTAATAGGGTATACATATAAATAGTTAGAATTAGTTGGGGAAGGTCACCAAAGATCATAAAACAAAACATTCGAGTTGAGACGGCGGTCGTGAAAAAGAAGAGGAAGAGACGGCTGACAATCTTGAGGTAGGATTAAGGGAATACTTTAATCTATATCTTGTAACCTTGTTTATATATGTATTATTGGTGTGTGTGTGTGTGTGTGTGTGCATGCGTGTGTGTGTGTGCTGTTTGGGCAGCGGGTTGTGTGTGCATGATTTACTGTGTGTGTTGTTTGTGTGTGTATTGCACAGTGTGGGCGTGTGTGTATGCGTGTATGTGTGCATGCGTGTGTGTGTGTGTGCTGGAAAAGTGTGTGTGTGTATTCCGTGGGTGTGCTGGAAGAATGTGTGTGTTTGTGTGTGTGGTCAGTATGCGTATGGTCAGTGTGTGTGTGCACTGTGGGGTGAGTTTTGTGTCTGTAGTCTGTGTGTGTGTGTGTGTGTGTTGTATGTGTCAGTAAGTATAAACTTTTTAATAATGGTAATAAGGATAATTAGTATTGGGGTTAACTAATATTAATGGTAGAATAATAAAATAGTAATTATTTTATACTAAAATTTAAGTTAGTGATTAGTTCTATTACATGTTGAATTTAGATCGGGACGAACGCGTGTGACGGTCCTTATTGGTGTACGGGCTTTATTTTCTCGCTACTAGTCTCAGGTAAGGGATTATACTTCGTTTAGGTATTTGAACTCTTTTATTCCGAATTGTTAGGTTTCCATTATATTTTATTGATATAACGTTCTTATACACGTATACCGACTTTAAGTCGATAGTTGCTTTGAACTCCATCGAACGTATGTTTGTTCTTACTCCATTTATTGTATTTTCGAAATCTCATGCATCCGTTTTTCTACCTCATGAAATATCATCGTGAATCGAAAATTGTTACATCGCCATTGCATATTGACATATTTGAATCCTTTAAAATTTCACTTTGATCACTAAGTCAGAACAACCCGTCACGGGGATAAGCGTGACACTATTGAATTATTGAATTTATCGAACACCACTGGAGAAGTGGTGTGGTTATCCGGATATACCAAAACTATCGAACTATTGAATTATCGAACTCTTCGGAGTTATTGCTTATGTGATCATGGTGTCCGCGAGTTGGACGCTATCTCCAACTGGTATGGGACAGTTGGTGGTAGCTGTACCTCTCGTAGTCGTTTTTGTGTATCTTGTCTTTCGTTTGAAATGTCATAATGATATCTGTTATATTGCATTGGATATTTGCTTCCTTGATCAAAGATTATTCCATGTTACGGATGCTTGAGAATCATCCATTTTGTTATTTGATCGATAAAATATTTTGATTAATTGTTTTCTCTTCGAGTCAACTCTTCCTTAGTAACCGGAAGAGTTGTATATGAACTTACTGAGCATTTTTCGCTCACCTCTTATTATATTCCTCCTTCCAGGTAACAAATAAGGTGGTTAGATCGTCGAATCGGGTAGACGTTAAAGTCATCCAAGGATTTAGAGCTTTACTGTCTTCTTTTGAAATACTTTGTAATCGTATTGAATTAAGTTTGATTGGTTTTGAGAACTGTATTGAAATTATTAAGGTTTATTTTAATTATGATTGGGGACTTTACTGATATTGAATATGAGATTAGGGTTTGGTATTATTTAAGCATTGATTGTTGGTGACGTGGCCGAACCGTGGGACCGCGTTGTCGGAACCGAGTTTGGGGCGTTACAGAGTGGTATCAGAGCGGGTCCTGGCCGAAAATGTGTTGGAACATGTCGCCCGGGATGCCGATCCTTTGGGCCTCCTTTGGGTCTTGACGAGGACGTCAAGGATTCAAGTGGGGGAGATTGTGATATCCCACATCGGGTAGATGTGGGACTTGTGTATGCCTTATAAGTGGCCATCCACTACCACTGAGCACCAAACTATCCATGGACTTTTGGGTGGCTTGTGGTGGGCCAGTTGACCTAGGTGCTTAGTGGACCAGTGCGTGGGCTATGCGTGGCGGACCAGGCTTCGGGCTTGGGTCGTTACACTTTCATCTTTACCCTCCACTTGTGTTGTAATCATTTTGATTGTGCTTAAGTATTTTTGTAATTGTGACCAACTCTAATGACACTAATATATCCCTTAATTATTAGACTTTTCAAACTTGGACTCTTTGGTGAAACGGAGGGAGTAATTTTTACCAATAAATGACATGCCCCATTATTAGCAACTATCAAGGAAATTACAAATAAAATATGCATTGAAATTAGCAGCAATTTTGTTGTCATTCATTTCACAAAGTAATAACTAAAAAACTTTCTTTATGCCTAAAAAAAGGAGAAAAGAAAAACTCTTTCATTTTCCATTTTTCATTCTATTGAGAAAAGAAAAACTCTTTCTTTATGCCTAAAATGTATTCATTTTTGCTCCCACCTAAGTCTTAAATTTGAAGCTAGATTTGTGCTGTATGAATCCTTAAAAATTTAGCAACTTCTTTTAATCAATTGGTAATTTTTAATACAAACAACTCCTCTCAAATAAAAATAACATAATCTTTACCTTATTTTGGTATTTAATATTCATTTTTAATCTCATCTATTTATACACACTTTTAATCTCATCTATTTATACACACTTTTTCAGTACAATATATCATATCTACTCACTTATAAATTATATAATTAAAATATTTACAACTAATCGCTAAAAAGTTTGAATAGGAAGTTCATATTAAATTTCTTCTTTAACATTTTAGATGTATTATTTTCTATGACAAATTTTATTTATAAACACACAATATATATATATATATATATATATATCTTGGCCCGTGCATTAAGTAAAATGTTGTATTTTTTTGCACATAAATAAAAATCATAGATTTTGTTTTTCTTTTCCACAAATCCGAACATGTATGTCCAAAGAAATACATGAAAAATTTGATAATTTTCTGAAACGCACTAAAAGTATATTTGAAGAAATTAAGTATAAGCAAAAAAAAAAAAAAAACTGAATTAACAAAAAGAAGATTTGTTTGAATCTCAGCCCAAACAAATTGACCAAGGAGAGAATTTTTTTTTGACTGATAACCGAAGAGTCATTGAAAGAAAAAAATTGGGGAAAGGAAGAATTTTTATTTTTTTTTCGAATGTTCGGGAGAATTGGAAGGTTGAAAGCAGCGGAGAGGAAAACCCTAAAATGAAAGGTTTAATTGACAAGTGTTCTAACGCTTATATATATGGATCGTATATAAGGTGCCGAATTATTTGGGTTTATGGAAATGGACCACAAAGATTCCTACATGTTATTTTTATATATTTTGTAACATATACATTTATAGGTAGATTGTTGAGTAATTTGAACTCATGCTAAAAAAAATAATTTTTATTGATTGATATAGATTCCGTGCATGGTTAACTAGTTTGTTTTAAATTATAAACACGTAATTCGTAGTATTTTTGTGTACTATAAATTACGTGTTTTATTGTTTTGAAAAAAAATACACGTTAAATTTTTATTTGAAAACATTCAATTTGATTTTAAAACGTCAAAACTTGATATTTATTTAAGAACGGATGTAGTATAATTTTAGTGCATTTAAAAGAAACTACAAAAAAAAGTAAATTTAAATTGTCAAATTGGACTATTCCTTTGACAACGATGGAAGTATAAAATTTATAAAATGACTTGCTCACTATTTTTTATTTAAATTTCTTCGACTTTGTTTTAGAATAGGAGTCAAAAAAAAGAAAAGCAAATAACACTATTTAATAAACAAGTCAGAAATAACTACCATGGTTTTATTCTTCAAAGTGAAGTAGTAATAAATTTAAGCAAAAGTTAGGCACATGGTAAGAACTTATTTACAGTACTCCCTCCTTTCTTAAATAACGGTCTTGTTATGACTTTTTGAAATCAAATTATTGTTTTGCAAATAAAATTTAACGTATATTATTTTATTTGTTTAAATTATAAAATACATAATTTGTAGTACTTTTTGTGTACTATGAATTACAACTTTAATGATTTTGAAAAAAGATAAAAGAAATAACACATCATATTTTCATTTAAATAACAATCAACTTCACTTTAAACAATCAAAACAGAACAGTTATTTAGTAACGGAGAGAGTATATTTTATCTCGAGTAACTAATAAAGTAGCATTAAAAACTTGTGAATGAATGATCATCGAAATGAAATTTATCTTCATTGTTAAAACGTGACATTAAGACATAAATTAGCTAAACTCAGTAAATTTTGTTAGAATTCCACTTTTATAAAAGAAATGAATACCAAAAGAAGTTTCTAGAACAAATATTTTCTACTTTCTTTACCATGTTAATAATGCTAAAGGTCATTTGGGTTTGGCTAAAGGTAAATGCGGGGAGGGTGATAGCCCGTAAGGCCAAGGCAAAATACACATCCCAAACCTAGCCAGCTTGTTTCTGGATTAGGCAAGGCCGAGGGCTACCAGCTCTCATCGGCAAAGTTCATCTTGTTAGTTTTTGCCCTTAAAACCTAACATGTGTATTTTGAGCAAGGATTGAAGTATATTTTGGGCATGTTTGATTTAGCTAAAATTCGTTGACGATGATTGACGACATACAACTGATAATTTACACATGATGACTTATGATTGATGGACTGATGAACTGGTGCTGTTTAATTTAGTTGTTTCAAAGTACTAATGAACTATTTTAAATTAGTGTAAATAAAGGGTAATCTTGGACATGAAAACAATGAAAAGAATTTTATTTACAAATAAGGGTAATCTTAAAACATAGAGGGCTTGTTTGGTAGTTGGACAAGGATAAAGAGTATTATTAATCCCGGTGCTATTAGCGCCCTCGCTATTAATCCTCACTTATAAATCGGGGGTAATTTTAAAATAAAAAATGTTAGTAACATGTTCTTTTTAGTAAGGGAGCTAATAATACCACCCTCCATCTTGGTATTATTAGCGAGGGGATAAGGACTTTATCCGGATAGTTCGTTCTATTAGTCCCGACCGCATATTGTATACCAAACATCCGATTATTCGGCTTATTAATCCTATCTAGCGTTAATCCCGACTACCAAACGACTCCAGAAAGTTTTATTAAAGAAGAGGGCTTTCATTTTTTATTTTTATTTTCCCCTAAAGGTGTTCTCAAACCTGAAAGCTCAATACTAATCCACAAGCCGAGTAGGACCACAAAAAATTGAAATAATAACAATGCCTAGTACTTACAACTTATGACCTGTGCTTTAAATATTTTGTACATGACTTATAACGCTAGTCCAAGTGGTACTCATGTCTCATGCCTTATGATTATAACCTGGAGGTCAAAGATTCAAAACCAAGTGAGCGCGTCAGTTTCAGGACATGAGGAAGAGCAAAAACCCACAACCATGGTGTGGGGAGACCCCTTTGAGCATGATCGATTTTCGGCAAAGCCCGGAACGATTATGTCTCATCAGAAAAGGTTACAACTTATGACCTATGCTTTAAATGCTTTAAATATTTTGTACATATGACTTATGACTTATCATCACATAAGTCAAATTAAACACTTAAAAAATAACTTATGAAAAGTCATAAGTCATAAATACATCTCATTAAGTCAAATAAAAATGAACCTTTGTCTCTAAAATTATTCTAGTGATGTTAGCTTGTGAATGACCGTCATTGAGACAAAATATATTATTTCTACGCTTTTAGAATGTAGCTTACGATACATGTTAACCAAATATATTTTTAAAACATGATACAAGTAACAATACATTGTGTTGTCGTGGCTTTTGCAACTCCTGCACTTTATTAAACTAAAAGTTGAACCTTGAATAGAAAAATAATTTTTCATTTTGGGTTCTTACATTCCACAATATATTATTCAATAGTTTCGAGAAACCATAGCCAATTTCTAACAAAATGTTTATTCAATTTAAAAGTTCATTAATTGAAGACTCGGGGTGGTAGGTCTGGATCTCGGAGTTGTTGTGTCAAACTTCTTGAAACAATTTTGCCTAGAATCATCGCTAAGAGAAAGGCGGGGTGGTACCCTATGGTCGATTCTAAGGTTGGGTCCCGATCTTATTAGGCGGAAAGTCTTTATTTGAAACTTCTTGAGGCAGCTTAATTAGCCTAGAATTGCTGCTAAGAGAAAGAGGGGGTGGTACGCTATAACATCGGATAGGGTCTAGAGAGAAGCCAAACATGAAAGAAGTGGAATTTCAGACAAAGAAGTGCGAAAAGACAGAGAAGTCAGAGTTCTATTGGAGACTTAACTAGCTCGGGAAAATGCGCCATCAATCCTTCCGGAATGTCCGGCCGATGCCAACATGGCTGGGTCTCGAATACATTGGGCGGAAAGTCTTCATCTGAAACTTCTTGAGGCGGTTTAGCCTAGAATCGATGCTAAGAGAAAGGTTGGTGGTACGCGGTGGCCTACACCAAATTACCCTTTGTCTGAAACTTCTTAAGATGATTTAGCCAAGGATCACCACTAAGATAAATATTAAACCTAAAATTAAGTGAAAATATTTTTTTTTTATCTTTTAGATAATCGAGATGAGGCGACATCAAAAATATTTGTATTTGTTTTAGTAATGTTGGTGCATTAGTTACAATTTCGTCATGTGGAAACAAATAGACGGACGATCATTTAAAGAGAAAATTGTTTACCTGTGTTGCAATCTACATTGGGTTCAATGGGTACGGAAACATTAAGCTGGGGATGCTGCTTTACGACATTAACACCAGGCCTTGCAGCGGTTAGAACCAAAACCACCAAGCCCAACACCAACATTGAGGAGCTCATCATTTTTTTTGCCATATCACTTTTCGGAATGAACGTGTGTTTATAATACTTGTGTGAAATAGGGACAAAACTTGAACCTAACTTAATTCCAATCACTTTTTTGACATTCGAATTCGCACCATTTAGATTTATCAAAAAATAAGAGAAGGGAGTTATTAAATGGCCCTGGGACGCTAAAAAGGGATAATTAAGTAAATTTTATCATTAATATTAAGAGAATTGAAGTAATTTTGTAATTTACATGGCCAAATTATCCCTAAATCTAATTTAGTTGGCTTCACTATTATTAGAGACAAAACAATAATTTAATTAGTGGATTCATTAAAATACACACAAACCTTACCTTATTAATTAGGTCCAACCACTTTCTAGACGTCCAAAGTTACCCTAAATCTAATTCAGAGCCTATTTGGTCGAGCGTTTTGACCAAAATGCAGGGATAAAACGCAGCTTATTTGTAAAAAATGTGTTTCAATACTGCGGCAAAAAACGCAGCGTTTTCAAAACGCAGCTGCGTTTTAAAACGCTAGAATTCCCAGCTTTTTCCCAAAACGCAGGTTTTAAAACTCTCCTAGGAAAAAAAGCTGCGTATTGAAATGATATCCCAAACGTGTTTATAAGGAAAGACCTGCGTTTTTAAAACACTGCATTTTATAAACGCTGCACCAAACGGGCTCTCAGTTGGATCTAATGTTATTACAAAATAAAATTTTACTTAGTTTATTTATTAATTACACCCAAACCTAACTTAATTAATTTCATTTAACCACTTTTTGGACATCTCAATTCGGGCGGTTTAGATTAACCAAAAGAAGGGAGTAGCTAAATGATCCGAATTGGCACATCCAAAAATGATAATTGAAGAGCCAGGCCCAGAGTTTGGGCCCAAGATCCAAGCCCAAGACATGGCCCGGGTCAAGATCCATTATAGAGCGAGCAGATAGCGAGCGATCAGAGCACATGAGCTCGCCCTTACTACCTGGGTTTATGCGAGCAGGACTCGGGATGAGTACTCGACCAGGATCCACCGAGCAGGATGAGCCGTGTAACGCCTAGGGTAGGGACATGGCGTAACGTACGGAGACGGTTGAGCCCGAAGGTTACGCCCATTACTCCTGGCGGTTACACCCATTACCCCAGCATTCATACCCACGCCTGGGCAGTTATGAATGGACGTTACTCCCAAGAGGAACAGACCTATAAAAGCCTTGGATTCCTTCCAAGCAAAGGTACGCATACTAAGATTGGTGCTTACACTCTGCTAAATTGTGATTTGAGCTTGTTACTTACTCTCACACCGGAGTGTCTTAGCAGGGTCAGCCCCTGCATTCACCTAGTGTTTGCTCTTTGTCTTGACAGATCATCTAAAGCCCAGATATCTAAGTGGACAAACAGTCCAGCCCAGCAGACGTGAGATTCCTTGCGGCATCAATAATTTAAGTAAATTTAGTCATTAATGTTAAGAGTGTTGAAGTAATTTTGTAATTTACGTAAGTTACTCATAAATCTAATTTAGTTGACTGATCCACTATATTAGGGACAAAATAGTAATTTGCTTAATTTGAAGGTAGGATACCATAATTAACCCCATTTGACTTGGATACAAACCAGAAGATAAAGTATGTAAGTATCGTGATTTTCCAATATTTTCAATGAAACGAAACTAACAGTGTGTTTGGCATAGCGAATTTGAGGTTGGTTTTTAAGTTTTTGTTTGGTAATTATTGAAATAGTAAGAGAGAGATGGAGAGAAGTTGGTAAGGTTGAAGAGAGAGAAGAGAAAAATCAAAAACCAAAGTAAATCAAAAACCAAAGTAAGTTCTAAAACCTTGTTGAGAAAACAAACCCCAAGTCAGTTAGTGAAATTTAAACTTTATATCGGCCACTTAAATCACTATTTTAAATATCTTAAGTATGATTAATTTGAAATGAATTTAATTCTTCACAAAAGCAATGGTATGTCTTATTAACGAAAGGAAGAGGTCTTGAGGGAGTATTGTCCTAGGGGTATTGACGTAGGATAGATGAATATATAGGGGTATTTTTAAGCTTATATATATATATATATATATATATATATATATATATATATATATATATATATGATATAGTTGATGTCACATAATACCATATTATTGCTTAATGGTGACATGTAAGGATATAGTACCCTAATACATTTGGGCTTAAACTTCGGATATAATATTAAAACTATGTCCTAATTATTACTCTCCCTCCGTTTCAGATAAATAGTTCATATTAAATTTTAGAATATTTGACTTAAAGAGTACACTTTATAAAATTATAGCTAGAATCTTTGTAAACATTTCCACTTTATCATCCACATATATTATAAACATTTTAGGTAGAACGATCGGAGGGAGTAATTAATATCACTTTTGTTTGGCAATGAAAATTAGAAAAACAAGAATTGAAGAGAAATTAACATACAAATTTACATGGTTCACCCCTCAACCTGAGTAGGCTATGTCTACAAGTGGAGAGAGAGAGAGAGAGAGAGAGAGAGAGAGAGAGAGAGAGACTCGTTATCTAAACCTGAATAATACAAAGATGTAATGAGCTCATTAGATTTGTTAATATCTTATATCTCATACAAAGAAGAAGTGTACCCAAATTTTATGGCATAAACCATTTTTGCAAATCTAGATTCCATTTCAAACTAGCAATTAATATAACATACTTGCATTCAAGGATTTTACATCATAGTAGAAATTTGAAGGGGGGAGGGGGGAGTGTCATGGATATGGTGTGACGTGGTGACCCGTTCTACGTTTGGGTTTGGAAAGCTCCTTTATCCTCAACTTCTTAATTTAGGTGATTTAGGGTAGGTGAGCGAGTGGGTGGTACACCATGGCCCATTCCAGGGCTAGGTTCAGAGACCTCTTTTATCCCCCACTCCTCTAGATGGTTTAGGGAAGAAGAGCGGGTGGGTGGAACATCATTGCCCATTTCAGAGCTAGGTTCAGAAACTACCTTTATCCCCCAACTTCTTAAGGTGATTTAGGGTATGAGAGCGGGTGGGTGGTACATCATGGCCCATTCCAGGGCTGGGTGCAGAAACCTCCTTTATCCCGAACTCCTCAAGATGGTTTATGGAATGTGAGCGGGTTGGTGGGACACTATTTCCCATCCCAGAGTTGGGTTTGGAAACTACTTTTATCCCTAACTTAAGGTGATTCAGTGTATGAGATTGGGGTGGTACACCATGGCCAATTCCAACATTGGGTGCAGATGCCTTCTTTATTCCCAATTTCTTGAAGCGGTTTAGAATAAAAACGTCTTCTAATGAAGAAGCGAACCTGCATGGAGTAACATGTTTGAGCTTATTAAGATTGGCCACAAAAAAGTGCTCAAGTGGTGCCAAGAGAAAGACAGGGTGGTAACCTATGGTCGACGCCACCATAGCTAGGTCCTGAATGCATTGAACGAAAAGTCTTTATTTGAAACTTCTTGAGGCGATTAAGCCTAGAATCACTGCTAGGAGAAAGGTGTTTTTGTACGCAATGAACAATAGGTATGGATCCTGAATTAACCTTTGTCTGAAATTTCTTGAGGCGGTTTAGCTTAGAATCACCACTAAGAGAAAAGATTAAACCTGCAAAAAAGTGAAAATAAATTACTTTTATTTGTTTGATAATCGAGATGACGACCCACCAAAAATATTTGTATTTGCTTTAGTAACATAGGTGCATTAGTTACATTTCCGTCATCTCGAAACAAATAGACGGACGATCATTTAAAGAGAAAGTTGTTTACCTGTTGCAATCAATGGGTACGAAAACATTAAGCTGGGGATGCTCGTTAATGGCATTAACAGCAGGCCTTGCAGCAATTAGAACCAAAACCACCAAGCCCAATGTTGACATTAATAGCAGGCCTTGCAGCAGTTAGAACCAAAACCACCAAGCCCAACATCAACATTGAGGAACCCATCAATTTTTTTGCCATATAACTTTTCGGACTGAATGTGTTTTTATAATACTTGTGTGAAATAGGGATAAAACCTGAACCTAAATTAATATCCATCACTTTTTGTTTCAATTCAGACTATTTAGATTTATCGAAAAAAATGGAGAAGTTGCTAATTGACTCAAATTAGGATGTCCAAAAAGGATAATTTAAATCAATTTTGTCATAAATGTTAAGAGTGTTGAAGTAATTTTCTAATTTATATAACCAAGATACTTTTAAATCTTATTAGTTGGCTCCACTTTTACTAGAGACAAAATAATAATTTACTTAGTTTATTCATTAAAATACACCCAAACCTAACCTAATTAATTATATTCAACCACTTTTTAGACGTCCATTGTCATCCTAAATCTAATTCAGTTGGATCTTAGGGACAAAATATAAATCTACTTAGTTTATTTATTAATTACACCAAAACATAACCTAATTAATTATATTTAACCACTTTTTGGACGTTTCAATTCGGGCAGTTTAGTTTTACCGAAAAAAGAGAGTTGTTAAGTAATCCAAATTGGCATGTCCAAAAAGGGTAATTAAGTAAATTTTGTCATTAATGTTAAACGTGTTAAAGTAATTTTGTAATATACGTGACCAAGTTACTCCTAAATCTAATTTAGTTGACTCCACTTTATTAGGGACAAAATAGTAATTTGCTTAATTTATTCATTAATTACACTCAAACATAAACTATGTAACTACATCCAACCACGTTTTAGACGTCCCAATTCGAACCGTTTAAATTTACTAAAAAAAAAAGTTGTTAAATGGCCCAAAACGGGGCATCCAGAAAAGGTATTAAGTAAATTTCTTCGTCAAGCAAAAGTTAGGCACGTTGTAAGATCCCATTTATAGTACTACCTTCGTTCCTAAATAACTGTAATTTTCACTTTTTAAAGTCAAATTGATTGTTTTTTAAATAAAACTTTGACGTATATTTTTAATTTTTTTAAACCATAAAACACGGTTGTCATTCAAGTAATATGTTTTGTGTACTATGAATTACGTATTTTATAATGTTAAAAAAAATAATAATATATCAAATTTTCATTTAAAAAACAATAAGTTTTACTTTAAAAAGTCAAAATATGACAGTTATTTAGGAACAGAGAAAGTATATTTTTATCTCGTTTAACTAATACAGTAATAATAGAAACTTATGAATGGATGATCATCAAAATAAAAATAAAAATTATCTTTGTTGTCAAAATATGTCTTTGAAATACTCCTACATAATAATTAAACTCATAAAGTTTGTTTGTATTCCACTTTTATAGAAGAAATGAAAACCCAAAACTAGTTTCTTTTTTTTTTCTAAACACCCAAAGATTTTTAAACGAGATTTTGATCCTGAGAGCAACGGAAACAAGGCTCTAACCAGTAAAGAATCTCATCCAAAATCAGTTTCTAGTACAAATATTATATTACTTTTTAAACATGTTACTAATGTTATAGGTCATTTGGGTTGGGCTATAGGTAATGCCGAGAGGATGAGAGCAACTACATTGTTCTCTTCTTACACAACTTCTTAGTTAAGAAGATGAAAATATACAATGGTGGAAATCTTCTTAATCTAAGAAGAGTTTTTTCTTCTTAAATAAAAAGAGAATGGAGAAGTGAGAGAAAGTGGGTCAGCCATGGAATCTATCAACTTTTTTTTTTTTTTTTGTTATTGTTGTTGAAATAGCACAGCACACGGCACGGAACAGTTTTGTTTAAAGGTGTATTCATTTTTTTCTTACCGTTTTTTGTCTTTTTTTTTTATTTCTTTCCTATAAATACACCTCAACTTTTATATCATTTCTTTATTTATAAATTAATTTATTTTTACGGAATATTTAAATATAAAATATATTAAGTAGAGTTAAATAATTTTATTTGTTTGAAAAATATAAAAATAAGATTATAGTGTAAAGTTAATGAGGTGGCAGTGGGACCCAGCTAAAAAGATATGTTAAGAAGATTAACAATGAAAAAATAAATTTTTTAAAAATATATATATAGGTGACAGTAGGACCTAGCTAAGAAAATTTGTTAAGAATATACATAATACACATTGTGGTTGCTCTCATAGCCCGTAAGGCCAAGGCAAAAAGTGAAAAAACACATCCCAAACTTAGGCAGCTAGTTTCTAGATTGGGCAAGGCCGGGCCTAGAGGAGGCGGAGGGCTACCAGTTCAGTAAGCACCTATCATCGGCAATGTTCATTTTGTTAGTTTATTTTGTCTCTAAGACTATTCTTTCTAATCACTATAACTTGTGAATAACTGGTTATTGAGACAAAAACATATTATATTTACGTTTTTTAGACTGTAGCCTTAAAACACATGTTACCAAAATATTTTTTTCTTAAAAGAAATATTTTCTTAAAAACTTGATACAAGTAACAATATATTGTGTTTTCGACTCGTGGCTTTTGCTAGAACTCTTGCACTTTATTAAACTGAAAGTAGAACCTTGATTAGGCAAAACAATTATTCATTTGGGGCTCCTACATTTCAGAATATATAATTCAATAGTTTTAAGAAACCATAGCCAATTTTCTAACGAAGTTTTACTCAATTTAAAAGTTCATTAATTGAAGATTTCATCATAGTAGTCTACTATGCTATTGAAACTTTGCCTCTTGGATTATGCTTGGAGGAGGCCTAGCATCAGAAACAACGTGGGGTGGTACTCCGTATTTGTTGGGCAGAAAGCCTTTATCTGATACTTTTTGAGGCGGTTTAGCCTAGAATTACTGATAAGGGAAAGCTGCAGTGGTACCATGTGGCCGACACTAGGGCTGAGTCCCGGATTTGTTTGGCGGAGAGCCTATATCTTGAGGCAGTTTAGCCTAGAATCATCACTAAGATAAAGGTTTAACTTACAAAGAAGTGAAAATAATTTGTTTCTATATTCTTAATAATCGAGATGACGTGCCACCAAAAATATTTGTATTCACTTTAGTAATATACGTGCATTCAGCTGCTTTACTGCAGCAGGCATGGCAGTAGTTAGAACCAAAACCACTAATCCCAGCACCCACATTGAGGAACCCATCAATTTTTTTTACCAGATCGCTTCTCTGAGTGAATGTGTATGTATAAGTATAATACTTGTATATATATATATATATATATATATATATATATTACGATTGTCATTTGTGCCCTTATTTAATGGTATTGAAAATCAACAAGAAGCAAAAAAAATCACGTAAATTCTTCATTTGGTTAGGGGTATATTGAGAAACTAGTTAATAAATATACATTGAAATTTTAAGAGCCCGTTTGGTACAGCGTTTACAAAACGCAATGTTTTAAAAACGCAGTGTTTTAAAAACGCAGGTCTTTCCTTATAAATACGTTTGGGATATCACTTCAATATGCAGCTTTTTTTTCCTATGAGCGTTTTAAAACCTGCATTTTGGGAAAAAGCTAAGACTTCCAGCGTTTTAAAACGCAGCTGCGTCTTGAAAACGTTACGTTTTCTGCCGCAGTATTGAAACACATTTTTTCCAAATAAGCTACGTTTTATCCATGCGTTTTGATCAAAACGCTCGACCAAACAGGCTATAAGTGGTCAAAAACTTTGAGACAGCTAAAAATGAAAAGTAGGACAATAAAATTAAGACTTTATGAATTTAATTATTATGTGTTTTAAAGACATATTTTGACAACAAAGATAAATTTTATTTTGATGATCTTCCGTTCATAAGTTTCTATGTTACTGTATTAGTTAAACAAGATAAAATATACTCTCTCTGTTTCTAAATAACTGTCCTGTTTTGACTTTTTAAAGTGAAATTGATTGTTTTTTAAAGGAAAATTTGATACATTATTTTTAAATATTTTTTTAACATTATAAAATATGTAATTCATTGTACACAAAACATATTACTTTAATGATGTACGTGTTTTATGATTTTAAAAAAATTAAAGATATACGTCAGAGTTTTATTTTAAAAATTATCAATTTGACTTTAAAAAGTCAAAATTACAGTTATTTAGGAATGGAGGTAGTACTATAAATAGGATCTTACAATGTGCCTAACTTTTGCTTAACGAAGAAATTTACTTAAATACCCTTTCTGGACGCCACGTTTTGGGTCATTTAACAACTCCCCTATTTTTTTTTTTTTAGCAAATCTAAATGGTTCGAATTGAGACGTCTAAAACGTGGTTGGGTGTAGTTACATAGTTTATGTTTGGGTGTAATTAATGAAAAAATTAAGCAAATTACTATTTTGTCCCTAATAAAGTGGAGTCAACTAAATTAGATTTAAGGGTAACTTGGTTACGTAAATTACAAAATTACTTCAACACGTTTAACATTAATGACAAAATTTACTTAATTACCCTTTTTGGACGTGCCAATTCGGATTACTTAACAACTCCCTTTTTTCGGTAAATCTAAACTGCCCGAATTGAGACGTCCAAAATGTGGTTAAATATAATTAATTAGGTTATGTTGTAGTGTAATTAATAAATAAACTAAGTAGATTTATATTTTGTCCCTAAGATCCAACTGAATTAGATTTAGGATGACAATGGACGTCTAAAAAGTTGTTGAATATAATTAATTAGGTTAGGTTTGGGTGTGATTTAATGAATAAACTAAGTAAATTATTGTTTTGTCTCTAGTAAAAGTAGAGCCAACTAATAAGATTTAGAAGTAACTTGGTCATGTAAATTATAAAATTACTTCAACAATCTTAACATTTATGACAAAATTGATTTAAATTATCCTTTTTGAACGTCCCAATCCAAGTCATTTAACAACTTCTCCATTTTTTTTGATAAATCTAAATGGTCTGAATTGAAACAAAAAGTGATAGATATTATTAATTAAGTTAGGTTCAGATTTTGTCCCTATTTCACACAAGGATTATAAAAACACATTCAGACCGAAAAAGTTTTATGGCAAAAAAATTGATGTGTTCCTCAATGTTGATGTTGGGCTTGGTGGTTTTGGTTCTAACTGCAAGGCCTGCTTCTAATGCCATTAACGAGCATCCTCAGCTTAATGTTTCCGTACCCATTGATTGCAAGAGGTAAACAACTTTCTCTTTAAATGGTCGTCCGTCTATTTGTTTCGAGATGATAGAAATGTAACTAATGCACCTATATATGTTACTAAAGCAAATACAAATATTTTTGGTGGGTCGTCATCTCGATTATCAAAAAGATAAAAATAATTTATTTTTACTTTTTTGCAGGTTTAATCTTTTTCTTAGTGGTGATAGCGTACCAATGTATTCGGGGCCAGCCATGTTGGCATCGGCCATAGCGTACCAACCCCTCTTTCTCTTAGCAGCAATTCTAGGCTAAGTTGCCTCAAGAAGTTTCAGATAAAGACTTTCCGCTTAATATGATTGGGACCCAACCCTGGAATCGGCCATAGGGTACCACCCCGCCTTTCTCTTAGCGATGATTCTAGGCAAAATTGTTTCAAGAAGTTTGAGACAACAACTCCGAGATCCAGACCTACCACCCCGAGTCTTCAATTAATGAACTTTTAAATTGAATAAACATTTTGTTAGAAATTGGCTATGGTTTCTTGAAACTATTAAATAATATATTGTGGAATGTAAGAACCCCAAATGAAAAATTATTTGGTTCAACTTTTAGTTTAATAAAGTGCAGGAGTTGCAAAAGCCACGACAACACAATGTATTGTTACTTGTATCATGTTTTTAAAATATATTTTGTTAACATGTATCGTAAGCTACATTCTAAAAGCGTATATTTTGTCTCAATGACATTCATTCACAAGCTAACATCACTAGAATAATCTTAGAGACAAAGGTTCTGTTTGATTTGACTTAATGAGATGTATTTATAACTTATGACTTTTCTTAAGTTATTTTTTAAGTGTTTGATTTGACTTATGTAATGATAAGTCATAAGTCATGTACAAAACATTTAAAGCATTTAAAGCACTAGGTCATAAGTTATAAGCACTAGACCTTGTTATTATTTCAATTTTTTGTGGTCCTACTCAGCTCATGGATTAGTATTGGGCTTTTAGGTTTGAGAACACCTTTAGGGAAAAATAAAAATAAAAAATGTCATCAATCATTGTAATTAAAATTGTTTTCATTGTTTTCATGTCCAAGATTACCCTTTATTTACACTAATTTAAAATAGTTCATTATTACTTTGAAACAACTAAATCAAACAGCACCAGTTCATCAGCCCATCAATCATAAGTCATCATGTGTAAGTTATCAGTTGTATGTTGTCAATCATCGTTTACGAATTTTAGCTAAATCAAACATGCCCAAAATATACTTCAATCCTTGCTCGAAAGGCACATGTTAGGTTTTAAGGGCAAAAACTAACAAGATGAACTTTGCCGATGACTAGGTTTGCGGTGTGTATTTTGCCTTGGCCTTACGGGCTATCACCCTCTCCTCATTACCTTTAGCCAAACCCAAATGACCTTTAGCATTATTAACATGGTAAAGAAAGTAGAAAAATATTTGTTCTAGAAACTTCTTTTGGTTTTCATTTCATTTATAAAAGTGGAATACTAACAAAATTTACAAGTTTAGCTAATTTATGTCTTAATGTCACGTTTTAACAAGGAAGATAAATTTCATTTCGATGATCATTCATTCACAAGTTATTAATGTTACTTTATTAGTTATTCGAGATAAAATATATTCTCTCCGTTCCTGAATAACTGTTCTGTTTTGACTGTTTAAAGTCAAGTTGATTGTTATTTAAATGAAAATATGATGTGTTATTTCTTTTATTTTTTTTTAAAATTATTAAAGTTGTAATTCGTAGTATACAAAAAGTACTACGAATTATGTATTTTCTGATTTAAAAAAATAAAATAATATACGTTAAATTTTATTTATAAAACAATAATTTGATTTCAAAAAGTCATAATAACAAGACCGTTATTTAAGAAAGGAGGGAGTACTGTAAATAAGTTCTTACCATGTGCCTAACTTTTGCTTAAATTTATTACTTCACTTTGAAGAATAAAACCATGGTAGTTATTTCTGACTTGTTTATTAAATAGTGTTATTTGTTTATTTATTTATTTATTTTTGACTCCTATTCTAAAACAAAGTCGAAGAAATTTAAAGAAAAAATAGTGAGCAAGTCATTTTATAAATTTCATACTTCCCTCGGTGTCAAAGGAATAGTCCAATTTTTGAGAAGTCAAATTTACTTTTTTTGTACTTTCTTTTAAATGCACTAAAATTATACTACATCCGTTCCTAAATAAGTGTCATGTTTTGCCTTTTTAAAATTAAATTAGATGTTTTTCAAATAAAAATTCGATGTGTAGTTTTTTAAAACAATAAAACATGTAATTCATAATAGTACACAAAAAGTACCACGAATTACGTGTTAATAATTTAAAACAAACTAGTTAACCACCTGTGCGATGTACAGAATCTATATCAATACATAAAAATTATTTTTTTAGCATGAGTTCAAATTACTCAACAATCTACATATAAATGTATATATATATATATATATATATATATATTACAAAATATATAAAAATAACATATAGAATCTTTGTGGCCCATTTCCATAAACCCAAATAATTCGGCACCCCATATACTACCCGTATTTATAAGCATTAGAACACCTCTCGATTAAACCTTTCATTTTAGGATTTTTCTCTCCGCTACTTTCAACCTTCCAGTTCTCCCAAACATTTGAAAAAAAAAAAAATTCTTCCTTTCCCTAAATTTTTTCTTTCAAAGACTTTTCGATTATCAGTCAAAAAACAAATCTCTCCCTGGTCAATTTGTTTGGGCTGAGTATCAAAAAAATCTTCTTTTGTTAATTCAGTTTTTTTTTTTGCTTATACTTAATTTCTTCAAATATACTTTTAGTGCATTTCAGAAAATTATCAGATTTTTCATGTATTTCTTTGGATATACATGTTCGGATTTGTGGAAAAGAAAAACAAAACCTATGATTTTTATTTATGTGCAAAAAAATACAACATTTTACTTAATGCACGGGCCAAGATATATATATATATATATATATTGTGTGTGTGTGTGTGTTGTGTTTATAAATAAACTTTTTTGTAGAAAATAATACATCTAAAATGTTAAAGAAGAAATTTAATATGAACTTCCTATTCAAACTTTTTAGCGAAACAGGAACATGGGTAAGAATTTGTTTGTTTTTCCTTTTTAAAGATATCATGAAGATCATCAAGATGATAAAGGATGATTAGAGAAAACTAATCAGCCAAACACTATGATATACCTTAAAGTAAAAGAGAAATATGTTAGTTTGTCTCACTATATATAAGAATCTCTTAAAATTGAAATACACAATTGAACATGCATGTCTTGTTTATAAGAACCACTAAAATAACCATATATAGGTACATCCTTTTTTCGATAAAGTTTCATATGACGTTTGATAATAAATAAAAGAACAAATACAATGGTTAGAGTTGAGATGAAGCAAGAAGATTTAAATTAAAAATAAAATCTCACATTCTGTATTCATATAAATTCCAATAAAGATTAGAATAACAAATAACATGGTTAGATATATATTTAAGGAGATAAAGAAATTAACATAACAAACAAATTGCATGGTTGGATATTAATTAATTAAAGAATTAAACATGGAAATAAAATATCAAAATTAACTCACCTATTTTAATTATTTGAAAATACTAAAGTAACGAGAGATTCAAGAACATTAATTCCTTTAATTTTGGTAAACTGAAAATAATAAGAATAACCGTACGTAATTAAGTTGAACAAATTTTTAGATGAAGAGAACACAAAATAATATATAGTATAACTATTGCCACGAGTTAGTTTTCTAGGTAAACGAAAGGCTACAAATTAAATGATAATGAAATTAATAATAGGAATTAGGATAGATGTGACAAATGTTAAAAAAAAACTATTGCTAAATATCAAATCGAATGACTATATAAATATTGTAATTTGAGGGAGGGGAAGAGTGGGAAGGGATTATATATGTTGATTCAAATTTAAAAGCTAAGAGTTTGGATAATTAGAAATATTCATTTTATCATCAAATTGTAGATATGGTTTCAAATTCGATCGGTTACAACAAAATTTTAGTAGTACTCTTTTAATTGTAAAAGGGTTGTTTTGGTTAAGGAGCCATTATTGTTTTCTTGAAAATAAAAAACAAATAATAGTAATTTGTTAGGATATATAATTTTTACTGTCTTTATTTGAGTAGAATTGTTTTAGTTAAATAATTTACTAATTAAAGAAGATTCAAATCTTAAATGATAACAAACTAATAATTAATTAGGTAATAAAATATTTAGATATGTTTTATATCCTAATTGGTTAAAGTGATTAACAATATTAAGATTTGAAAGATTTTCTATCAAAAAAAGAGTAGATAGAGATTTCAAGAGATTTACTGAGAGATTTGCAAATTTTAAAAATAAAAAATAATGGAAAGAAATAAGAGGATATCCATTTTTGGAAACTAATATTTTGGCAGGATCGTTCCATTTTGAAGACTATCCTGTTTTTATATATATAGATATAGATTAAACAATTTACTAATTAAAGAAGATTCAAATCTTAAATGATAAAAAAACTAATAATTAATTAGATAATAAAATATTTAGATACCTTTTATATCCTAATTGGTTAAAGTGATTAACAATATTAAGATTTGAAAGATTTTCTATCAAAAAAAGATTAGATAGAGGTTTTAAAGAGATTTACTGAGAGATTTGCAAATTTTAAAAATAAAAAATAATGGAAAGAAATAAGTGGATATCCATTTTTGTAAACTGATCTTTTGGTGGGATCTTTCCATTTTGAAGACTATCATGTTTATATATATAGATAGATAGATAAAAGAATATACGTTAAATTTTTATTTGAAAAACAATCAAGTTAATTTTAAAAATTTAAAATAGAACACTTATTTAGGAACACATGGAGTATCTATTTTTAAATATAAGATTTTTTTTTTGGATAAACTTAAGAGGAAAGTGAGTCTATTTTTTTTTTCTTTTTTAGGGCGGAGAGTACTATTTTCATAAAATAGTGAACTTAAAACCGTACACATGTTCTATGCCTCTTTTTACGAGATTCACTTCACGCTCTTGGTGTTTCTCATGTTCAAAAACACCACTTGATAATACTATGTGCAAAACCACTAAACCTAATTATATATAAAGGGAGCATATATACCTTTTGATTGAACTAATTAAGATTGAACAAAGAGAAAAACGGCAAGAATAGCGATGAGGAATTGTTCAATTGGGGTGTTAGGGTTTGTGTTTTTGACCTTTTTTTTAAGTCAAGAAGTGCATGCAATCACTTGCCAAGAAGCCATAACCAAGATGATGCCATGCTTGCCTTTCTTGAAGGGTTATGGTAATATCACAGTTCCTTGTATGAAAGGTGCTCAAGCCTTGAACAAGATTGCTACTACTAATCCCATTCGTAAAGCGATTTGCGAATGCTTTAAGAAAGTTGCAAAAGGTTACAAGGTTGATGTCGATCGAGCTAAGCTACTTCCCCAGCTTTCTAAAACCACTATTCCATTTGAAGTTGACTCGAACGTCAGTTGCGAGAAGTAAAATCTCTCTCTACTCACTCTCTAGATCTCACAATTGCTTATATACAAGAATGAGTGCTTTTAGTGATGTCTGAAAAACTATTTTCACTCTTTGCAGGTTTAGTCATTCACTTAGTGACGGTTCTACACTAAACCGTCTCAAGAAGATGGAGGTGAAGGCGTTTAGACCAACGGCTCCGGGGCACAGCCCTGGTGTTGGCCATGGCTCACCACCCCATCGTGGTGTGCCTCCTAACCACTAAGCCCTTACCCAAGTGGCGAAAAATATAAATGATATTTTGCTTTGTTGCATCATAGATTTACCCTTTGTACAAAAGACTTCAATAAAGATCTATGATTGGATAAAGCATATATATTGACGGGTTCTTAAATCTTCAAAGATGTTTTTTCATCGGCCTAACGACATTTTCGACCGTTGTATTTAGGCGCTTCGGATCGGATACCACTTTAACCATTCAACATTTTTATTTACATTTATCTCATCCTACTGAGATTTCTCCTTCTATTTTTGTAACAAATGTTGACGTGTCGTGCGTTAACTCAACCACGTGGCATGACAAAGTTCGTAACACGTCACTATCTGTGTAGAATGTTAGAAATGAAAATAAAAAAGGAGAATAGTTAAAGTGGTAATATGTATAGCTTTTTTTATTATTATTTTTTGATAAGTAAATATATATAGCATTTAAACCAACAATTCCTAAGATGCAGCCTTTTGTACTGCTTGTGCTTCCTGCCATACTTTCCGACCAAATCCTTTCTATTGATATTTTCAGAAAATAAATCCACAAGGCTTCATTACCCAATTGGATCTGAATGGTATGAGAAAATAAACGTATTTGAAGTCTTGACCGGATGAGAAAATAACTTAATTAAGGTTAATCTTGTAATTTGGGGATGATAATTACGACCACGACTGATTTATTATTTGGAGGGCAAATTGATCAAACGGTGTAGAGATTTAAGTAAATTTAGTTCATCGTCACTAACAATAAAGCATGTAATAATACCACAAGCTCGAACTCGTAATATCGTTTGCTATATGATATCCAAATCGCAAATGATATTATGAGCTCGAACTTGCGGTATTATTACAAGCGTTAGAGTTGTTAGATAGTCAAATGTTGTTAAGTTGGTGATGATTTGGAGTATTCATGTCATTACTTAAAATAGGGAAAATTTGATCTAATGATGTAGAGATCTAATTAAATTTGATCTAACGGCTCTAACACTAAAACTTGTAATAATATCACAAGTTCAAGCTCGTAATATCATACCTCTGTTATATTCTCAAACTCAAATTATATCTAAAAAAAGAATAAGGTTATTCGAGCCAAATAAAAGTTAAAAAGTAACCTATTATTACGTACTAAAACACTCACGTTATTAAATTAACTATTTATACTGAGATGCCAACAAAACATGCTCTTCTTTTTTTGTTTTTTGGAAAATTCAAGTTTCATTTTTAAGTTTTTCAAGTAAAATTGATTATTTCAAATAAAAATTAGATGTGTACTTTAAAAAAAAACATAAAACACGTAATTTGTAGTACACATTACGTGTTTTATGAAATACACATCAAATTTTTATTTAAAAAACAATTAGTTTGATTTTAAAAAGTTAAAACTGGACATTTATTTCAAAACGGAGGGAGTAATAACTTTTTTGGATTTTCGTATACAAAAGAGTTTAACGGAGTGAGATCTTACCATGCGTAAACTGGAAAACCATTTAATGACTTGTTCGAATCCAAACTCGATTTTTCCATTTCTTTCTACCACATTGAATCGAAGTTGATGGACAAACAACCATGCAAAATCACCAACCCTAATTACCACAAGCGTGGATTTTGAAGCAATATAAATAAGAGTATGAACCTCCACAGAATCAAGTGATCAAGCTACGTAAACAATGAAAATGGTAAGATCAATAGTCAAGAAAAGTTGTGCAATGTGGGATTTAGGTTTGATTCTGATGGCTCTAGTTCTAATTAGCCAAGTGCCGAAGCGGCCGTTACTTGCTCGCAAGCCATATCAAAGATAATTCCTTGCATGCCTTTCTCGAAGTTGTTGTCAAGGGGCTGAGTCCTTGAACAACATAACTAACACTAAGCCTGATCGTAAAACCTTATGTGAATGATTGAAGCAAGCTGCAAAATTCTTTAACGTCGACCATACCAGAGCTAAGCAACTTCCCCAACTTTGCAACATCAAGTTGTCTATTCCAGCCGATCCAAATGCCAATTGCGACCAGTAAAATCTAATCTCCCTCTCTGTCTCTCCCCCATAAATTTATCATTTTAACTTTAAATTTAATTTGTCTTAACATTTTTATTTTCTTGTTGCACTGCATAATCAAGGAAGGGTGTAACTTTTGAAGTGCAAGGATATGGTTACTTATATAGTAGTAGAAAATAAGATGTCAACAATTTCTTTAGCAGCCAATCAATATATAATGTCATTATGTGTTCTTAACCATTTAAATGTCAAAGTTTTAAATGTGTTGTTAAGGGTTATTCAAAAATCAAAAGTTGGAGTCAACTTTTTTTCCACATTTAAAAAAGAAAAATTATCTGTATGTTACGTTTTGATTTTTGATTTTTGTTTTATAAATCATTCCAATCTAGTGACTACTGCTTAATCCTCCAAATTAAAATCAACCAAAGAACATGAAATATAATAAATGGAAATCAGCTTCAATATAGATGGAATTTATATAAATTAACATCTACTAATGTTCACTTAAGTATATATTACCACATAAGTTCTTAAACATTTTATCAAATACTCCCCCGTTAAATTTCTAAATTATTGTTTTATAAATTACTCAATGATCACGCCAAAAAGATTGTGTGAACGTGTCTGGTCCACGTGTGTAGTCTAGGTAGGATTCCGGCTGTGTTGCGGGGATGGTCCTTGCTATGCAAGCAGTCTTGAACCTGTGATCAACAAAGAACACCGTAAGGGGTGCTGGGTTATCCCAGCAATAACCCTCAGGCGTGAGAATTAGCAATACGTCGTGCGAGCGGTAAAGCTAAGAAAGTATGTAAGCAAGTAGTTTGCATGTACCTTATGAGGCCTGTTGAGGGTGCTATTTATAGGGAGATGAGTCATAATCCTAGAAGGTTTCGGAATGGGAGAGATATGATCAATTCCCATGTCTTTCGGATTATGTTTCCTTGTATGCTTAGGACTGATGTGTATAGTTGTAGCAGGACTCTTCCCAAGCGAGAGATGATTCCGTAAAGGACTCTATTTTGCTGAGCTAAGAGGGGTCACATCGAGGTCGGCCTGGTGTGTCTCCAGGTCGCCTGATGTTGATGTGGTCGGCCTGGGATGTCTCCAGGTCGCACTGTGGGTCCCTATGGTCGGCACGCTTGGGAGAGTATAATGATGAAGTGATCTGACCTGGTATGATTCTGTCAGGTCGTCATATGTCGAGGTCGTCCGTTAAGATGACGACCTCGTCCTCGTACGTCGAGGTCGTCCATTGAGATGACGACCTCGTCCTTGTACGTCGAGGTCGTCCGTTGAGATGACGACTTCGTCCTTGTACGTCGAGGTCGTCCGTTGAGATGACGACCTCGTCCGTTGAGATGACGACCTCGTCCTTGTATGCCGAGGTCGTCCGTTGAGATGACAACCTCGTCCTTGTACGCCGAGGTCGTCCGTTGAGATGACGACCTCGTCCTCGTATGTCGAGGTCGTCCGTTGAGATGACGACCTCGTCCTTGTATGTCGAGGTCGTCCGTTGAGATGACGACCTCGTCCTTGTATGTCGAGGTCGTCCGTTGAGATGACGACCTCGTCCTTGTACGCCGAGGTCGTCCGTTGAGATGACGACCTCGTCCTCGTATGTCGAGGTCGTCCGTTAAGATGACGACCTCGTCCTTGTATGTCGAGGTCGTCCGTTGAGATGACGACCTCGTCCTCGTATGTCGAGGTCGTCCGTTGAGATGACGACCTCGTCCTTGTACGTCGAGGTCGTCCGTTGAGATGACGACCTCGTCCTTGTACGTCGAGGTCGTCCGTTGAGATGACGACCTCGTCCATGAAAGTCGAGGTCGTCCGTTGAGATGACGACCTCGTCCTTGTATGCCGAGGTCGTCCGTTGAGATTACGACCTCGTCCTTGTACGTCGAGGTCGTCCGTTGAGATGACGACCTGACATGACGGAGTGTTTAAGTTTGCAGCTTGTTGAGGTCGACAAGCTCTCCTCGGTTTGCCTACTTGGCCTGCTAGCTCGTCACGTGTAATGGTTACCTTGCCAGGTAGGACGAATCTGGTAGAGTCCCTTCAGTAGCCCCCCTATTTTACAGGGAAATGATTTATCCTTGAGCTGGAAAATATAAGTACTTGGTCGTAGTGATGACCTCGTCATGGCGAGGTACCTTTTATGTTTTGAAAGAATTGAGTCCCGCTTTACGATCTTCTTTGTAATGGCGAGGTGCCTTTTATTTTACAACCACCTTCATCATGGTGAAGAGTAGGTCGTAAGGTGACCTCGACGTGGCGAGGTGCCTTTTGAACTTACGATCTTCTTCAGCGTGGTGAAGGGCAGGTCGTAAGGTGACCTCGACGTGGTCGAGGTGCCTTTTGAACTTACGATCTTCTTCAGCGTGGTGAAGAGCAGGTCGTAAGGTGACCTCGACGTGGTCGAGGTGCCTTTTGAACTTACGATCTTCTTCAGCGTGGTGAAGAGCAGGTCGTAAGGTGACCTCGACGTGGTCGAGGTGCCTTTTGAACTTACGATCTTCTTCAGTGTGGTGAAGAGCAGGTCGTAAGGTGACCTCGACGTGGCGAGGTGCCTTTTGAACTTACGATCTTCTTCAGCGTGGTGAAGAGCAGGTCGTAAGGTGACCTCGACGTGGCGAGGTGCCTTTTGAACTTACGATCTTCTTCAACGTGGTGAAGAGCAGGTCGTAAGGTGACCTCGACGTGGTCGAGGTGCCTTTTAACAATGTTTGAGGAAAGTAAATCTGAGGTTGACGCAGGATAGGAGAATTCCTCTTTTATTGATGATTTCTGAGAATGTGTTACATTAATGATAGTATTTCTTCAAGTGATCAGCATGTTAGGGAGAGGAGTGTTGTCTTATTCCCAGACTTTTATCCTCCAAAACATCAAGGTCTAGCCCCCGAGCTTTGGTGTTGTCGAGCTCGTCAAAGTGGGTTACCCTCAAGATCGGTAGAGTCATTTCTGCTGCCATTGGATTTCTGTTCTCCAGTCGTGTCCTCAGATTTCTGCTCGAGGTTCTCGAAGGGTTCTGGCCTTCCTTCTCTTGCTCTTCCAAGGTCTTCTCCACATTCCCTATTCTCTGCGCAGCAGTGTATATTTCCGCGCTGTTGTCAGGTGGTCGTATACCGATCTCGGACAAGAGCCTGGCTGATCGGCATCCAGCCTGGAAGAAGGCCATTATGGTCTTGTCAGGGACGTTTTGAAGTTGCTCGGCAATGTGCTTGAATCTTTCCAGATAACTTTCTAAAGATTCTTCAACTTGTTGCTTGATCCTACTGAGGTCGAATTCTCTTTTGGGGAGGTCGCCAGCGGATGAGTATTTTTCTAGAAAGGCCCTCTTTAAGCCGTGCCAGTCCCTGATGGACCCCTCTTCTAGCTCTTCAAACCATTGGAGGACGACCTCCTCAAATGTGCTAACAAACATAATACACCACAAGTCAAGATTCTTGGTGCATACTCTCATCTTTGCCTCGAAACTCGATACGTGGCTCCGCGCATTTGTATTCCCTTCATAATTTTTCAAGGCAGGCAGCTTAAAGCGATGATTTGATGGAGTATCCCTGATTCTTCTGCAGAAGGCTGCTGTCACGTTCCTTGATAGTTTGCCCTCTTTGCCTCTTTCGAGGGCTTCCAATCTTTCTTTCATCTTGCGCAGTACCTCGTCTTCCAAGTCGCTGCTCCTGCCCCTCCTTCTAGATCGGCGGTCGTGGCTGTCGATCTTGGAGTATTTATGTGAGGATGCATCACTGTTGGAGGTACTGTGCTGGATGGACTTGCGTTTCGACCTGTAGCTGTAGTCCTCCTGCGTCCTTCGAGGTCGTTCTTTGTCAAGTTCCATCCGGGAGGACCTGTAAGTTTTTGCCGGGCTAAGATTCCTAGCTCGGCATCCCATTCTGGAGTGTACGCTTCCTCGAGGCCTTTCTCTGTCTGGTGTCCCCAGACGGTCTTTGACGCTGGGTTTTTGGTGGTCCTCTACTCTTCGCCCAAGGCGGTTTTTAACATTTATCCTGGTAGCATCGACCCTGGACCCCCCATGGTGACTGTCAGCCCGCAGACCCCTGGGCTCGTTTCTTCCGGATCGACCATCGTGGTGGTCATTTCGAGGAGGATGCGAGCTCGGGGTTGGTAGCTGAGTTGCCTGGGCGGCGAGTTTGCGGGACAACTCGTATTCACGCATCTCCAGCTCTCTCTGTTTTTCCAAGAAAGCCTTTTCCCTCCTTATATGCTCCAGCTCGGCGATGTCAATTTCTTGTTGTGTGCGAGGTGGTCTATCCCCAACCATAACAAGGTCGTCCCTGTCTCCGGAGACCTCGTTGCTCGAGGAGGTTGGGCTTGCTGTCTGTCCCTCCTGAATCGACCTAGCTGGTCCTTTAGCGGGTTTGGTCGGCTGTTTACCCATCACCTTTTTCCTCATTGCCCGAGCTAATTTTTTGGCTCGGGTATTTTGGTGAAGAGGGAGACCTGACGAGGGCACCGCCGGTGACTCCTCAGCTTGCTCAAGGGGATTACCGCTGGGCAGAGCGGCTGCAGGCATGCCTGGTGTTGTTGCTGGAGCGGCAGGCTTGGAGACTTGTTTGGAGGTTGCCATGATTGATCACAAAAAAAACTTCTAAGGTCCCGGCAACGGAACCAAACTGATCACGCCAAAAAGATTGTGTGAACGTGTCTGGTCCACGTGTGTAGTCTAGGTAGGATTCCGGCTGTGTTGTGGGGATGGTCCTTGCTATGCAAGCAGTCTTGAACCTGTGATCAACAAAGAACACCGTAAGGGGTGCTGGGTTATCCCAGCAATAACCCTCAGGCGTGAGAATTAGCAATACGTCGTGCGAGCGGTAAAGCTAAGAAAGTATGTAAGCAAGTAGTTTGCATGTACCTTATGAGGCCTGTTGATGGTGCTATTTATAGGGAGATGAGTCATAATCCTAGAAGGTTTCGGAATGGGAGAGATATGATCAATTCCCATGTCTTTCGGATTATGTTTCCTTGTATGCTTAGGACTGATGTGTATAGTTGTAGCAGGACTCTTCCCAAGCGAGAGATGATTCCGTAAAGGACTCTGTTTTGCTGAGCTAAGAGGGGTCACATCGAGGTCGGCCTGGTGTGTCTCCAGGTCGCCTGATATTGATGTGGTCGGCCTGGGATGTCTCCAGGTCGCACTGTGGGTCCCTATGGTCGGCACGCTTGGGAGAGTATAATGATGAAGTGATCTGACGTGGTATGATTCTGCCAGGTCGTCATATGTCGAGGTCGTCCGTTAAGATGACGACCTCGTCCTCGTACGTCGAGGTCGTCCATTGAGATGACGACCTCGTCCTTGTACGTCGAGGTCGTCCGTTGAGATGACGACTTCGTCCTTGTACGTCGAGGTCGTCCGTTGAGATGACGACCTCGTCCTTGTATGCCGAGGTCGTCCGTTGAGATGACGACCTCGTCCTTGTATGTCGAGGTCGTCCGTTGAGATGACGACCTCGTCCTCGTATGTCGAGGTCGTCCGTTGAGATGACGACCTCGTCCTTGTACGCCGAGGTCGTCCGTTGAGATGACGACCTCGTCCTCGTATGTCGAGGTCGTCCGTTGAGATGACGACCTCGTCCTTGTACGTCGAGGTCGTCCGTTGAGATGACGACCTCGTCCGTGAAAGCCGAGGTCGTCCGTTGAGATGACGACCTCGTCCTTGTACGCCGAGGTCGTCCGTTGAGATGACGACCTGACATGACGGAGTGTTTAAGTTTGCAGCTTGTTGAGGTCGACAAGCTCTCCTCGATTTGCCTACTTGGCCTGCTAGCTCGTCACGTGTAATGGTTACCTTGCCAGGTAGGACGAATCTGGTAGAGTCCCTTCACTCAACAACTACTAATGTGCATAAACCACAAACCCTAATCACCACAAGAGTGGATATCCATGTAATATAAATAGAGTAGTAAGTGTAAGAACCTCAATCATTAATCACACTTATAATCTTAGTAATGGCATAAGTTTTTTTGCTAATAAAAAATCTAGTGAAGTAAGAAAAATGGCAAGCATGGTCAAGGGCGATTGATTGTGCTACGTCGATTTTTTTGAGTATTAGAAGAGTGACATATAGATAAAAGCCCGAGTCGGGGCGTGGGTTTGGGCCCAAAGTAATTATGGATTATATTGGAGGTTCTGTCTTAGAAAGGTCAGTTTTTTCGAGTATAAGAAGAGTGACAAGTGGATAAAAGCCCGAGTCAAGGCGTGCGTTTGGGCCCAAAGTAATTATGGATTATATTGGAGTTTTTGTCGTAGAATAACTGCTACTAGATGGAGGAACTCCTCAAGTCATATACTAGTCAATGTTTAGTTATTTAGTCCATGTGGTATAGGGTTCTACCGTGCTCCCTTATATGCGATCTAGAGAACAAGCGAAAACGAAATTAGAGACTCTAGGTTTGTTGAGAGATAAGAGGTGAAGGGTGGAACACATGGACTCAGGACATTGAACTAGTACATAGGGGGATACAAGTAGAAGGAATAGGTTTGGATCACATGACCCCACTGTATATAACACATGATCGTTTAAAAGAGCCTAGAGTAAAGCCATTTACTTCAGGGATTATTTGTACTTAGAAAGAAGTATTATTTTTTTGTCACTGACATGCATTTTACTCGTTTATTTATATGGAAAATATGATAAGGATACAAACATTATTCTACAATTTTTTTTTATAAATTTAGGTGTCAAGCATATGATGAGTTAAAGGGTGACATTGCATGCTAAGTCACGCAATATCTAACCAATCTCATGCTTGTCACCTGAATTTATATGAGAAAGTACCAGCACTCTATTTATATTCTTATATGATTCAAAATAATTATCACTAAGCTTACTATATTAATTTTATCTTATCCAATGGATAGCTCAACTGGTTGAGGGGGTTCAAGAATACCTTGAGGTCTTTTGTTCAAGTCTCCTTGGTGTCAGTTCCTCATAATCTCCTACACCCAACATAAGCCTTTGACCTCACCGTGGAAATAAATTAGTCAAGGTGCGACCCGAACCATCATCTCTCCACAAAATTAAAATCAATTTATGTGTTACAAGACGACAAACATTTGTTTATATTAACAAATGTGAAGCACTAAAAACTATCAAGAAGCACATAGATGACTGTTCTAGCCATAAGATTGCAACTGTATCAAAATTTGGTAGGGATAACTTTACCACCCTTGTGATACTACCCGGCTTAGGGATTAGTTTTGGACATTCGGGAAAACAATTGAAAAAATTAAAACCAAATATTTGATCCGCAATACATTATTCTTTTGGTTGTAATCGAACCAGCTGAGCTATAAGCTTGATATATATGCTTGAGTTTGGCTTATTTGATCATTTTTCTAACTCGAGCCTACACGAGCGCGAGCTGAGTTTTAGAGGAGATGTGTAGGCTTGGCTCATCTAAAATTTACTGGCTCATGGCTTGCGAGCATATTTATGAGTCACGAGTTCAAGCTGAGCCTGATAAAAGTTTGAGCCTAATGACAAAATAGTAAATATTAGACTCAAAAGTACACATTAAGATATCCTCACCATTGATTCCATCACATTGATCCAACAAATAGATCTCTCATACTCCCACAATAGCAAACCAATGATCTCAAAAAGACAAAATATCATTGGAAACATGAGATCCCACTTCACTAATAAACAAATAAACTCTAATATGTAATAAATATTAAAAAGAAATTATTTAAAAATAAATCGAGCCAAGCCAAATAAATTGATCTCAAGCCAAGATTACGAGCTTATGAGCTGAGCTTCGCTTTCTCAAGCTCAAGCTCTATTACACTATCGAGCTTGTCCTGCAGGAGCTCAAGCTTGACTCGTTGATGCTCGAGTTTATACGAGTCGAGTCAAGCCTGATGTGAACATGAGCTGACTCAATTTTTTAAGCAGCCCTAATTATACAAGTATTAGTTCAAAAGATATTGATAACTAATTATACAAGTATCGGGTGTGACTTGTATGATGACCTTTAACTAGATCAAATTGAATGTGAAAATAGATTCATAAACGACCCCAAGAAAAAGAAATACTATCTTCATCCCAAAATAAATGTCGTTTTAACAATTTACAAATAGATTAAGGAAGTTTACAAATAGAATTATTGTAGATAGTAAGTTGCAAGGATATTTTTCTCTTCTTTCTTATCGACCCTCTTTAATGAAAATAGTAAATAAGGACAGTTTTAACAGAATATGGACAAATGTTTCTTAAATTTTTATAACGACACATAATTTGAGACAATATATATATATATATATATATATATATATATATGTATGTGTGTGTGTGTGTGTGTTAAAACGACACTCATTTTGGGACATGAAAGGAGGTATTAAAGTTTTAGTTCATCAGACCATTTATTGCTATTGTCACTTTCTTAACCATACAATTTTTGAAACCACATTTAATATACACCATCACATTTATCTTCCAACAGTAATCTCTAATACTACGTCCTCAAATGGGGTGGGTTTCATAAGTCGTTACCTTGAATAAAGAGAAAAACATCTTTACGGTTGTTTTTATGAGTTGGTTAGTAGCCAACTAATACACATTTAATCTCCTTTGCACCATGTTTTAATTTTCCTTATTTGTGTATAATTAAGGCTACATCTTGTATCTATATATAAATTGTAACAATAAAACGTGTATAAAGTTGAAATATCAAAATACAGTAGTCTTAAAACCCCAAATTCTCTCTTTCTCTTTAAATTCTCAATTGCTTGATAATTGATATTTGCTCAATTGATTGTTTGTTTGCTTTTGCTATCACACAACAATTACTCATGCTTTTTAAATGAAAAAAAATTATTTTTTGTCTCATAAAGTTTGTAAGTGAAATGAGAAGTATACAATTTTTGAAATTTGTGCCAAAATGGGACATGTTTCATTTTTATTTATTTAGAATAAGAGATCTACTGGTATTTTTCCTATAATAATTAGCTTTATCATGAATTTGTGGATGAAAATAACCAAATCAAATCAATTAAAGTAAGTTAGTAAAATCATGCCTCCAAATGAAATGCGAAGTTATGGAATTTTATTACACCCTCTATCCAAAAAAGTCCTCTTTTTGATTTTTCACACAAATTAGAAAAGATCATTAATTAGAATAATTTTTTATTAACTGTAGCACTACTTTTTTGTTAATTAATGAGTCATAAAGTGATAAAAACTAGGTATGTAATGAAGGGTATAGTGGAAAACTAAAATAACTAATTTTTTCCACGAGAAGCAGACAAATATTTTGAGATAGTTGGAAAAAAAAAATGATAGGTTTACAAATCTTTCTACAACTACTGCTACAACTAAGTTTTAAGTAAAACAATCTTTTCAAGTATTTTTTTAAATGTGTAACAACTTGTAACGTTGCTCTTATTTCGAGACGAAAGAGAGATATGACCAATTGGTCAATAGTTGGACTACCACATTCATAATGTTTGACCATCTCATCGTTTGGTGAAGCACATTAATTCTAGTAGTGAAGGACAAACCGTTAGACACAATATGCAAAACCAGCAAAAATAGTTCAACACAAGAGAGGATTTTCATGCACTATAAATAGACTTAATTTATAATCAAGAGTGGCATGCATAAAATTACTTTATAGAGCTACTTAACAAAAGCAAAATTAGAGAGAAAATTATGGCAAGAATAGTTAAGAGTGTTTGTACAATGTGGGGTTTATGTTTAGTTTTGATGGCTTTAATTGTAAGCCATGATCATCATGCGAATGCTGCGATTTCATGCTCGCAAGCCGTATCCAAGATGATGCCTTGCTTGCCTTTCTTGAAGGATTCGGGTGGTGTCACGGTGCCTTGTTGCCAAGCCGCTCAGGCCTTGAACAACATGGCTAATACTAAGCCTGATCGCCAAGCCGTATGTGAATGCTTCAAGCAAGCTGCTAAATCTTATAAAGTCGACCCTGCCAAAGCTAAACAACTTCCCCAACTTTGCAACATAAAGTTGTCTGTTCCCATCGACCCAAATGCCAACTGCGCCAAGTAAAATCTCTCTTCCTCTCTCTAGATCGAATATATGATTTTTTGAAGTTTAAGAATTTATTTATGACACTTTTTTGGTGACATGCAGTGCTTTTTGATGGTGGCATGGAGTGATCAGGATGGCTTCGTTGTACTAAAAAGTAGAAATAAGTTTTTTTTTGTCTTATGAAGCAAATTTAAAAATCCATTTCAATTTGTATTAATCAATTTCCCATATGTATCGATCAACAAGATCTATTATATGAGTGGAAACTTATCGAAATTACTTCTGTCATTCCAGGTTTTTTTTTTTTTTAAGATTGGAGGGGACATACACCTTACCACAATCCTTAACAATAATAATATTATTATTATTAATGCTTTGAAAGACTACAATAATGACTATATGGTGCCTCTGATAGTGAGGATTTGAATACCCGACTATTAAAGTATCAGAGTGTCTCTGGTGAACTTGAATACTAGACCTTTCCGTTAAGATAAGTAAGTATCTATATGATGATATTTTGATGAGACATGAATACCCAACCTTTCCATTGAGAGTAGGGAAGTTTTAAGCTCGCATACGTGAGATGTGAGTTTGTGCATCATTCTCTTGAAATGATAATCTATTCTTAAAATCGTATTGAATTGAGCTGAGTTATCACTTATGACCGTTGATGCTATTAAAAACAACTCCAAATTCGAGCAAGACGCAGGTGTACTAAAACACAGTGGCGAAGCCACAACAAGGTCAAGGGTGGCCATGGGCCCTCTAGGCTTTTAGTGATATGCATATTACCCCTTTATATTATGACTATAACATTTTATTATTATATCTTGGTTCCCTTTGAATTCTACGTATTACTTTCTTGAAATTAATTTGGCCCCTAAGAATAAAAAACTTGGCTTTGCCACTGCTAGAACACGCTCCATTTCTTTATCACTCGGCCATAGTTGCATGCTCGTTGTTATATCCTTTTGGTTAGGAATGTTTTGCTAAAGTAATTGGTTATGGCAAACATTTATCGTACACTGATAAAAATGCTTATGGCTTAGTTGTAATAATATATAGGCTTGTAATAATGTGATAATTTGTCATGATAAATTACTCATTTTCTAGTACTTTCATCTTTGCCTTAAAACATTACCTACTTATTGTAAAAAAAATTACCGTCACAAAATAGATTTTTGCTTGATCATTCATTTTGGTAAATGACCTCGAAGATCAACAATATGCCTTTTCGGGTAGGATGAGATTGGGCGTTTTGTGTATTTTCAGGTGTGCGGATAACTTGAGTGTCTATGATATCTTCTCCCCCTATATATCGTCACCACTTTTACTTATCAAAAGTCAAGTTGACTTAAAAAAAAAATAATAATAAATCTATAATTACGCGTCTTTTTAAAATTATAAATCATGACATTTATAATACTCTTAAGCTATGTTTGACTACTCAATACCAAACTTTAGAATTGAATTTGAGCTCCACGAAATTTAGATTATTCTTCCAATTCTAATTTCAAACTCTGAAATTAAACATCCAAACATAGCATTAGAATAGTTTACCAAAAGTTATAATCTCAATCTCTATAACTCAATAAAATTATGTTAAATATCAATTTAAAAAAATTTCAAATGACTTAATAAATAGTAAAAGCGCAACTCGAATTATGGGAGAGAGAGAGTACTTAGTAAGGACCAAGTTTTGTGATCGCAGTGCAAACAATATAACACATACCAATCCCTAGTAGTTGAACTATAGTCAAATCCATCTTTCAGCAAGATCTTTCCAATTCACAGGGATTTCATCCCAAGTGCTGACACCAACGAGCTTCGGAATAGAAAACTCCAAAGTTATAACTTTTCATTAGATAAAGAAAATTCTTCTATTCATAAATCAAAAGGACAATGATAGGTTCGCAAACTATGATGATTCCCTGGTTGAAACGCGATAGAAAGAAAACAGGATAACATCCCCGTAAAATAGTACAATATGGATGGAGTCATTGAGGACGGATGCTAGATTGAGACTGACTGCATCTTGTTGATTGAAGTTTCCGTTCATAAGCGATTGATGACAGCCTCAACTTCAGAAGGGGTGTACAAATGGTAAGTTGGAGCAACCTTTGCAATATCCACGTTATTGGGTGTCACCTGAGATAAAAAAAAAAACATAAGTTTGATTGAACTACACCTTTGAGTAACACAAGCACACAAAGTAGTGCAGATTATGCTAAATGTGCCACTGGCGGGAATTTCTACATGCTTAAAGAGAATTTGATCATGTATAGAATTTGTATACTATACCCAACACTTAGAGGTGAACCTCATTGGCTTTTGTGGAAGTAGAGACAAGATTTTGAATTTCACAACTATCAACTGACAAAGTAATCTAATATCTGTAGGGGTTCAATCTGAGCCAGGTCGTTGGAATACCCGAATCGACTTGATTAGAGTAATACTCAACTCGACTTGAGTTCATCAGGCATGTTTTGCTCAATTAACTAATCAAGTTTGTGTAAGTAATGATGAGAATTTGGGTTCACATCAAGTTACTCGCGAGACGACCCACTACTCATGTACCAACTCGACTCAACTCATTTCGTGTAAATTCGAATAATTCTGTATATTTGTATCATTGAATGTTAATTATATCAAACTTATAGATTTTTGTAAGATTTCTAAGTAAAATATCATATATATTCCAGGAGAAAAGAAAAAGAAAAAGAATGCAGATATTTGGAAGAACTGATGGTTTTACATTACCTACAAAAAATAAGGAATTTTCAAAATTTTCTTAGAGTTAAAAAACAAACTAACAAAAAAGAAAAAGACTAAAGAACCCGTCATACCCAACTCGGCTCGACTCAACTCGAGTTTGATTATACTCATGAGTCGATTAATTTACCTAAATCGAGTTCAACATCTGATTTTGATACCAAACTCAATCTGATTACCACTCCACTCGAAGAAAGTTTACACTTAAACAACTCAACTCGTTTACAGCCTAGATTGATTTGCATTCTTATCCTTGCAAGCTCAAGGTAGATGGAGAAAAGTAACTCTATAGTGGAATAGTCTCCATCTTAGTTAATATCTGCAAATCAAACGGCAGGAGATTCATTGACAGCCAACCTAAGCTGCTCAAAATGCAGCAGTGGGTGCCAGCAATTTCCAGTCTAAACTTTGACAATCATAACATGCATTCTCTCAAAACTAATCAAAGATATCACTTAACAGCAAAAGCCTTTGTCAGCAGAACACTAATATCAAAGGCGTATTTCCTACACGGAGCTAAGCTCTCGAGAATTAAAATACTCACGAAACAATTGACCAAAATAACTTACCTTTTCTTCCATAACTTGCTTCAAGATGGAAAGCGCAATTGTTTCAGCTTCTTTTAATGTCAAGTCCTGCAAAAGCACACACCAATTGGTACTCACAACCAACTTCTATAAGTAACATCTAACAATTTAAGTCATATTCACTTGCATGCAGAAAAACAAATCAAAGGAACTTTCTATCTAGTTGAGGACTAGAGAGCTAAACGTTCTACTTAAAAATATGAAGTCTAAATATTGTAGGAATACTTCATAAGAATGAAAACAAGATAAAACCTTGTTATATTGCTCCTGCAGAGAGCTGTCAGCACCTTCAGAACCTGAACCAATAGCTTTTCCATTGCATTGCCAAAATGTGCCTGAAGGATCTGTATAGTATCTGCAGATAAGAAGTTTCCATAGTCAGTATTAACAGACTACCGTGACATGCTAGCATGAGCATAACCAAATGGACAGCCAGAGACATGAAGTAAGGAGAAAGAAAAGGTGACGCATAATCTCACAAGTGGACCCACATTAGCAAAACAACTGTGAATTGCTCATATTAAATAACAGGTAATAACAGAACATATATTAGTTAGCAAATTATTGTCATGATTTAGGTTTTATCTAATTCATAATCAGAGAACATCTTATCACAATCAATGCCGATCGAGACCATGATAACAAAAGAAAGGGAACTTCTTGAATTTACATGAAGTAAGTTGAGACCACATATCCCTGTCAGGGTTGAGATCGAGCATTGGTTTTCTCTTATTTCTTTTTAACAATAACTATTTGGTTTTCTCTTATTTCTTTTTAACAATAACTATTTGGTTTTCTCTTTGACTAAACTAAATTCTAGAATTTACATGAAGCAAATTGAGACCACATTTATTCATATAGTCTGGATTGAGATGGAGCTGTTACATTCATTCAGTAATCAGTACACTTCTTAACTAGTCAGATTTACTCATTCTTTTACCAGGCACAAGAGCTAGTGGTGCTATATAATTTCAAGTCTGCTGGCCATGGAAGCAGGGGCAGCTTCAGTGGTCTTATGTTACAAGTATTGGGATCTTCAGAGGTTCACAAGGATTTCAAAATAGTTATATAATCATTCACATCAGCAAGTTGATTTAAAGAGAACTTATATTGCTGTGTCGGTAAAAGGATTTTAAGTATCCGAAGTGTCCAAGTAGACATTAGAAAAATGGTTTGTACACTAAAAAAACAACATCTGATATTCTGATATATACGAAACAAGAGATATCAGCAAAGAGGATAAAGTAAAGCAGGTATTTATGTTCTATATATGATTTTAAGATACTGAGGCTATTACCACATGTTTGAGGGGAACCCAGAAATAGCCAGCTTATGGTTAATTGCTTGGACCTCTTTCCTCTTCCTTTTCGGCAGAGCCAAGCAGGGGCGGAGCCAGTTCATGGCGAGTATGAGCCCAGGCTCATGCTGAAATTTGAACCAAATTTTTTTCTTTCCTCTTTCTAACTATTTGGTTTGTTGGTTTTTTTGTGGTTTTCACTTTCTCTCTTTTTGGTCACACTATTTTTCTCTTTATCACTCTCTAATTATTTGATTAATCAATCATTATTCAATCACGAATACAAGACGAACCATCTATTCAAACAAGGGCACGGTATTGCATGACGAAATTTGAAGGGTCAAAGTATAAAAGAAAATGAAATGCTATATATATATATGTATATATACATATAAGAGGAGATGCTCAACTCAAGCCCGTGGAAAATTACAATCACACGGGACACGACCACAGATCTCGTTATCACATATTCATAGTCAATGCCTCAAGCAAAAATGCATTTTCTTCAAATTGAATATTTCTTAATAGGCTCACGATGGCAGAAATCCTGGTTCTGCCACAGGAGCCAAGCAAACATGGGCACTTGATAAACCTACTACACTGACCTTTGAAACCAGCTTTCAAAAGAGAGAAGGGAGAATCCAATGCCCAGCGAAATAGAGAGAAAAAAACATTAAGAAATTGGTACTTACAAGCTGGGACCATTCTCATCATGGCCAGCAATGAGAAGAGATACCCCAAAAGGTCGAGACTGCAAGGAAAAAAAAAAAATCATACATTAGCACATGCGTAAGAATGAAACTACTAAGATGAAGACAAAATCAAGCAGAAGAATGCACAAACGATTTATTACATACTCCCTCTATTCCACATAAAGAGTCTAATTTGTTATAGTCAACTCAATTAAGTTTGAATGCTGATTTATATAAATTTACATGCATTTACAAAATTACAGAAGTTGCAATCCAAAGTATTTCTAATGTAGTTCTTAATGATTGAAATTATATTACCCAAAACAAAACAAATGTATGTTGAATATTGGTTTGATAAATAGTATTATCTTGATGTACAACTCTTTATTTATTTATTATTATTATTAACAGGTTCATGGAAATGTTAAGCACACAATATGAATTCTATCCTTCAGTAAATAACTATAGTTTACAATGGCAGCTCATAGAAATTAACAAGTTGGAATAATAGTAATGGCCAATTGTTAAGCCCTTAATTGCATGAATAGAAGTTGATACATAAATGAGACAGGTTCCGCTGTGCATGAAGTGGAAGTGTTGCCAAGATCTTAAATTTCAGCGAGATACAAATAATTGACACATGAGGTATCGGAGTCTCAAAATGCTTTTGTTGGAGAAAGACAGATATTAGTTGCGGCTCAAGTGGCAAATGAATGCGTTGAAGCTAGAATTAACCGGGGCTTCTATGTAAGTTGGACATCGAGAAGGCATATAATCATGTGAACTCGGCTTTCTTGGATTACATGTTGGAGTGATTGGGCTTTGGTAGGAGATGGCCGAATGGATTCTGTCGTAGATATCAACTGTTAGATTCTCTAGTATTGGTTAGTTCCCCGGGTTTATAAGTTTAGTTTTTGTCTCTTTCAGTGTTAATCCTAGTGTACATGGATTGCACCCCCTTGGCGCTCCTTAATACTATTTGTTTATTTATCAAAAGAGAAAAAGTAAAATCATATACTAAACCATTCTACTTAAGCTCAAAGCCAACAATGTTCTTATAACACAAGTTGCAATAACACTCAGGTTTTTGCATCCCTAGAATTTTCTACAATGAAAAATACACAAGTCTAGCTCAATGGCTAACTACATCCTGGCTTCACGTAAGTTAAAGGTCTTGCAATCAGTCCCTAGCTCCAGTGTAAAATACAGGGGACAGAGTCCAAAGTTCATTTTTAGACCCATGACTTTACTTTTACAGATGTCACAAGGAGAAGCAAGTTCACACACACAAACAGGAAATTGCCACTGAACACAGCACATACACAGAGGTCTCCAAGAAATATGAGCCCAAAATCATGCTCACAGAAAACTATGCACTCATTTAGCATACAATTTTGGATTTTGTATCCTGGATTTCTATCCAATATATTTTTTCATTGTAGAACTTGTATATGGACAGAGATTTCTCATTCACTTGTGTACTTTCATAACCCAAACCAATAGGAATTTGGATGAATTGGGTGCAAAAGAAAATAAGGGAAATTTGGAAAGTAACCATTAATTGCATTAAGTGACTCACCTACCTAACCATTAATTGCATAATCCAACTAATCACTATATCTCAGCCTTTTATTTTTAATCCAATGGATAATATAATAGTAACCATCAATCGTTAATGAGAGAAAGTAACCATTGAAAACTCCTTGTATATTGGGTTAAGTTCCTCATTAAACATAGAGTAAATACTTCAATAACCTGCATCCCTTCTTCAATAAAGCTTGAATAGAAGAAATTGAAGATCACTTATGCAGGTGGAATCCCTTACTAAACTTATGGATATAACAGCTGGTTAATTCCATAACCACTTAGATCTCCTTTTCTGACCAAAGAAGGTATTTAGGAATCAAGGGTTAGCCAATTAATCAGCCATGCTGTAGGTTAGGATCACTATGAAAGCTGAGTTTGCTAATGGCTAGTGAATGGCACATCAGATCATTACAAGCGATACAACATGAGTTTCATGTAAAACACCATGAGTCCCATAAAGTGACGGAAACATAAATTGACAGTTAGCTTTAAGAGTAAATCATGCATATTGAATCTAAAGGAATCATAGATATCATAATAAGAACTAACCATCGATTCTTCATCCCCTTCACCAAATCGCAGGGCCAGATCACAGAGGGCTTGTGTAGTTGACTCAACGGTCATAGGCTCACCATATGAAAACCTATGATTCTAAAAATATGTGGAACTAAACAATCAGTGAGTAATGACAAGGAAAACTTAATTAATAAAGAAAGCTGAAGTGATGTTATTGTTACCTGAGTTTCAACTCGTGCATGCTCAACAAGTGTACGGGCATCTGCAATCAATCCACTCATTGCACAACCTATATGCTCATCAATTTCCATAATCTTCTCGACACTGCTGGGCTCCTGAAAGAACATTGGAAATATTGTATAAGATATAATCCAACTTACAAAGAAAAGAACAAAAAGAAACAATCACTTAATTATCAAGGAAGCATAGCCTTTCGGACCTCCATACAAACCAAGTACTGGATGCAAGGAACCAGGACAATTAACAGTGACTTACTAATAGCGGCAAAAGGCAGCTAACCTCTTAGGGTCCCTCATTCATGTAAATTGTATTTGTTTAATTAATTATCAGCCCACCTTCATTTAGCCATGTAAAACATAAAAAATTCACTTCATCTTCCTGTACACCTTCACCATTCAAGCCAAGCTAGACTCACCATTCATCATATCTATCCACCTTAAGCTCCATAAGTACCTTATCAGCTAACTATCACCACAACTACCCATTAAATCCACCACCTATTACTGATGTCTGATGCCACCAGGAGAGTCAAGATAATAGCCCCATCAACACTAATACCAACCTCACCATGCCACCCAAACCATTGTTAACTTCAGGGGCATTCCAACAGCACTACTCTGTGAGCTGCCCAGCCACAATTCAGACCATAACCAAATGCCCCATCACCATCTCTCTGTTGCGGAGATCAACAAAAATATCCAGAGAAGTCCAGAGCAAACACTCAAAGCTTCCACTCCATTATAAATGGAAAAGATACCCAAAAAAAAATGGGTGGGGATTTTAATTGATTCTAAGGAGAAGCTTGGGTATATCAATCTACCTTGAGCAGATGTTGACGAACTTCAGAAACTCATACACGAGATAGATGTAAGGTGATGTAGAGATGTGACATGTTTTGGTGTATTTAGACTGAACATAATGCAAAGAAATTTAGGATCATTATTGCCACTCACATAATTGGAAGATGGATGCTTTCTTTGCTCCTATTTGGGCTTCGGCAATGGAATCTTTAAAGAGGAGTCTAATTCAGACTTATAACATGTTAGAGATTTGAGAGCTGTACTTCACTGACATGGAGCCTTTAGGGAAGTTATTTTTATGTTTATCTTTTTTCGGTTTTATTTTTCCACACTATAGCTGACTACTGATACATAGATTGTTCATTCTTCTCTTCTCTAATAAAATTTCTTTTTGAATAAAGATAAGATAAAAGAGGTCAATGGAAATGCACTTCAAGCCCCTCATGACCTTTGAAGCATGACATAGTGGTGGCTCTTTCCCTCTCAGCTGGCACAAACTGACTCTGAAGCCAACACACTATTGCACTAACCATTGCAATGTTAGATTATATTTCAATCGGGCTGAAAATGTGGTCTTAGAAGTGATTTTGCTCTTCAATTACATCGGGGCTCTTTTTTCCAACTGAAGTTTCATGGGATGATGACAAAATTATCTTGTTCTGTCTGACGATGTTTCTTGTTGGCACAATGGTGACAGTCATGGCTGTTAAGGTTGCTGGTGGGCCAGTGTGACAATAAGTGGTGGTGGCACCCATGAAAGTAGAGAGAGCCCATAGAAGATCATGAGAGAGATCAAATGGAGATATGGGATACAGAGAAAGAAAGATAGAAAAAAAAAATACTCATTACCATATGGAAATTCTTCGATGACTGTGGGATAGGACCTCAGGACAAAATTGCCACAAGTGTGCACATCACACACTAATGCAAATCGACAGTGACTGGGGAGGGGGGTGGTTGCCTCCATTAAGGAAACCCTTGGGAACTTCTTGAACTACCTACGAAGTGACCCTAAGGGCCCACAACCCCGTAGGGAACACTTCCAACAAAGTGATAACACCAGGAAGTCAATCACCCTTAAGCAAACGACCACTCAGGTTATCAACACCAGGAACCCGTTAAACTCTCAATGTGCTTATACTAAGAGTGCCACCCTGACTTGCAATCACCTCTGACTTCTAAATTACCACAATATGTCAGTGTCCTGGTGTATGACTAGCAAGACTAACTTGCTTAAAGGTTGGCCATGCACAACTTATTTCCTGCATTAATCCTCAAATGCTTCAACTATTATATAATGATCATACGCCTACAGCCTCTCCCACCTCTATTTAGTGAATGCTAATTAAGATGTCTACCATTCATTTGATTTATAACAAAAAATTACATTCCATCCATTTACCCAATACCACTCTAGTCTAGTCTTTTTTTTTTTCTCTTGATAGAAAAAGAAAAATTATATTAAAAAGAGAGAATGAAGAACAAGCAAGAGGGATGGGCAGGCAAATCAGAAAACAAATCAAAACAAAAGCGCCCTCCAATCCCGCTGCATAACTGTAATAGGAACCCCACTAAAAGCACCACGAGCACGAGCACTAGCTTAAACGGACGCGAGGAAGACCACCTTATTTCATAAAAGGCTAATGGGTAGGCGCTTATACTCGAAGATGCGGGAATTCCTATTAAACCTAAAAAAAGGAGCAAAGATCCCACAAGCCAAAAAAATCTGCCCTTCCTTACCTCTAACAAAACACGAAAATGCTCTAGTCTAGTCTCGGACTACTTTTCTAAGCCATGGAGTCCAAACAACCACCTTACCACCAGGAATTCATGCCTGATCTTCTTCGAGTGTCAAGACAATCAAGTTCTAAGATCACAAGATATCTGACAAAGAATTACAAAGATTTTAAAATTTTATTTTCCCCTAACAACTCCCAATGCTTTGAGAACTCTATAGTATCACTCTCATCACACAATTATCCAAGTTCCAGACAAACTGCACTCATTTATTTAGAGAAGTTTTAGCAAATGTATCATGTTGGAACTTGAAAACATAACATCCACAAGCCTCAGCTGGTAGGAATTTGCAAGTTGACAGAAAATATGCAACATAGACGTTCTTTCAACTCTAGTTCTGTAAAACCAAGAGAGTGATTCCTACTATCAAGCACATGTTTGACCAAAAATATTTCATTTTGCTTTCTTCAGCCAGAAAAAATAAAGAAAATAATATTTTCCATTTGCAAACTACACAAATTCTATCTTACATGTTTCTCAGGTAACCTAACTGCAAGAATGACTCCATTACATTATCCAATCAGCATATATTTGGAAGCCACATGACCTCCAAAAATTTTATCAGGCATACCAAATATAATATCAAGACAAATTACAACATTGTAACAGCTGGGACAATAACAGTCAAGGAAAATGAAAACAATACAAACCAGTAGTGGCGATGTAATACGTTTCTCAACAGCAAGAACCACCCCTTCCTTAGTCTTCAAACCAATTGCTGTTGAACCCAACTGCAATCATGATCAAAATCAAAACACGCACACTTAGGAAGCACTTTAACCTCATTTAGGCAACTAAATAGAAACTAATCCAACAGTCCAGCTACACAGAAACACACGCACAATTACAAAGAAAGCACATTTAACAGCACTTCCAAAATTAAATAGAATCTACAGGTACACTCAAAGTAACACAAACACACAACTTGGAAAACACTCTAACCTCATTTCAATAGCTAAATTGAAACTATACACACACACACACACACCCCCACTCAAATCGTCACTCACTTGGAAAGCACTTTTAACCTCATTTTGATAACAAAACTAAAACTATACACACACGCGCAAGCATTTAAAGAACCTAAATCTCATTTCCACAATCGAATTGAAACTACAAAGACACTCAAACACACTCAGAAAACACTTTAACCTCATTTCAACATATATATTGAAGCTATAAGCCCACACACACACACACACGAAATGACATTAACCTCATTTCCACAAGAAAACTGAAACTATACCCACACGCGCAAGCGCACACACACACACACACACACAAACAATTGAAAGCAATTAAACCTCATTTCCGCAATTAAATTAAAACTACACACACAGAGAGTAATGAAGGAATTACCTTGATGGCCTCAATGGCATATTCAACCTGAAACAATCGACCTTCAGGAGAGAAGGTATTAACACCTCTATCATACTCCGTCCTACAATCAATTCAATTCCACCACCACCATCAACAACATTCTAGAGTGAGAAACAAGCATGATTTTCGAATTGATTTAATACAATAACACGCCGGCGATCTCTTGCAAAAAACAAACAAGATTTATCGTAGAATTACCTTGTTAGAAACATCTTTGATCTTACTCCACTCAGCAGTTGATTAATTGAAGAAAGAAGTTCTTAATAAGTATAGATGACGAGGGCTTGTGAAGCAAGGCTAATACCACAAAGAGGGCAGCAATGGTAGAGTAGGAGCGACATCAGGTCGGGTCGTCCGGTTCGGGTCTGTATGAATCTTACTGGATCATACGCCCAATAGATGAGCGTTACTCTGCGTTAGGTTAGATAATGGGTTTGACAATGGCCCAATATGTTGTTACTAGCGTGATTAAATGTCGTAAATATTAAGTATGACCTTAAAACTCAACAAATTGTGTTATATGACCATTGACTAATAAGTGATACAAACTTCTCAAAACCTAACAAGTCTCTCATTTATCCTCACGTCTTCACCCTTTGCACGGTCTCTGTCTCCTCTCCACCCTCTGCCTTCATCCTCCGCCTCCATTGCAGCAAGTATGTCTCTCTCTCTTCATTCTCCCTTCGGCCTCCGCTTTCATTGTTTCTTCTTTTCGCACACATACTACCTCATTATTCGTTGAATGACTCTAGTGTCGTTCGAACAAACTCTAGGGTCGTTCGAACAAGTCGTTGAATGACCTTAGTGTCGTTCGAACGAACCCCTAGTGTCGTTCGAACGAACCTTAAGATCGTTCGAACGAATCGTTGAACGACAACAAACCCTAGGGTTGTTCGAACGAGTCGGTGAACGATACTATGTGAGTCCTTAAAAAAAGGGTAGTTTGGATTTTTTAAATAAAAAGGGTCTTAAAAAATGTTTTGAAATAAATTAGGTTTTATAAGAAGTTTAAAGGTTTGACAAGGCTATATGTGAAAAACTCTTTGGTTAAATTCCAGCGTCACCCTCTTAATTTTGGACTTTTGGGCCCCGCTTCGAGTTTGGACCTTGACTTCACACATTGAAAAAATAATATTCCTTTCGTTTCGATAAAGTCCACTCTTCGTTTTAAAAAGTTAATATATGAATAAATCAAATTAAAATTTGACAAACTCTAACAATATTTTCGTAAATAATATCTTATTCACTAAAAACTACATTAATAAATGCTATGGATTACAATTATATGATTTTGTAAAAATAAATAAATTTATGTAAATCGTCGATCAAACTTTAATTAAATTGATCCAAAAAAATTAATAGTGTACTCTTTAATTGGAACGGAAAGAGTAATAATAATAATAAAATTTGGATAAAATGCACCAAACACTCCAATACTTTGTCATAATAGGAAAAAGTCTCTATACCTGGCTATCACGATTTTTTTGTTCGTGTACAATTTTTATCACCCTCGGACTGTCCTTACATCTATTTTTTTGTTAAGTGGGATTTATTTCCGACACGTGCCCGTCAGGTGACTCACTTTGAAAGGTATTTTCATCTGCCTACTCTTTCTTATTGAAAAAGACCGGATTATCCCCATTTAATTTATTATTTGAACTAGCTATAGAGGTGGTATATTGATAATTACAAATTTAATCTATCTTTTTATACGTAACTTTATGATTAGTTTTCCTATTTTTACCTGTAAAACCTATCTTAAATTTGTTTTTTATGCGTAATTTTTAATTTGTTTTTAATATTATTAACAAAGAGAAAAAGAAGAGAATGTCCAAGTGAACAGCTTGAGAAAAAGTACCTTGTCCACGTGAAGAGCCTCGTATGGTTTGTTTTATAATGTACTTTATAATTAATTGGTTGCAAAATTGTTAGGACATTTTGTTTAGATTAGTTTTGATGATAATATTTAAGTTAGAATCATTCCTAAATTATTAGAATTTTTATGTACAAGAGTTTTCAATATTTTTCACTAATAAGTGTTAGAGCCCGTTTGGTCATGTGTTTTGGCTTATTTACAAAAATTATGTTTCAATGTCGTATTGAATTGATATCCCAAACACATTTATAAGAAAAGACATATGTTTTTAAAAACACTGCGTTTACAAAACGCTGCACCAAACGGGATCTTAGTTTTTTTTGAAAAAGTTACGTGCTGGAAACAAGTTATGAACATCAAAACAACTAAGATCAGCAATAGTAAAACAACTAAGATCAGCAAACACCAAAACAACTAAGGGCAAAAATAGTAAACAACTAAGATCAGAAACAGCTATGAACAGAAATAGTTATGATGGAAACATAACTGTTTGTTATCCAAAAAATTCATTAAGGGCGATAAATTAAGTCATTTCAAGATGTTGTTATAAAGAGAAACCCTAATTAGGGAAACACCAAGAATATGAGAGACAAAAGGGTTTGTGAGATAAGGAACAAAGCAACTCAAACTGAACAAGACCAAATAACAGCTCTTACACAGAAAATAAAGCTCTAAAAAGAGATAAGATATGGTTGAAAAATACAAAAGAGCATCAGCAACAAAAAACAGAAAAGAACTGACACTTTCAACATTGAAGGATCACATCAAGGATAGTTCATACAAAAGAATCAATAACCACTTCAACGCTGGGAATTTCAGCATCAAAGATCTACAACAGAGCTTTCATAATTAGACTACTTAAGAGTCATTTCTTAGAAAGCAAAATCGTCTTCTTTGTGAACTTAGTAAAGTGTGTTAGTTGGGCTGGCAACTAGTAGAGGAAAAATTCCTTTTAAGAATACTAGTTGAGTTGCCAGCTAGTAGAGAAAAACAAATGTTTTTTCTTTTCAATAATCTGTGTATTTGAAAAAAAAAATATAGTGGATTATTGTCCTACAAGAGTCAGAGGGGTGTGAGGGGTGGACGTACATAAGATTGGAGATCCGAACCATTTTAAAATTCTTGTGTCAATTTCTCTAACCCTCAAACTTTTTACTTACTGCCCTGCATATTTGCTATCTACTACATTTACTTAATTAGCCTAATTCTATTATTTAATTACTTCCGTTGTGTATAACTTTTTATCAAAGTTAGATTATCAAAGTGATTAATTATTGCATTATGTATAAGGGACCTCTCAAAAACCAACTCAAGGAAGAAGATGAGCTATTTAGAGCATCACCAATGCAAATGTTAATATGAAAAAAATTGATTGTCACCTAAGATTTATACATTTTTTTCACATTGCCGATGAGACTCTTGATGTTTTGATATTTTAGTTGAAATTATGATTACATCCTAGTTAGCATTTTTCTTATTAAATTTAAAGAATTCTCCCTTTTCTTTACTATTCTAGTGGTGAGACCCATGCTAAATAAGATCAAATCTACATTGGAGAGATCTCTTTTAAATGAATGAAGAGATAAAAATTGTGGCATGTAATTATGGGTGTTAATTACTCACAACCACATGAGATCAAATCCACAATTGGATTGATGATGGTGCATATCTTTTCCAAGCATATTAATATTTCAAAGCAATCCTTCATGGTCTGGGCATGCACCTTGTGATGAAAATCTTGTACACTAATGCTGAGTTGTGCTCTTTCAAATTAAATTATACCCCATAAGATTTGAAACCTTCTCTATCTACACCAAAAATTCACATGGGGAATCGAATTAATGAATTCCTAATTCCTCCTTGTGAAATAGAAAGCCTTGCCACTCCTTCTCGGTCAATCCAATTTCAATTCCGTCCAAATATGTGAGAATAACTGGAATTCCTTATACCGATCGAATCATTCTCATCCCCTCTCTCTCACGTTCAAATTATTGGCTCATAAGCCATCGTTTAATTGTGCTGTGATAATGTTCTAGACGGAATTTGCAATGAGATAGATTAGTTGCGCAACCTATGAATCCTAAGTACCATTCAGCTAGTTAGCATCTAATTTAGTTACAAATTATTCTTTTTGCTATTGGTATGTAGGTACGCTGTCAAATACTCCCTCCATTTTACCAAAAAAGTCCATATTTGAAAAATCAAAGTAATTATTAAGCAATATATTAATGTCATTAAATTTGGTCATAATTACAAAAATACTTAAGCATAACCAAGATGATTACAACATAAGTGGAGAGTAAAGATGAAATATTATTAAAATTGTAAGCATAATTTTTTGAAAGTAAATTTTTTAAGCGAAATATTCTAAAATAGTATAGTGGATTCTTTGTCTGAAACGGAGGGAGTAACTATCTTTTTGATGGTTGAGTTGTCTCAAAATTAAGAACATTAATGACAATGGAATTGACTCTGGTCGGGCTTCCGACCAATTAATGTACTTTTTTGTTTTTGATCATTTTTGTCATTAGTATAACGGTATTTGTGGGGGTCACTGGTCAGTTGATGTTTTGCTTCCCGTGGCTAATTAATCTTAATCTTGTTGAAACATTTTGATTAATATATATGTTCCCTCTTTCTCCTTAATTTAATTTGGAAAGCGAATTGGTTTCATTTTGTATGTTTTATCTTCAAGTTGTAGATATATGGAAGGACCCACTAGTAGAAAACGAAGAACGCTTGATCATCGAGGGGATCGAAAGATGGAGATAACACTTTTAGATGCGATTTAAACGCACAAAATATTGTTGGATACATGCATGGTGCTCGATCATTCTAAATAGAGATTTGGAATCGATCAGCATTTGACAATACTAAAGCGGATATTGAAATCAAGATTGATATGGAATTGTAACCCGTCGAGGGTTGTTGATGCTTCAGCCTCCAACAATAGATTCCTCCGATAAAGCAACGTTGCACTATGTGTCTAGATATGATTAAGCGTTTAGGCTAGATTTGCATGCAAAGGCTAGCTAGCTAGACATATAAGTTCTGTACGTTCAAGTTTAATTTTAGTTTGTTTGTTCAGTGTATGTGTATTTGTCATTCTTACTGAAAAGCTATCAATTGCTTGGCAATTAAACTTTGTTGTTAATGATGATTATGAATTTAATTGGTTTCTCAAGGCAAAACTTTGTTGTTAATGATGATTATGAATTTATTTAAATGATTGGATTTATTTGTTGTATGAGTTGGGTCTCTTTTATACCAAACCAATTCATATCTAGAAAAATAACTTAATAATGGAATTAATTTGAGCTACCAAATACAGGCTGGATTAGATAACAAGAGGAATAAATTAATTAGTTTTATCTATTCTCTACCAAACGATGAATAACTCTTTATCCATTATAAAATAATATGTCGGATGAAACAATCTATTCTCTAGTACTAATTAATGTTATCATGGCTTTTCTACCAACCCCCAAAATAATTATATTTCTACTTTTTTGAATGTATATCTTCTCGCTCATTAATTTTTATACCCCAAAATAATTATATTTCAACTTTTTAGAATTTATATCTTTTTGCTCACTAATTTACTTACTCTATACGCACTTGATTACATTTTCACATGGATGTATATATATTGCACAATGCACATCAAATATTCACACACACACACACACCCCAACACAAACACTCTCTCTCTCTCTCTCTCTCTCTCTCTCACACACACACACACACACACACACACACATTGGTATACAAAACTTTAAAAGAAGATGGCTAGAAGCATGAAATGGGTGATGTGTTTGGTGGTTTTAGTTTTGATTTCAAACAGAGTGAATGCAGATATTAGTTGCACTGATGCCTTAACAAATGTATTCCCATGTCAAGATTTCTTGCTAGGTTTTGTCAATGGGCCTAGTGCTCCATGTTGTGCTGGAATGCAAATCTTAGACAAAATAGCCAGTGTTTCACAATCTGATCGCAGAGCTATTTGCCAGTGCCTTAAGACCGCGGCACAGTCTTTGCCGATTGACCAAGATAACGCCAAGCAAATTCCAGCACTGTGCAAGCTCACCACCACCGTTGCCATCGGACCCAACGTTGATTGCACCAGGTATTGTTGATAGAGTAATACTATATCTACAGAATTTAGTAACATAACTAATTAGTACCCATGCAATGCACGGTTTTAATAAAAAAAAATTTACAATATATATATATATATATATATATATGTATATGTATATATATAAATTATTGGAAAGATAGAAGTTAATGGAGAGATTTAAAAATAGTGAGAGAAATGAACAAAATTAATGGAGAGAGAGAGAGATAAGAAATAAATGATGATGTTTTAGGCGGAAACAAAATTAACCTAGTGCTGCCATGTAGAAGCGATGGTTCATACTTTAGTAATAAATAATAGATTGATTTATATTATACATTAAAATATTGTACCATAAATATATATAATGTATAACATTTAATGCACAATGTGAGCCATATTTCTATTGCTAAATATTGTAGATATAACATTTTCCTTGTTGATATAGTTAATCTTGTGTTGAGTAATTAATGTTACGTAATTTAATACTCTATCCGTTCCAGAAGAAGAGTCCTTTTTTTGTTTGTCTTTTTGTTCATTGATCATAACCAAACAAAATCACTGATTTTGCAATTGAGGGTATATTAATATCAGCTTCTAAATAATTGTCTACTTTCTTTTTTTGTCTGTTCTAAAATAATTATTTTTTTAAAAATTTTTATTTTTAGAAAATATTTTTACCATTTTATTTTTACTTTTTCTTTTATTTAATGATGGTCTCACATGCACATACATTTTAAAAAAATTACATATTATACTAATATTTATAATATAATATAATTATTTTTTTTTAATTCTTGTGTTCAGCCAAATATAACAATTATTTAGGAATGAAAAGAGTATTTTTCTCATTTTGATTGATGGACGTCCGATCAACTCCGTACTTTCGTACGAGAGTCAAGAATATAGATCAAAATACAAAAACCAAAACTTAAGAAAGTTGTTAGGATTTCATATGAAGAGGAGATTTTTTGATCCGATTAAAAGACCGTACTAAAAAGTGATGGGTATATATCTCAAATATATATTGAGCAATGTTATTCTTACATTTTAACCTAATGCATTATACGAACTACCAAGCGTGTAGATTAGTTGGTAAAAGACTGTTCTAGTTTAATCATATGTTTTGAGTTCGAAAAAAAAAAAAATTATATGGTTGTATAACACAACTAACAATGCGCTTGTGAGACAATGTAAAATAAGGTTTATTTATTTATTTATTAAGTTTCTTGCACATATATTTATAAGATGCCTAACAAATTATCCTCCTTTATTTATAAAAAAATAGCTAGGGGGTTTAAATTGATTTCTTCAAATCAAATGCTCATCTTTGTTAATTTATGTGATGTGCAGGATCTGATGGAAGAGATTTTTCCGCTCATGAGATGATTTTGCAAGAAGTAGTAGTAATAATTGAAGAATATTATCAGAGCAGAAATTATTTCTGTCTCTGAATAAAAAGTAATGACATATCATGTTTTCTTCATGTTTATTATGGTATCAATTACAAGAAGACTCTTCCATGTTAATTAGAATTACTATATCGGAGAGAGTTACTTGAAGCAAATGGAGACCAAAGGCTTGTTTGGTAGTTGAGTAGGGATAATCAGTATTATTAATTTCGGTGCTATTAGCGTCCTTACTATTAATCTTTACTTATATATTGGGATAATTTTGAGATTAAAATTGTTAGTCACGTAATTTTTTTAGTGAGAGCGCTAATAATATCACCTTCTTTCTTGGCATTATTAGCGAGGGGATAAAGATTATATTCAGATAGCTAGAGGGGATAAAGATTATATCCGGATAACTCGTGTTATTAGTCCCAACTGCATATACATACCAAACATTTGAGAATTCAACTTAATAATCTTATCCTACCTTTTTTCAGTCTTAACCATCACATCGTTTTATTTTCTCGAAACCACTCTCGTGGAACATAAGAGTGCTCCTTTTACAAGTCTATTTCTTGGACTTAATTTTGATTTTCTCTCTCCTTGCCTATCAATTTTTTGGTATCTTTTTTCTTTTTCCTTCAATTTTTACAAAACAAAAATTCAAAACTCAAAAACCAATTTCAAAGCTACTATGTCAAACATGCCCCGAACATTGGATATTGAGATTCACATGGTTATTTAGGGACGATACTATGGTTCGTCCCGAGATTTAATTTGTAGACGACTCACGCTAACGGAGTTAAACGGGACGTAAGGATTATGCGTCATGTAATGTGGTAATTAGTAGTATTTTAGTCTCCTAGAATGTGGGATGACGAATTGTTGGGATCGTGACCCGGTAGAACTCGACTTGGGTTGAAACATTAGTTGATTATGAAGCACGTTGAATCGTTGACTTAAACCTTATGCCTTAGCAGGAGTAAATTATCTATATTAATTTGTCCATAAGTTTTATCTAATAGTCATGCCCCTTAGTGCATAACATTTCTCATGAGATGTATAATCTCAATTGTCGATTGATGAGTTGGGTATATTCTAGGTAGTCAATGTACACCTTGGTTATCATTCCAATACGGACGAGGTGACTTGTAGGGAGTCGTGATATGTATAATACACGACGGATGCGATTAGGTACATATATTTGTTGGGTACTTATAGATCGTGCTTGATGCGATTAGGTACATATATTTATTTTGGGATGCGAGCACCGGTCCCTCTGTGATTTGTGTATGGCAGCATCAGCACAATCATCTATTTCTATTCGTTGGTCGATATTGGAAAATATGTCCAGCATCAGCGGCACAGTTGTTTATTTTGATTCTCTGAAGCAGAAGCGCAGGAATCTATTATTACTATTATCTTGTTGGATAACAACAGAGGCATCTTTTATAGTTCTGTGAAGCAGCAGCATAATCGTCTTCTACGACTTCATGGAGCTATAAGGTCGAAAGTATTTCAAGGGATTTCGGAGGTGTGCCTCGAATCCACTGTATCCACCTTTATGTGTTTACTTCACGTTTTATGTGCTTCCTATACGAGCGAATGTTGGTCATGGTCTCCAACCAGTACATGACGGTTGGTGGCTACTGAGCCTCTCGTGAATATAGGGTTGGTTATCTTATGTGCTACAACCTGTTTATTATCATGTTGTATTGATGTGCATAATGCCATGCCATATTGCTGCATTAGTAACTTACTGAGTCTTTGACTCATTCCTTCCATTTGTTTTTCCTTAGTTTGCAGGATACGTTCCAGTGCAGTGAGGCTTTGATTCGAGTAGTACTTAGATTATTAGTTATTTCTATCACCTGTATTTGTGTGATCGTGGGTTAAACTGAGTTATGTAAACTTAGTATGTCGGGTAGAGATATTTGTATTGTATAGACTTGTATTTTGGCAACGACATGTGGAGTTGTGCCGGTTGTATTCCTTTTATGACTTCAGTTTTCTTGGTTAGTATGGCCTTGTGCCCGTTGGGATTTTATTTATGGTTTTCATGAGCATTTTTACTCGTGGTGTTGTAGTTATTGTTATTCTCCGGTGCTTGTTTAGCCGTGGAGGTTCTTCATAGTTGTGGTATTATATTTATTCGAGCTTTGAAACTCATGTTCTTTTAGTTATTCCGCTGCTTGTTTTTGGTTTGAGCTTTTGTGGCTCGCTTTATTTAGTTCTTTCAGCTACTCTTCTTCGGTTTGGTGCTCCGAGTTGGGGTTTAACATCGAATCTTGGACTCGGGTCGTCACAGTTGGTATCAGAGCTTAAGTTAGCTGTCCGCCAGGATAGGATCCTCGGCTTAGGTGGTTTGGTTATTGGGTTGCGCGTTTAACGTCGAATTTTGTGTTAAGTGTACCTTGGATATTGGTAAGTTGTAGAGATAGTCCATATAGGACTGGATTAGTTGGGTTCTTACGCTCATGAGAGCGGAGACTAATGACTGTAGTCGGTTGTTTCTCTTGTGGAGATTGGTGAGTGCGCTTTAAATCTTCGCTAGGATGTTGACGATTAAGTGTGAGTCGCTTGATAAGTTTAGTTTTGAGATCTGACCATTATTAGATGTCTTGTTGACTTTTGAGATGTATAGATGAGATGTTTTAAGAAACGTCTTAGACTTGAGATAGCAATCATTTAAGGAAATAGAGGTGGAAGACCTGAGATTCTGGGTCACGAATCCACTAGTGTTTATCGTGGAGTGTCAAGTTACGATAGTGCGAGAATAAGAGTCTATACTAACTTAGACGCTTTATTTTTGCATATCACATCATGAAATGCGACACTTGTACATACTAGAGACATTGTGTCACACAGGTGCATTTGCTTGTATTTGATACTTATGTGTTAGTATTGTGTGAGTTGTTTTGCTTGGTTGAACAGGAGTATTTATGGGTATGCGATTTGCCATTTGTGACTTGTATATTGTCATGTGTGTTATATGTTTGTTAAACCTTAGAGATATAGAATTGATAATTAGCCACCCCGGTGGTGAGCGTGTGATTGCTATATTGTATGTGACATGATGTAGACTGGATACATTGTATTAATTTAGTCTTGCCTTTCAGATTTTTGCGATACGAATAGATCGTGTCACCTTGTGCGTATGCCCCTTGGCATAGTGAGGTGGTTGTCTTTAGAACCCTACGTGCATGTTAATTATGTTGGGTTGAGAATCGAGAACGTTATATTGATAAGTATGCCTTAGTTGAGTCACTTAATGTGTTTCACTTCCTTTAGAGATTTAATGTCTCTGTTGTATGCATATAGCAGAATGGCACAAACTAGGAAGACTGCAAGGATGTCAGTCATGCCCCCCGACCGTATTTCAACTCAGACTCGCATTACGAGAACTGAGAGAACTTGAGGACCAACTGAATGTGGACCTAAGTAAGACACCTCGAGTGGAGCAATTGACCCCACCGAACCCTCTTGCACTGACCTAAGACTCCAATAGAGCGAGTCAAGGTTAAAAGGTGAGACCTTGTGATTGAAATCCGTAAGAGTCATATTCATCGTGACTTATTCTATTATTTATTCGTTTTCCTATTATTGGACTATCTTGTGTACTCTGATTGGGTACTCATACGTTAGAATATTATATCTTGTAGTTAACTTGAGAATGCAATCATTATGGGTGTAAGACACCCTATGTTTCGGGTAGCGTGGATAGTATCCGACATTGGTATCCGATGATACCGATCCTTTCTGTCGAACGAATTAGAGTTTGAAACTCATGTTATTATTTATGTTGACCTTGTGGTTTATCGACATTAGTATTCGTGGCATGAGCATGTTATCTCGCGATCCCATTGACATTTTATTTCGTTAACTTGTATTATAGCTAGTAATATTATTATCCACGGTAGAGTCAGTATGACTCGCATAACTTCGAGGTGTTACATGTGTGGCACCATTTGACCCAAGCCTATTTCCTTAATGATAGGATGCCGTCGTATAACCTTGTGAACTTTAGGGTTGTATTAACCCGGACCTATTTGATCGCGGGATTTCCCTTGACTAATTGCTAAGAGTTGTACCACGGGAAGTTGAGATTTGTTTAGCGCTGCGGAAGTGTGGCGTTGGGATGTGTCCGAAAAGGGTTAGTATGACACTTTGAAGTGTACTCTGAACCTGGACTTGACTAGAGACGGTAGTTAGTCTCGTAACTAAACGCCGAGATTTCTTGCGTCTTGAAATTTCACCTATTCGTTAAGAACCTTGCGCGTGAGTAATACTTGAGGTTGATGACCTCTAATGTGGACCAACTCGCCTTATTTGTTAGGCTTCCACTCCCTATCAGTAGTGGTTTGATGGAGTAGGCTATGGTATAGCCTTGTTGTGATGTATGTTTTCCCCGTGAACGTTTGATCCTTGAATTCGTGGTCGAATTCTTTTAAGGGGGAGAGGATGTAACACCCAGACTCAACTTTTTCCCTAGATCATTCGTAATCTCTCTTTATTCACCTTAAACCCTCGGAGAGTGAGGTGTCATGCTTGTTAAGCGTGGTGTGTTGAGTTGAGAACCGTATTTGACACGTAATTGAGCTACGTTGTGTCGTGCGTTATTTCTGTATTCGTTCGAGACTATTCTCGACATCGATTATCATTTGTATACCTTGTATATCCCCCACGTTAAAGTTGTCTAGCCTTGGTTTAGAGTCACCCTAGAATAACAAGCATGTTATTCTTATTGTTAAACCGTAAGTCGAGTTGATTCGTGTGTCATTTTGCATGTTTATCTTCGCATACGATTGAGACTTATGTTGTTCATCATTCAAGCCTCATTGGGGAATGATTTGGTTGAGTTTTGAGTGTGTTTTGACCTTTGTTTGAGGTTAGGATCTAGGATCACTTAGGAACATTTCGGGATCCAACGAGGGCATTTTCGAAAAATCTGCCCAATGCCTTAGCTCTATGCGGCTGCACTATGCGGGCTCGCGTAGAAACTCAAACTTTCTGGAATCTATGTGGCCGCACTATGCATCCGCATGGCTCTTATGCGGCTGTACTATGCGTCCGCATAACGACGGGCTCCGCTCCGCCGATTTTCGTTCTTTCTCGATTTTTAACATTTTTAAGTGGTTTAAAATGCTCAAACAAGCCTAGGATTGGACCAAACACTTACCCATGGTATTAATAACATAACCCAACCCTTTTCCCCTCATTTTCTTCCTCCAAACCCAGCTGAGTTTAGAGAGAGAAAGAAGAGAGAGTGGAAAGAGAGAGTAGAGAGATAATTTGCGATATCTTGAGCTCCGTTGGTCGGATCGACGAGCTGTCTTCGCCGTAGCGTAGAGGGCGACGAGGAGCACATTTCTAACTAAAGGGATCATCCGATCTGTTGAGGAATCACTACCCCACCTCTTCTTCCACATTTTTAGAGAGAGATGGTTGATTTTAGGGGTGTAAAAGCTTGGTTCGGACTTGGATCGAGCTTGGGATCGACGATTGGACTCCGTAGCGGCGTTGAGGTTGCGGAGGAGTACATTTCCACCCAAAGCCCCTTGGATTTCGTGGATGATTTGCGTTGTGTTGTAAGTTACTAAACTTTTTTCTTAGATTTCAAGCATCGTAGAGTAGTATCGCGATGTTTACGTGTTATTCATGTGTATATGAACTCCTTATATGCTATACTTGTTCAATGTGATATTCTAGCATGTTAAATGTTGGGTATTGATGAATTGTTGTTAATTTTGTGGTCTCCGAATATTAGAGACTTGTAGAGTTCGTTATTGTACACGTTGTTGTTGATTATTGCGATGGTTGTTATCTCCGAGTATTAGAGACTCCTCGAGATCGTGTTGTGAATATTATTATTATTTTCCGAGTTGTAGACTCGTGGGTATATTTTTATAGTTGGGTTCCGGCAGTAAAGTCACCGATGACTTGTTTTAGTTCTATCGAGCATGTGTAGCTCATTGAGATTTTAATCGTTATTATTCTCGCGACAAGTTGTGAGATTTACATGGGTAGTATATACCCCGAACATTGGATATTGAGATTCACATGGTTATTTAGGGACGATACTATGGTTCGTCCCGAGGTTTAATTTGTAGACGACTCACGCTAACGGAGTTAAACGGGACGTAAGGATTATGCGTCATGTAATGTGGTAATTAGTAGTATTTTAGTCTCCTAGAATGTGGGATGACGAATTGTTGGGATCGTGACCCGGTAGAACTCGACTTGGGTTGACTTAGTCAAACATTAGTTGATTATGAAGCACGTTGAATCGTTGACTTAAACCTCATGCCTTAGCATGGGTCAATTATCTATATTAGTCTGTCTATAAGTTTTATCGAATAGTCATGCCCCTTAGTGCACGACATTTCTCATGAGACGTATAGTCTCAATCGTCGATTGATGAGTTGAGTATATTCTAGGTAGTCAATGTACACCTTGGTTATCATTTCAATACGGACGAGGTGACTTGTAGGGAGTCGTGATATGTATAATACACAACGGAAATGAGATGGAATACATATACATGAGATGGAATGTATTGTGATCATAGGATACCGTAGAGATCCTAAGTTGAGCGTGTTAGCGACGCATTGATGATGATTGTAAGTACGAGTAGGCTTACACATGTTGCGATTGTGAAGTCTAGCATTCGCGGACTTAAACGGTTTGGTGTATGTGTGGTTGTTCTAGTAAGTAATAGGACAATCATCCTACTTTGATGATTGATTGTGTGTTTAGTATTTACAAGCACATTATGTTGATTTGGTATGTGATTCAATAGAACACATCATGGTTTGATTTGGTGGGTTGTGATTCAATAGAACACATCATGGTTTGATTATTAAGTTGTGATTCAATAGAACACACTTTGCACTACAACAAAAATGGGCTTTAACAACCTTTTTTGCACAACGTTTTTTAAAAAACGTTGTTAAAATGGCATTTTAGACAACGTTTTTAAAAGGGTATTTTAGACAACGTTTTTTAAGAAACGTTGTCTAAAATGGCATTTTAGACAATGTTTTTTAAAAAATGTTGTCTAAAATTTTCTTTTAACAACGTTTTTTAAGAAACGTTGTATAAAATGACATTTTAGACAACGTTTCTTAAAAAATGTTGTTAAAAGGGAATTTAGACAACGTTTTAAAAAACGTTGTCTAAGAATTGACTTTTAACAACGTTTATATGAAAACGTTGTACAAAACAATGTTTAGACAACGTTCTTTTAATAAACGTTGTAAACCCAACGAAATATTTTAAGGTTTTCCCGCTCCCGCCTGTAGCCAATTTGCGCGGTTTGCTTAAATGTTAAAACCCCAAAGAAAAATCCCCTGATCCCCTCGTCGCTACTCTCTCCCCTCTAAACGTAACTAGCAAAATTCCCTTCGTCGATCGCTGCTCTTCTTAGCAAAAATCCCTTAATCCCTGCTCTTCTCAGTAAAAACCGATCCCTCTCTCCAGGCGTGAATTCCAGCAAAAATTACCATGCAACTCTTCAAAACTAAAGGCATCGAAGGTTTGAGGGTTTGAAATCTGGTCACCGGGACGCAGTGGGGGGTTAAAAATGGGGAGGCAGATTCTGAACGATGCTCTGTGGACGATCGTGAATGCCGAGAAAAGAGGGTTTGCAACGACCCAGCTTCAAACCATCTCCAATGTCATCTCTTCATTTCTCCACATCATGAAACACCGAGGTATGCCTCCATCCCTCTCTCTGTACATATCGAATCCTCCCAAAACCCTAACCCTAGCTTGTAAATGGAGTGAATTATCCATTATTTATGATAGCCACATGATTAAGTTAAATTTAGATAATCAATATTATGGTGTTTGATTATGGAATTTGAGTATTAGCTTCACGGTTTCCATTTAGTTAATTGTGGATGAGGTAGGGTGTTTGAAATTAGCTGCTTGCTTCTATGAAAGAAACAGAGTAAGAGGGTTGAAGGATTCTTTTCTGATGAAGTACTGATAATAGAAGTTAAGATGATGGCTAAATGAATGGGCATTACCCAATAATGCAATCACCATTTATTTTTCAAATTTACCCAAACTTATTCAATAATGCAATCACCATTTATTTTTCAAATTTAGAGCCATAGGGAGCAACATATTAACTCATCGTAAAAGAGCTGTTGATGAACTACTGAAGAGCTGTTCAACATATTAACCCATTTGGACAAAAGTGTGATTATCCACTTTTGTCCAAGTGGGTTATTTATGGAGAGGTATGGTGTGTGGCAATTAATTTTTTTGTAATCGTTCTTTTTTCCATTGTCGGGGATCCTATAATCCTGTTAACTTTTTTATTTTTTCTTTCTGTGTTCATCTTTTCAGTTCTCTTGTAATGGCTCGTGCGGACCGTCGGATGAAATTTCTCCTATATATTCATTATGGGCAACATTTATAGGTCTCTACATTGCTAATTATGTTGTGGAAATATCAACAGGTTAAGTTTGTTAGATGGTGCGGGATTGTTTAATTTATAGGCTAGTTTTACAGCTGAACATATAAAGTGCGTATTGGCTTTTGGTAGTTAAACGATTGTAACTCATTATGTTGGCTGTGTTAGTCATGTCTTGCCAAAGACATTTTATTTGGGGTTGGGTGGTTGTTAGGGAACTCAGTTTTTGCTATTAAGTTGAACACGTGGTTTGCTAATAGTGGCAAGTAATTGTGGAAATTTGTTCTTCTCATGATCCTAAAATTCATACCTCTGGCTTTATCTGTTTGTATGTTTCATTTCTGTCCTTCTAAGTTACATTCCGTATTTTATTTTATTCTACTTTCTTCTTGGTTCATGATTGGCTATCAACAGATGGGCACTTACTCACCCTCTATCTGTCAAAGAATGTGAGAAGTTGAAGGACCAGCAGATGAAGCCTGATTTTTTGGATATGGTTCCTTGGTACTCAGGGTATAAGTTCTCCCCCTCTTTATCAGTGTGTGTGCGCGTGTGTGTATTATATATATATATATATATATATATATATATATATATATATATATTGGCACTGAAACAAAATTAATCTTATTGATTAGTTAAATATGATACGCCAGTACAATGACAACCCCCACAGCTAGAACATCTCCCCTTGGATTCCTACTACAATGACAAAATTAATACACATACGCCAGTACAATGACAAAATTAATCTTATTATATATATACACACACATATAATAACCCACTTGGACGAAAGTGGATAATCACATCGTAAAAGAGCTGTTCTACATATTAACCCACTTGGACAAAAGTTGATGAACTTTATCTATTTCTGTAGATTTGCATATTGGAAATTGAACTTTGTCAAGCTATATATTTAAGTAAGTTATTGTGAATTATGTATCAGTATTTTTTAGTTTTTTTATGAGTTGGTTGTTTTTGTGCACTCTGTGATTAAGATCAGTTATCATGTACTCATGAAGCATGATGATCGTACGTAGCTGAAGAGTAGAAGAGGATTCTTGAAAGGAACAAAAGACAACAGTACTAATGCATTATGCTATTTGGTGAAGTGCGATTGCTTGTTTTGTGGAGACATACATGCTCGATTCTCTCGAGTCTTTAGCATTGCTGTAATGTAAATTAGAAATAGCAACTCAATAAAAGTTAAGAGTACCCTTCATCATCTAACTAATTACACTTAGATTCCAACAACTTTATTACGTTTTCGAGTGTCTGCCCCTGAGGGTGTGTGGGATTGTGGAGGCCGGGTTATTGATCGCCAATTAAGGTTCCTTTTTATAGCTCTAGTTTGCATTTCAGAAGTCTCCTTGCTGTTTATGATTGATTTGTTTATGAATGTAAATTAGAATTTCTGCAGCAGAATTGAGTTTGTGAGACAGAGAAGAAGGGGAAGCGAGAAATATAGAGAACTAGTGTGATTTAGAGTTGAAAAGAAATCAGGGTTATAGCATTTTTATCTATAGGTTAGCACTCTTTTCCTACTGCTTCTAGTACATGTGATTGAAGTTGTTATTGATCTTAAGACCTTACTTCTGGTTTGCGCTTACAAGAGTTTCTTGCTGACTTTGCTTGGTTTATATTGTCTATCGGAACATCCAGATTACACTAACAATGAAAGCATAGTATATTTTAGACAATTGATACCATTCCCAAGTTGCATAATGCTGCGTGGTTTCATATGATCTTTTCCTCTTTCAGTGATTTAGAGTTTCGGATTATTAGAAGACCACATAAATATTGAATTTGAAGACAGAGTGGATGGTGGTCATCTCATCTGAATTATATTTTTCTACCCCTGATTTTGTTATCTTTTATTATCCTTACTAATCAGAACTCAAATGAATGAACTCAACTTAATGAACTCATATTTTTCTACCCTTGATTTTGTTATCTTTTGAAACTTAAATGCATTGACAGCAAATAAACTTAAGGATATGCTGTTACAGCATGACTTGAAGTTGAGTGAGGTCTCGGGGAGATCCTTTGATTGAAGACTAATGAGCCGTGCGGAGTGGCTGAGCCGGTGGTGACGTATTGATTGATAACTTGCAGTATTTATTTTCACATTAACATATCTCTTAGTGCTTTTGGTGATCATGACCACCGACCAGCATGGTTGAAGTTCAGTGTATATAAGAGTTTCCAACTTGTTAATTACATTATTAAGTAGAAACCTTCCAACTCCCTATGTTCATTCCAAGAATCCACATTTGAAAGTCAAACATTCAAGAGTTACATTATTACCCTTGGAAGTAACTTTGAGAAAGACACTTTTGGTTATGTTCCACTTGTTTGTTTCAGAATATAAGGGTTAAAGTTAGAATGTTGTGAGAGTTTCCAACTTAACTCTGGAAATGGAATCTCAGAGTGAATGGCAGGAAGGAAGGGCTGTTTGAGACTTAGAGTGAAATGGGGGGAATATCTATTAGAAGTATTGATGGCAGGTTTACACTGGCCTATCAAAAATAAGTGATGGACATTCAGTAACTTGCCTTTTAAATTCAACACAAAAAAAAGTAATGAAAGCCTTGTCAATAATTGTGGCATTTAGATACTAAGAAAATCTTGGTTTGGCATTGACTTGATACCCCTGTGATTTCAATATTGACTTGATACCCCTGTAATTTCAATATTGAACAAGATACAATCTGGTATTTTAATGAACAATGTATTACTTACAAAAAACAATGAACTATGTAATTATTTCAATGTGCAGGTGAAGAGAACATTTTCATGGTGTGAGATTGTTAGGAAACGGTTTCCTATCTGTCATGTGCACATCGATGATACCGTTATAGAGGTTTATTATTTTTGGATGGTCTACCTCTCTTTTAACTGATTGCATGTCAATTAATATTCTTAGTCATGTATATTATTCTAAATAACTTATGATGGTGTCCAATAAATACGAATAGTATCATGCTTTACAGGATTAATTTTATTAATTTCATTAATGAATTAGGTTTCTAGTTTTAGCACCTCTGGAGCAAAGTTCACGAGAGATTCCAGCTTGGCTGTCGAAAGACCTGTTGGATGTAATGTGAAGGATTATATAAGGATGCTACTACCTGATTCATTGCCAACCTACTCATTTCTGGTATCACTACCCATGTTTAACTCTGGCATTCTGTCAACCTTGTTCTGTTGCATGCGAGCCTCATGCACATGTTTTTTGCTGGATCATCAAAAGCCTTGTTTTGACATGTACATTTTTCATCTTTCCTCTGGATGTGAATTGAATATAATTTCAACCTCTTTTATTTTTTATTTATTTATTTATTTTTTTTTTAGGAAACAGGGACAGCACCCTGCGAGATTTTATTGATAAAAAAAGAAATCATACAAACTTGAGGGGGACAACCAGCCTGGCCCTTATAAAACGGGAGGACAGAGGAGCCTGACCTCGAAAAGGAAATACAAAGAGAAATAAAATAAGCTAAAATCTAGCAAGAATCAAACACTAATGTCGAATGTAAGGAGTCTCTTGGATGTCCAATAAAACCGTACCCCGAATGACAGATGGAAGATCTCTGTAGGATGAAAAAATAAAGTCTGCTTGCTCTTCACATCCCAAGTTGGCTAATTTATCAGCAACACTATTCGCCTGCCTGTAGCAATGACGAAATTGGAAAGAAGAAGATCTTTTGATGGCAAAAATACGATGAATAATACTCCAGCAAGACCAGGGAGGTTTAGATTCTTGAGAGACACAATCAAAGAGAATCCTGGAATCCATTTCAATTATAGCATTGTGATGACCAAAGTCTCGAAGCCAAATCATGCCTTGGAGGAGAGCTTTAGCTTCAGCAACTGTATTCGTAGTAGTGCCATAAAAGGACGCAAAAGCATGGATTAAATGGCCAGAAGAATCCCAAATAATACCACCTCCACTTGCAATACCAGGATTACCTTTAGAGGCGCCATCCGTGTTGAGCTTTAAGAAAGAGAAAGGAGGTTTAATCCACCTCACAAGACAAGAAGATCTTCTAATTTTCGGAGGACAGCCCCAAAGCAGAGTTAATTTGAGCCAAATGTTTACTAATATCTCGAATGAGATGATCGCTTGAGAACCCATGACCGTCGAAAAGCCAACGATTTCTATTCTTCCAAAGATGCCAAAGAATAAGAGCCAGAACAATAATAAGATTAGATGAAGCTTTCGAATGCCACCACCAGGCAAAACAAGCTTGAGATATAGAAACAGGGCTGAAAATGATGCCATATTCCATGCTGAAAAACTGCCAAACCTCCGAAGCAGTGGTGCTAGATAAGAAGACATGTAAAAATGTTTCAGAGAAACCTGAAGAGCAACAATGACATCTTGAGGCAAGATGAATACCCTTACGACGAAGGCCTTCATCTAAAGGAAGACGGTGCTGTAAGAGACGCCATAGAAAAATGCTTATTTGCTTAGGAATACATCTATGCCAAGAATATTTAGCCGAGATGAGCTGGGGATGGTGGGCACGGAGCTGCTGCCAGGCTGAAGAAATTGTAAAATTCCCCGATGAAGTAGCAGTCCAGCATGGGGTGTCCGGAGAATCTGAGATGAAAACAAGGCTGGAATGTATGCGAGCAACATCAGCAGCAGGAAGGACAGCAGCAGCAACTGGAGATAAAGTGGAGGAATTGTCAAATAAATCCCGTATGGATAAAAAGTCACAGCCATGCGGTTTTGAGAGCAATCCATCTGCTAGCCAGTGATCAAACCAAGGAGAGCTGGATCCTTTTCCCACTAACCAGCGAAGATTTTGTTCCACCATAGGCCGGACCTCAAGCATTCGCATCCAAGAGATAGAGCCTCGAATGTTAACAAGACAAGGATGAGATCGCGAGCAATATTTTGCTTTCATAAAAATAGCCCATAAAGAATCTTGAGTGCGAAGACGCCACCAAGATTGAGCAGAATAAGCTCTAGATATATCCTTCAAAGAGCGAATGCCAATACCGCCTTCCAAAACCGCATGGCTGAACATGCTATATTTGTCAACATGCTATATTTTGATATTATGTGTATGTACCAATGGTTTTCTCTTCCTTTCAGAGCAATCCAATTGGCTGAACATAAATCTCATTAATAAAATAGTCTGATTGGACACTTGGTGGCACAATATTTTGGCATGATTTCTCTAATGTTTTATGAATTTCCCAAAAAACATTATTTATAATTTTAATTATGAAAAGATTGAGCTGTTACAAATGCCTGGAATCTTTTGTTACGTTGTAAGGACAACTATTTTTATGCTTTAATTTATTTTTCTCCTGTTTGTGGACTTGCTAGCACAAGATCACTATATGAAATTTGCAGCGAAGCTATAAACTGTGATGCACCTTGATAGTACTATGATGCACCATCAATGGACCAAAAGCAGAATTTATCTCATAGTTTGTTCCTTATGTACTAGTTTGATGAACAATTTATTTACCGTTATTAATAATTTTTTGTTAGAACTAGCCAGATTATTGGCTTTCAAAAATAGATTTTTAAGTCTATGATTGGCACTACGATTCTGTCAAGTTGTTGAAGAGTGGGTTAGCCCGGTCTCTTTTTCTTCATTCCTCCATATGCAAGTTATGGTTTTAGTTGGGGTGATGATGCTAGCCTGTTATGAAAATGTGTAGTTTTTTAAACGTTGTTGGAAGGCCTTTTTTGTTGTAGTGCTCACACATTATTATTCCTTCATTTGTTGCTATTTAGGTGAGATCTTATGTTGAATCTTCAGGGTGTCGAAGAAATGATGCATAGATTGATTCGTTATATGATAAGGGTTTCAAAGGCAGTGAGTATATACTTACTCGTGACATTCAGTCATATCATCTATGTTTGTTTTCCTTTTCACTTATTTTTTGTATTTCTTGTAGAGGCTTGATATTGAAAAGACACAACACAAGATTCTTAATACATCAGATATTCAGCATCAGATTGTGCTAATGAACCAGAAAGTTCAGTACAGAGAGAAACAACATGAACATCAGGTAGAAACACTTAAAATATATCTAAAAATGGCTTGGTACATGACCATTGAAACTTTTATCCATGGCCATCTAACATATTTAAACTTTCTCTTCCATCTCTCTCTCTTTCTCTCTCTCGCTCTCTCTCTCTCTCTCTTACACACACACACACACATATACTCCTTTTGGTATGAATTTTGATCAAATGAACAAAAGATCTCATGTGGGTTTTCTTGAAATGATAAGAATTAGTTTGGATTAATGATGGATTTTGCATGTAATTACAGGTTGATGATGTGAAACACTCGGCTACTGTTTTGGTCAAATTTCAACAAGTGTTACTAATGACAAGAAAGATGACAAAAATGATAAGAATCAGGGTACAATGATTATTAGATAGTATAGAAATGAACACAAGGAATTTGTTGACTAGTGAAAGCCCTTGAACAATTTGTTCGCCGGCACAAAACCCCGGGAGGTTTAGGAACCTGCCTTGACCAGAAAGGGTATATTAATCAAGTCTGAATACAAAATTAGGAGCGTATGTAAGGGAGCTTAAGCTAGTGAGATTGTGTGTGTAAAATATAGGTGTTATCCCCTTTTTATACCTCAAATAACAACTACAATACAAAGAAAATAATAGGCCTAGAATCTCGGAGATAGGTTGATCTTGTTGAGATATTTTCGCCACATTGTTGATGGAGGAGATAAGGGTCTGTTGCTGGCTACTTTGATGAAGAAACGTCATTGAATTAGTCTCCTTACCATTGACACGTTCCCTGAAAAGTAGGGTGTAATGTAACAATAATTCAACCTGCAAAAATAGTCAAGATGTAGTAGGAGAACTCAAGTTGTTAGTACCAAGACGTTATGCGCAAGTTGAAAACAGGTTGACTGAAAATGTAGGACCCAACAATTGCCCCCAAACTTTTTGAATTTTAAAATAAAGAACATAAAGAGTCAAAAATTTAAAAGGTTTGCCAAAAGTTGATAGAATGTACGGTGGTTATTAATGCAAAAGGTTTGATGGGACGGTTTTTAAGTCTTTCCAAGGCAAAGGTCATGATGTTTTTTCAAACTTGCAACCGCTTACAACTCCTTTCTCGAACAAGTCAGAACCTTCCCCAACTCTCCTTCTCACAGAGTTTTTAACAAAAAGGGTTTTTTCTTGGAGAGAAATCAAGGAAGAACGCACGAAGAAGAAAAACAAGTAGAAATTCCGGTGAGTTCCTCGTCTTTTTCTCAATTTCTTGTTGCTATTTTTCTCAAGTTGCAAAAATGGGAAGAAAGAAGTTATGCATAATCGAGAGTGATGAAGGTCTTCCAGAGGGTTTCGCAACCCAAAATCTGTTGAAGGAACCTGATAAGGAAAAATGCTTGATTTCCGAGGTGGATCTGGAAATTATTAAGAAGAACCACGCATTGCCTTCTGAAACTGTCTTCTTCACCCATCCCACCTTAACTTCCGAGTGCTATTCCCCTGAATGGGTGTGCTTCCCAGAATATCCTTTCACCATTGGTCTAAAATTCCCTTTCCCTGACTTGATTACTAGGTTTTTTGCTTCTGCTAAACTGAACTATGCCCAGATTATGCCTCAAGGTTGGAGGTGTTTACAAACCCTAGTTAGGTTGAAGGAGGAAACTGCTTTGAATGTAGGCCTAGAAGAGTTTGCTTATACCACCGAGATAAGGGGATTTGGTCTTGGGAGGTATTGCTTTAGGGTTAAGAGTGGTGGTGATCCCATCTTGATTTCCAACAACGACCCTGCCGATAGAGGATGGAGAAATAGGTTTTTCTTTGCTAGGAAAGATAGCCTAGGTCAAGAGGCTGGTGTAGTTTCAAAGTGGAGGTCCCAAGGTAGGGGAAATTTTCCTTTGATTTCACACATTCTTAAAATCTTTTGCACACCTGTTCTTAATCAACTTGAAATTTCCCTTTGTAGAAGTTGCCAAATTGTGCGTGTTGTTCCCAGAACAAGAGGGTACGGAGGAGAACGTAAAGAAAAATTTTGAGTTGGATCCTCTCGTCAGGTCCTTCAAAGCATTCCCAGTTCTATTTTCTTCAGAGAGGGTCGAGGATCTAGAAGAAGGAGTTCATCGAAAAGAGTCCCTACCAAGTCCTAGCAAGATGTCCACAGGTTTGATTAACATTTTAAAGTTTTTGCCTATCTTCAAATTATTCTAATCCTCCAAGTTGTCCTAATTCCATGGCCTTTATTGCAGCCACTCGTTCTAAAACCCTTGTGAGTGCTGCGGACCTGCTCGCTGGTGCCAAAGCAAGGAGGTCTATGAAGAAGGACAGTAAGCCCCCAACTCCACAATCTATGGCATCTAGTTCTGAAGCAAACGTATCAAAGAAGAAAGATGAGTCGAAGAAAAGGAAACTGGTTGAAGCTGAAGCCACTGACGTGAGTGACGTTTTGGATGTAGAAAAGACGAGAGAGAAATTTGTTGTTGTGATGAAAGATTTTGCTGACAAGGTAAAACGGGAGAACCTTGATCCTTGTGCCAAGGAATTTACAAAGTGCTAATGCTTCTTTTATACAGGTTTCGGAGATAGTGAGTCCTATCATGGACCAAGTCACTGTTCTGAAAATCAAGGCAACTAGATGCAGTATTGAGGCTGAGGAATCAAGGAAGGAAGCAAAAACAAGTGCTGGGGAGGTAGAAAGATTGAAGAAAGACGCCAAAGTACACGCTGGCGAGGTGGAGAAGTTGAAGAAAGAAATTCTGAATTTGAGAAAAGAACTGGCAGACGTTTGTACTGAAAAGATGAAGGAGAATGAGGTCCATGTGAAGGAACTCGAAACAGCAAAGGAAGATTTCAGGTTTAATGCCACCAAGACATTGTTGGAGGCTAGAATTCAACTTATGGAGGAGTTCAAGAATGGGCAAGCTCCAAATTGGGACTTGGAGGAAGAGAGAAGGACTTTAGAAGACTTTATTGGCGAACCGGTGGATGCAGAGGAGGTGAATTCACCGGTCCTGGAAGAACTGGTTGATGATGCCAACAAAGTGTTGAGTACCATAGTGGGGACTCAAGTTGAAGAGAGTAATCAAGAAAGGGAGACAAATGCAACACCGGTGGCAGCAGACCAAGATGTTTGAATCAATTTGAATGTCTCAGGCAGTTTGGAAGGGAAAGTAACAAAAACAATTTATTCTTTTTTGTTTATTCGGTTATGTAATGGCTCATAAGAGCGCAAACAATTTATTTGGGGGTACTAGGTTGGTCTAGTACTCTAAGCTTTTCGTAGGTTTTAAGGGATTTGTTGGCTTATCCAACTTATCCACTGATTGTGAAATCTTTTGGGGATATTTGGAAGTTTTGTAGAAGTATTTCAGGTTCCTCAGAAACACTTGCTTGTTCAGTAGATAAAATGTTGATGATATAAACTGTAGGTAACATGTCAATGTTACAACCAATAGTCACAACTTGAACAAGTGTGAAATCGTGCGCACGGGCGAAGGTGTCGAAACCTTAATTCTTTAGAAAAGATGTAAATCTTTTAACCATAAGCAAGATGTACCTTTTATCAGAGGTAAGTCGTTTGAAGAAATAGAACAAGTCTCAGCCGTCCTGGCGTGTCAACATGTTCCATCCCTCTCCAGCTAAAGTTTCAACATGTTGGAGCCGTACTGGCGTGTTAACATGTTGAACTTCTTTATCTCAGGTCTAAACATGTCGGAGCCGTACTGGCGTGTTAACATGTTCGACCTGTTCCAATTTAGGTCTCAACATGTCGGAGCCGTACTGGCGTGTTAACATGTTGAGCCTACTCCGCTTGTATACCTTGCAAAACAAATTCATGTTAGGATTGGGTGTTAGCGTAGCCAACACCCTTCCGATGCTTAAGTTAGTAAGGGTTTCCACTAAAATTGAGAATTGAAACACACGAATGAACTTGACATAAATTAAATCATACCTGAGAAGTCTAGTTGTTAACTACTTGACTTAGATAAAATAGAGCTTTAAATGAATGACATTCCAACTCCTAGGGACCCTGTCTCCACTTGGGGTTGACAACCAGTATGCCCCTTTGCCAGCTTCAGCATCAATAAGATATGGTCCCTCCCACTTGGGAGCTAATTTACCTGCATTCAGTTCTCTTGTATTTTGAAATACTTTTCTTAAAACTAAATCACCAACCTGGAATCTTCTTATTCTGACATTCTTGTTGTAAGATCTAGCAATCCGTTGTTGATAGGCTGCCATCCTTATCTTGGCTAAATCCCTGATCTCATCGATTGTATCTAGATCTTGGGTTAGCAAGAGATTGTTTTCATCTTGAGTTAATAAACCATACCTTGCTGTTGGGATTGTCACCTCTACGGAATTACGACGCTCCAAATACCAAGGAATATGGAGTTCTACCGTAGCCCCTTTTGTAGTTGTCTGTCGCCCAAAGTACAAGTGGTAATTCTTCAGCCCATTTTCCTTTCTTTTGATCTAGGCGTTTCTTCAGGTTGTTGACAATCAACTTGTTGCTTGACTCAGCTTGACCGTTGGCTTGAGGGTGGACATGTGTAGACGTGATCAGCTTGATGCCCCAACGAGCACAAAAATCTCCAGTCTTCTTACTTATGAATTGGGATCCATTATCACATATGATCTCTGATGGCACGCCAAACCTGCTAACAATATTCTTCTTTAAAAATGAAACTACCTCCTTGTCTCTCACTTGCACATAGGCCTCCGCCTCAATCCACTTTGAGAAATAATCGGTCATTGCTAACATGAACACTTTGCCTCCAGGGGCCTTAGGCAACTTGCCCACAATATCCATGCCCCATTTCATGAAAGGCCAAGACGAAACGATAGGGTGTAGAGGTTCAGCAGGTTGGTGCAAGATGTTACTGTGCCTCTGGCAGGCTTCACATTTCTGTACATAGCTCATGGCATCTTGACGCATGGTTGGCCAGTAATAACCAGTCTTGAGAGCCTTCGATGTCAATGCTTTCCCACCAGAATGGTTTCCACATGTTCCTTCATGGATTTCATTTAGCATGAGCTCAACTTGCTTGTTATCAATACATCTCAAATAGTGTCCTGCGAAAGATTTCTTAAACAAGACATTATCTATTAAAACAAAAGTTGAAGTACGCATTTTAAAAGATCTAACATTCTTAATATCAGGTGGAATAGTTCCAAGTTGAAGGAACTCAATTATAGGTTGGGTCCAAGATGAACTTGTATCTTGTGCCCCATTAGATTGAGTAACTTCTTGAGTTTCCTCCACTCGGTCTATTGCTGGATATTTAACATAAATAATGGGAATATTAGTATGTAACATGGACTTGCAAGTAAAACCCAAGTTGGCCAATGCATCTGCTTCTATATTCTCTTCTCTAGGGACCTGTTCCAAAGAAAATGACAAAAATTTTGAAGCCAAAGATTTAACATGTTGGAGATACAGAGTCATCTTGGAGTGCTTTGCCACATAACTGCCATTGAAATGGTTAGCGAGTAACTGAGAATCAATATATACATTTATATGAGTAATATTTAAACTTAAAGCTGTATTTAAACCCATGATTAAAGCTTCATATTCAGCTTCATTATTCGTCGCATTGAATTCACAAGATACAGCTTGAGGTATGATATCACCTTGAGGGGATTTCAGGACTATTCCCAAGCCAATTCCTTTGGAGTTTGAAGGTCCATCTGTATACAGTGTCCAAAATCTAGGAATTGTTTTACCTTCGAGCTGTTGTACTTCCAGTTCTACCTCGGGCTGCAAACTTGGACTAAAGTCTGCTATAAAATCAGCCAGAGCTTGGGATTTGATAGCTGTCCTTGGCTCATATGAAATGTCATACATGCTCAACTTGACCGACCACTTGGCCAATCTGCCTGACATCTCTGGAGTTCTTAACACATTTCTCAGAGGATAGTTAGTTCTAACAGTTATAGAATGTGTTTCAAAATAATGACGCAGTTTTGTAGCGGCAGTAGTTAAAGCTAAAATTAACTTTTCAAGATGGGAGTACCTCGTTTCAGCATCTAGTAAAGACTTACTTATATAATAAACAGGATGCTGTTCACCTTGGATTTCTTTCACCAACACTGCACTAATTGCACTCTCAGATACGGCTAAATATAAATAGAGGTGCTCACCACGTTCTGGTTTGGCAAGTAGGGGTGACATCACCAAGTATTCCTTAAGTTGTTTAAAAGCTGCCTCATGTTGATCAGTCCATTGGAAGAGTTTATTCTTTCTTAACACTTCGTAGAACAACCTGCACTTATCAGATGATTTAGATATAAATCTATTTAGGGCAGCTACTCTACCGGTTAACCTTTGGACGTCTTTGATATTCTTGGGGGATTCCAAGTTGAGAATAGCTTTGATTTGCTCAGGACTGGCTTCAATTCCTCTCTTAGTCACCATATAGCCCAAGAACTTTCCTGCTTTAACACCAAAGTTGCACTTTCTTTGGATTGAGTTTCATGTTGAAAGCTTTCAAGATGTTGAACGCCTCGACAAGATGCTCCACGTGATCTTCAATATGCTTGGATTTTACTACCATATCATCTATGTAGACTTCCATTGTCTTGCCAAGTTGATCTTTGAACATCTTGTTCACCAGCCTCTGATAAGTTGCCCCTGCATTTTTAAGACCAAATGGCATAGCAATATAACAATATATACCTTCTGGAGTCATGAATGCCGTATCCTCTTAGTCTGAGGGCTCCATTTGAATTTCTGAAATCCCGAGGACGCATCCATGAATGTCAAGATATCGTGGCCACTGTCTCGTCAACTAGAGAATCAATATGAGGAAGAGGGAATGGATCTTTCGGGCAGGCCTTGTTCAAGTCTGTGAAGTCCACGCATACTCGCCACTTGCCGTTCTTCTTCTCTACCACCACAACATTAGCCAACCACCTTGGATATTGAACTTCCTTGATCATCTTGGCTTTCAAAAGTCTCTCAACTTCATCCTTTATAATCTGGTTCCGCTCATGGGCAAACTTTCTTCTTTTCTGGTGGACAGGACGGATGGTTGGATCAATGTTCAACTTGTGAGTAATGATGTCCTTGCTTATTCCTGTCATATCTTCATGCTTCCACGCGAAACAACACTTCTGACTTTTCAAAAACTCAATCAGCTCCTTCTCAATTTCGGGTAGAAGATCTGTACCAACTTGCACTTGGGCCTCAGGGTTTGACTCATCAACAGAAATACTTTTCGTCTCATGCTCCACCGCTTCAAGAACATCCTGGGCCTTTTTCTTTAATTGCTATGCTTGACGAGGGACTGAACTTGCTTTCATATTAACCTTGTAGCACTCTTTAGAAAGTCGCGATTTCCCTTTAACTTGGCCACACCCCAAGGTGTTGGAAATTTGACGCACTGGTGATAAGTCGACGGCACGGCCTTCATGTTGTGGATCCAAGGTCTTCCTAAAATGACGTTGTACAAGGACGAGCATTCGATCACACAGAACCTTTCCATAGAATTCATACCTTCCAAATAGAGAGGCAACTTGATTTCTCCGACTGTTTGCTTTACTTCACCACTGAACCCTACCAGTACGGACGAATTCCTCACAACTTCAGATAAAGGAATGCCCATCTCTTCCAGAGCGTGAGTGAAGATTATATTAACCGAGCCGCCATCAATCGGATTCTCTTGACCATACAATTAGCAATGCACTGGACAACTAGACCATCATGATGGGGGTCCAACGTGTTATCCTTATCCTCATCTTCGAAGGAGATAACGACCATCCGTGAAGTCGCGACACCTTGAGGCGCTTCGACCGATCCTCCTTAGAACTCTTGGCATGACGCTTGGCTACGAATAAATTGTACCACAAATATGGGATCCACCGAAATAACATTTACTACCTTGGTGGTGGAGGAGGTGCAACTTTCTCGGTCCATCGCTCCCGAATCAGGCTCTTTGGACTCATTTCTGACCCTCTTCTTACCCAACAAATCTTTAAGAAAACCCTTTGACAATAGATGAGCGATTTCCTTCCTCAAGGCGAAACAATTTTCAGTAGTATGCCCGAATTCCTCATGAAACGCGCACCACTTGGACTTATCCTTCCAAGTTGTGGGCTTGTCACTCTTCTTAGCCCATCTTGCTTTATCTCCAAGATTTTCCATGGCGCAAAGGACTCCTGCAATGTCCACAGAAAAGCAATAATCAGAAATTTTAGGATCGTCATTATCATCTCCATCCTGATCATCATCTACAAAATGAACTTTAGAAGATTCAGATTTAACAGGGGTTTTGCCCCTGTTAGACTTATAATGGTGGAAATCTGATTTTCTGTCTGACGGCTCAAATAGAGGAGTAGGGGTCCTCCCAATTGACTTCTCCATTGCCAGGCTGTCATCCTCCAATCTGATGAAACGCAAGGCTCTGGTTCTTATTTCTTCAAGTTGTTTTGCAGGTGTCATCACCAACTCATTATAAAATAGAGAGTTCTTTTTCAAGCCAATACATAATGCTTCCGTAGCTGTGGACATATCCAGGCTGGGTATGGTTACTGCCTCCTTATTAAACCTGTGCAAATATTCTTTAAGACTCTCGTTAGGCTGTTGCACAATTCTGTAAAGGTCACTAGTCAACTTGTCAAAAGCCCTGTTGCAAGAAAATTGATTAGTAAACATGTTGACAAGTTGAGCGTAGGAAGAAATAGAGTTTAGAGGAAGTCCCGTTAGCCATTTTAAGGCTGGTCCTGACAGAGTTGAGCCAAAACCCCTGCAAAAACATGCTTCTTTAAAAACAGGGGGGATACTTATAATATCCATTGATTCTTGATACAGCAATACGTGCTCTGCTGGATCAGTGCTTCCGTCATACTTCTTCATATGAGGGACTGAAAACTTCTTTGGGATCTCTACATTAGCTATTGCTGGAACAAAACGAGATTCGTTATAACAGGTTGGGGAAACTTGGTGATAAGGCGAGTTGACTCCAGGTACGCTTCGAAGCAACTCTCTTATAGTCTGCATTTCTTTAATAAGTTGATTCTCTGCAAAAAGAGGATTATTATTAAATTGAGAGGCAGGAGTATCAAAAGCATTAAAGAAACTCCCTGTTTGCCCCATCGAAGGTGTGGCATAGGTATAGCAAGATGACAACACAGGTTGGCTAGCTGTAAGGCTGAATCTTGGTTGCGTGATTGGAATGGACGTCACGATTGTGCTTTCTGCTGGCAAGGTACTAGACATAGGGATATCTCCAGAATGGCTTGGTCCTGTACCTGTACCAAACAAAGATCTAGGATGCAAAGGTGAAAATGGAGTAGATACTTGAGTTTCAGTTTGTTTCCCTTTACGCATGGTATCAATGGCATTGAGTATCATGGTGTTTGTATGCTCCTGAGTATCCAACCGGTCATTCACTTTCTTCAACATTGTGACCACGTTGGACATTAGCTCCAAATTGACAGCTTCTGAATTTGATGATAGGTTGCCTTGGGTACCGGAACTAGGAAGTGGCTGACTCCTCTCACCTTGACTACCGGACGGTGGATTGGTCATTTCTACGTAAATAATCAAAGTAGTCCCACGGATGGCGCCAAATTGTTTTGGTCAAATTTCAACAAGTGTTACTAATGACAAGAAAGATGACAAAAATGATAAGAATCAGGGTACAATGATTATTAGATAGTATAGAAATGAACACAAGGAATTTGTTGACTAGGGAAAGCCCTTGAACAACTTGTTCGCCGGCACAAAACCCCGGGAGGTTTAGGAACCTGCCTTGACCAGAAAGGGTATATTAATCAAGTCTGAATACAAAATTAGGAGCGTATGTAAGGGAGCTTAAGCTAGTGAGATTGTGTGTGTAAAATACAGGTGTTATCCCCTTTTTATACCTCAAATAACAACTACAATACAAAGAAAATAATAGGCCTAGAATCTCGGAGATAGGTTGATCTTGTTGAGATATTTTCGCCACATTGTTGATGGAGGCGATAAGGGTCTGTTGCTGGCTACTTTGATGAAGAAACGTCATTGAATTAGTCTCCTTACCATTGACACGTTCCCTGAAAAGTAGGGTGTAATGTAACAATAATTCAACCTGCAAAAATAGTCAAGATGTAGTAGGAGAACTCAAGTTGTTAGTACCAAGACGTTATGCGCAAGTTGAAAACAAGTTGACTGAAAATGTAGGACCCAACAACTACCAATATTCTATACATATTTGGGGGAAATGCTGTTACCATTCAAATTTTTTTTTTGTAAGTCAGTTTATTCATATCAAATTTGAGTGAATAGTCGTTCTGAGTGAACAAATATAGCTACCAATTTATGGTTTGGTCGAAAACGGTAGTTGTTGCCATGGTGCGTGGCCAGCAAAGTTATTGGCATGAGTTCACATGTTTGGTTGCACACTTTTACATAGTTTGATTAATTTTTTGATGTAGTAAATAGACTTATAGTGTTATGCCTTTGATTGAGTTGTTAGTTATACCTTTTGATTAATATGCATATGATGAAGGGGTCGAATTTGGCCGGTGTAGGTGCAAGAACAAAACAGGAACCTCGATTGCTTTTGTAATTTTTTTTTGTTAGAAAAATAGCTATTACAACGTTTTAAAAAAATGTTGTCTTAGACCTTTTACAACGTTTTTAAAAAATGTTGTCTTAGACCTTTTACAACGTTTTTCATGATGGTTGCAATTAATTTCTTACAATTCTAGATTATTTCTCTTGGTCCACATGGGTATTTCTCATGAAATCTAAAACTCACACTACTAGAAACACGCGTTTTAGTGACGGAATAATTAGCGACAGAAATTTTCGTATATCGAAAACAGCGACGGGAAACCGTGGCTAAAGCAGCGGGCTTTTAAATTAGCCAAGGAAATATTTTCGTCTCTAATTTTCGTTGCTAAATTAAGGAATATTCCTTTATCCCGTCGCTTAAAACTGCGAAAAAAATGCGGGAATATTAGAGCCGGAACTTCCGTCTCTGATTAAAGGATTTCATCGCTAATTAGCTATGGAATCTCCGTGTCTAATTACTGTCGCTAATTACAATTAACTTTGCCCAGCCAAACCCCCTTTCCCCCTTCCCCAAACACCTTTTCCCCCTCCCAGACCCTTCTTCCCCAGACACCCCCCGACTCCCGTTCCCTCTCTCTCACCCTCTCAGTTCTCTCTCTCACCCTCGATTTAGTCTTCTTTCCCTCTCTATCCAGCGCCACCGTCACTGCCAACGCCACCACACGCAATCCAGCGCCACTGCCACCGGACACTGCTGCCCTTTCTCCCTCTCTCTCGTCGTCTCTTTCTCTTTCTTTTTCCCCCTCTCTCTCTCTATCTCTTTCTCTCTCTCTCTCTCTCTTTTACTGTCTCCCTCTCTCACTCTATCTCTCTTTCTCTGCCTCTCTTCTCTGCCAATTCACCACCGCTGCTAACGCCGCCCCTTCCTCCACCACCTACGGTACTTTTAACCATTTTCTTTTTAATTTGTTTTCCTTTTTAGTTTATTTATTTATTTTATTTTATTGTTAATAGTCCGCCGGAACCACCACTGCCGCTCGCCACCACCACTGCCACCACTGCTTCTTTCAATTTCTAGGTAATTTAACTATTTTATTGTATTTTTTTTGTTCCTATTTTTGATTATTTGTAAATAATATGTATTAATATTGTATATATTATTGAATACAAAATAATCTATATTTTTTGTAAATAATCTGTATTATTTGTAAATAATCTATTTTTGATTTATTTGTAAATAATCTGTATTATCTGTAAATAATTTTTTTAATTTATTTGTAAATAATCTGTATTAAATTTGTAATTTTTGTAAATAATCTGTATTTAGTGTGCGTACTATGTGTAGGGGGTTGTATTATGACTAATTAGTGGGGGTGGTAGTATTTGTGATCAATTTTGATGAACTCGTAATTTGCATATTATTTTATGTTATTTGCATGCTATTTATGTTTTAAATGCTTTAGTTGCGATATTTATGTTATTTTTGTGTTAGTTATGATTTAGTTGGGTTATTTTTGTTATTTTTGTAATTTGTATGCTAGTTTTATGTTACAAAGGTCTTAGTGTATTAGATTTGTAGTTTTGCAATTGTCATTTACTATATAAGGATGTCGGGTGCTTTAACATATCCTAAGAAAATAAAATGATCAGAGAAGCGCGTATACGAACAAGATTGTTAGGTTAAGTTAGCATGATGATGTCTGCAGTATTAGATTTGAAAAAAAAGATGGAAAGTCCTTTAAGACAATTAAGTTGTATTTATTTTCGTAAACCAATAATGAATAATAATAATAAAGTATTGTTATTTTCTTATAACCCATTAACACTAAACACTAAACCATATAACTAATTAAACCGTAAACCTAAATACTAAACACTAATTAAATTGTAACCCTAACACTTGGCGTGTCCCTAAACTTTAATCCTCTATACCCTAGACAATAATTGTAACAAAAATCTAAACCCTAATTAAATGTAAACCCTAATTAACTCTAAACCATAATTAAACTTAAAACATAATTAACCCTAAACCCTATGTTAAATATCCTATAAACCCTAAACCTTATGTTAAATACCCAATAAACCCTAAAGCCTAAAGCCTAAAGCCGAAACCTAAACCCTATACCCTATACCCTAAACCCTAAAAGTTTTGGATTTACAACCTAAGGCATTCCCACAAACTTTATATATATATATATATATATATATTTGAAAAAGTGAAAAAGTGAACGTCACTTAAAAAAGTTTTGGATTCAAGATGAGAGATTCTTCAATTGAAATGCTGAGGTCCATTCGTTGTTGAGCAATTGCTTGATAAAATATGTATAGGTCGTTTATCTCTGTCGCCGAAGATTGGTGAAAAAGAATAATTCTTGCTAGCATCTAGTGACAACGTACGTAGTTTGCTAAAAGAGGAATTCATGATGTTATTGATATTTGTCTATCCTTCATTGTTGCTTATAAATATTGCTGAAAAAATTGGGTTCTCAGCACTTGGGAGTGAGCTCAAAAGGGTTGCCAATGATCCTTATGCTGGATATGCTACTAAGTTCTATCAGAGCTAAGTCTAAATTCCAGCACAAGTATCCTTTGCAATCCTTTTGAGCTCACTCCCAAGTGCTGAGAACTCTTATTTTTCAGCAATATTTGCAGGCAACAATGAAGGATGAACATTTCAATGACATGAAGAATTCCTCTTTCAGCAAACTACGTAGGCTGTTCCTGCATGCTTTCAACAATTATTCTTTTTTTAGCAATCTTAGGCAGCGGAGATAAATGACGTACACAGATTTTACAAACAATTGCTCGACGCCGAATGAATGAGGTACTTTAAACAAAGGATCTTCCATCTTGAATCCAATTAGTTTTAGGAAATAAACTTAGAAACCCATTTGAGAACCATTAGTAGGTGTTGTGGTCAACACAAACTTTTTGTTCGTGTTGCAGTCAACATGTAAGATTGGTTCTTGAATTGTCCGTTTAGACCGTTTGAAAACTTACGGTGTATGTACTTGTGAAACATTGTTATCTACTATATTTGGCAATGTATTTGATATTTGAGATATTTTAGTAAGTTTCTTAATGTTCTCTGGGTGTATACTGGATGTGGGTTGTAATGACCCAACTGTCTAGGTCGTGCACTTGGAGAGCCATGGGGAGGTGTTGCCGAAATTTTCTCGGGTATTGAATACAAAACATGTAGACAATAATGGGATTACAAGACATACAATCGTGGGTTTTCGAACGGGATAGAAGCCTGACCCAAAATTATTGCCAATTTCGTCTAAACATCGTTCATACTAATATATATATATATATATATATATATATATATATTAATCTGTCGTTGATGTATCACCAACATATGCATCGATTGGATGATGTCATAGAGGTTTAAAAAATTGGGGATATGTGTTTAATGAGGAGTTGTAAATGCAGGAGTGATGTCTATTGACGATCATAGTTGGATGGATAATCAGAGGTTGCGGAATCGATAGGGTATTACGAATGAGTTCATAAGAGGTTTAAAGAGTTTTGTTGGGTTTGCTACATCACAACCCCGATATATGTTTGGTGACAAAATCTGGTGTCCATGTGTTACTTGTAAAAATAAGAAGTTCCTGCATGTTAAAGCTGCCGAGAAACACCTTATGCAGAAGGGATTTCTGGAAGGGTACAAGCGATGGGTTGCTCACGGCGAGAAAGTTATAGCACAGACAAACGCCGACTCTAGTGGAGGGCAAAGAAATCCTAATCCTCTAGTCGATCATATGAATGTTGACGAAGAACCAATGCCGGGTATGGAAGATATGGTTAGGGATGCAATTGGTCCTGAGTTTGACTGGTCAGAGAACGCTCGACAGAAACTAAATCCTGCAGCCAAGAGGTTTATTGCTGCTATGGACGCTGCAAAGGAGAAACTTTATCCTAGTTCAGATAAGACAGTGTTGGAGGCTATTGCTGAGATGTTAAACATCAAGGCTGATTGCAATATTAGTCAGTTTGCATATAATCGTATCATGAAATATGTTAAGGGATGGTTGCCCAAGGGGAATAAGCTGGTGAAGAACTTTTACGAGACAAAGAAGTTGGTGGGGCATGTCGAGCTAGGGTACGAGAAGATCGATGCATGTAAGAATGACTGCATGCTTTTCTACAAGGAAAATTCAAACTTGACAGCGTGTTCGATCAGTATGTGGGGAAAACAGATATAGGCCAGAGCGTAGGGGTAGTTCGAAACGCAAGAAAAATGTACCATGCAAACAGTTGCGTTACTTGCCTTTGATTCCGAGATTGCAACGACTCTATGAGGTATTTGACCTCGTTGATATAAAGGAGACGTCTAAACATTTGGGTGCTGACGTTTTCATCTTAGCATCACAACCTAAACAGGTATACATGACACCTTACCCTGGTCGGCGTGCCGAGTCTAGTGGATGGTAGACGCCGAGCCTCATCCATCTTAGTTATTTTATTTCTTTATAAGCCATGTTGTATTTTCATATATAAGAACTAAAAATTAAATTTTTATCAGATTTGTAGACGTCGAGCCTCATCTATCTCATTGGTTTGGAGAGCTTCTCCATTCCATGCAGCACGAAGTGTTCTGGCCGTAATACAGACTTGTCTCACCGGAGAAAAAAAATGAATAGTGGGGAGAGTTTCAGGTACAACAGTAATATAATGACTTTATTTGAAATGTTTATTGATTGTATCGTTATTTAATAATTTTATTTTTTCTAAGCGAGATATTTTTAGCCCAGACATTCGGATGAGGAGACCAAAAAAGTGTTCAAGGATATGTGTGTCGATCGGTTCAAGGACTTCATCTACAAGACGAAGTCAAAGTTCTATGTCGACCTAAAAATGCGGGCCCCCAACATGACCGAAGATGTTTGGGCTCAGTACGAAGAGTATTGGGCTTCTAATGCCTCCAAGAATGCCTCTGAGAGGGGAAAGAAGCATAGGGCTAGCGGATCGGGGACTGGAACGAAGCACACGACGGGGTCCATCAGCGTCGCTCAGCACCAGACGCGTATGGTTATTAACTTAGTTTTAATAAAGATTACGTTAATTCAATGTTGATCATTCAATGTAGTTATTTATATATGTTAAAAGTAGCTGGGAAGCCATGTTGATGCTATGAAATCCATGATAGTAGTTTAAAATTATTGTTTAATCAATTTAGTTATTTATATATGTTAAAAGTAGTTGGTAACCATGTTGATGTTATGAAATCCATGGTAGTACTTTAATTCAAAGTTCTATATATTAGATTTGGGTTAAGTAAGATAATGTGGTGGGGGTTAAGTGTAAACACTTAGAATCTATAAGGGGTGTTAGTGTATATTTTTAATATTTATTCAGGTTATTGTTCTATATATGTTAAAAGTAGTTGGGAAGCCATGTTGATGCTATGAAATCCATAGTATTAGTTTAAAATTATTGTTTATTTAATTTAGTTATTTATATATATTAAAAGTAGTTGGGAAGCCATGTTGATGCTATGAAATCCATGGTAGTAGTTTAAAATTATTCTTTATTCAATTTAGTTATTTATATATGTTAAAAGTAGTTGGTAAGCCATGTTGATGCTATGAAATCCATGTTAGTACTTTAATTCAAAGTTCTATATATTAAATTTGGTTAAGAAAGATAATGTGGTGGGGGGTTAAGTGTAAACACTTAGAATCTATAGGGAGTGTTAGTGCATGTTTTTAATGTTTATTTATGTTATTGTTCTATATATGTTAAAAGTAGTTGGAAAGCTATGTTGATGCTATAAAATTCATGGTACTAGTTTAAAATTATTGTTTATTCAATTTAGTTATTTATATATGTTAAAAGTATAGTTGGTAACCATGTTGATGCTATGAAATCCATGGTAGTACTTTAATTCAAAGTTCTATATATTAGATTTGGGTTAAGTAAGATAATGTGGTGGGGTTAAGTGTAAACACTTAGAATCTATAGGGGTGTTAGTGTATATTTTCAATGTTTATTCAGGTTATTGTTCTATATATGTTAAAAGTAGTTGGGAAGCCATGTTGATGCTATGAAATCCATGGTAGTAGTTTAAAATTATTGTTTATTCAATTTAGTTTTTATATATGTTAAAAGTAGTTGGGAAGTCATGTTGATACTATGAAATTCATAGTAGTAGTTTAAAATTATTGTTTATTCAATTTAGTTATTTATATATATTAAAAGTAGTTGGTAAGCCATGTTGATTCTATGAAATCTATTGTAGTACTTTAATTCAAAGTTCTATATAGATTTGGGTTAACTAAAATAATGTGGTGAGGGGGTTAAGTGTAAACACTTTAAATTTATAGGGGGTGTTAGTGTATATTTTTAATGTTTATTCAGGTTATTGTTCTATATATGTTAAAAGTAGTTGGGAAGCCATGTTGATGCTATGAAATCCATGGTAGTAGTTTAAAATTATTGTTTATTGAATTTAATTTTTTATATATGTTAAAAATAGTTGGGAAGTTATGTTGATGCTATGAAATTCATGGTAGTAGTTTAAAATTATTGTTTATTCAATTTAGTTATTTATATATGTTAAAAGTAGTTGGTAAGCTATGTTGATGCTATGAAATCCATGGTAGTACTTTAATTAAAAGTTATATATATATATATATATATATATATAAGATTGGGTTAAGTAAGATAATGTGGTGGGGGTTAAGTATAAATACTTAGAATCTATAGGGGGTATTAGTGTATATTTTCAATATTTATTCAGGTTATTGTTCTATATATATTAAAAGTAATTAGAAAGCCATGTTGATGTTATGAAATTCATGTTTATTGTTCTATATATCGTAGTACTTCTGTAAACACTTATAATCTATACTTCAATTTTATTTCTTATTTCTTAGAAATATAAAAAACTAATAGTAATACATACTGATTGTAGATCTGTGCACATGGTGATCATGTGCAATTCCCTGATGTGTTTGAAAGTACGCATATCAGGCAGGATGGATCCAGTCAGTGGGTTGATCCCCGGGTAGAGGCTGCGTATGTAAGTATTAAAATTATTGTTTACAATTAAATTGATATTACGGTGTTTGTAATATTTGTCTTTTTTTTTAATGACAGGTTGAATACGAGAGACATATGAGGAACGAGCCTAACAAGAATGAGTGTAGACACCCCGAATTCGTACCCCACATTATACGAATTGTCCTATAAATAATTATTTATTTATAAATGGACTAACACTTGTTTCTATGATTATTTCAGGAAACAAAATATTCAACAGGACTAACAATGTCCGATAAATACAAACGACTTCAGTTAGATCAACATCAAGGGTCAAATCTGAAGATACAAAGCTTGAAGGGTCAAAGCATAAAAGGAACAACTTCAAGGCACAAAGATTTAAAATTGACGGGAGGCTTGAAGCATAAAGAATGAAAGATGAAGATTCTAAGTGTAATATTCAGGATTTGGTGCGCTGAAAACTTTTCTGATGCGCTGATACACCAAATCAGCCTTTGGGGCGCGGATGTCCATCTTGGTGCGCCGCACACCAAACCAGCACTGCCTCAGAAGTCAAGCCGCCCGGCTGCTGAAGACTTTGGTGCACAAACGAAGCTTCATGCATTGCTTGGCCCCGAGAGTATCATCAAAATATCTCTCTCTCTCTCAACACACCAACAACACACCATCATCAGCTCTCATCTCTCTCTTTCTCTCTCTCTCTCTCTCACGGTAGAAAGGAAAAGAAAGAAAGAAAAGAAAAAGAACCAAAAAAAGAAGAGTTTTCAGACTCTCTCCTTTTCACTCACATACACACACACATACACAATACACACAACACAATGTTCTTTGAACACACCCTATATCAAAACGTAAGTCTTCCTTTCCTCGTATCGGTGACAGTGGAAGCACAACGGTCAGGTTACGAGCTAGCTTGATCCAATATAACATAACGGCCTAGAACTTGGCCTGAATTCTGTAAAACGATAGAAGGAATCCTTTCCGATCGTTAGTTTATTTATCCATTTCAAATATGTAAATACGTTAGATAAATTGTAAATGTGTATATTTACTTTGATTCATTTGATAAGTAAATAAATGTATTATATTTGAGTTCTGGAGCATTCACTTTATTTATATGGTTGATATTATATGTGTATCTATATATATAAATATGTAATATAATATATATAGATACTTTAAACTAAAATTTCATTTTAGTTATTTTCGTTAAATATAAATATATATTATTTATTTATTTTGTTCATTTTACAAGAAATAAAATATGTACATTTTATAAAGTAAACGGAGATATGAATCTCCGTGATCCATTTTCTTTCGTCACATAGTATAATATACCATAACATATAAATTCGAGCATGCAAACATAAGAGACCGAAAGGGCGAGTTGGGTGCGTAAAACCTTCCCAACTCGTAACTTAGCCTCCGAACCCACAATCTCAATTTTTCTCTCGTTTTCTATATAAATGAGGGTGTCGACTCTGTATTTTATATAAATGTGTCATTCACATTTATTACACACCTTTTATTTCGGGAGTCCAGAGCAAAAGGCCCAGGAACGATCGTGGATCGGGGTGCTCACAATGAGTGGAACCAAGCATTATAGGAGGAGATCACCTCCCAAGGACGGGCGAAGAGGGGCGACAGGGTCTACGGGATGGGCGCCCACGGGGGATCCTCGCACGTGCCATCCATGGCTTCACGTGCTTCTGGATCGATAGCACAAAGTTCAGCCCAACCAACCGTTGAACAACAACACATCGCAAGGTTGGAGACCGAACTCACTGAAAATCGACATATCGTGGCCCAGATACAGGCCACCATGGAACGATTTTTTCAATGCCAATCTAATCTGTCTGGTCAACCATCTCTTGATCATACCCAAACCCGTACCTTATTTGATGACTAAACATTTTTAATTTATGTAGTTTAAACATTTTTAATTTATGTAGTTTAAACAGTTTTAATTTATGTAAATAATTTGTGGTGTGTTTTATTATTTGGAGAGTTTTTATCAATATTAATCTGTTGAAATCAGGTACCAAAAAAAATGAAAAATACAATATTTTTAAAATATATTTTTTTATTTTTTTAAAAATTTAGCGACGAAAATTTCTGTTTCTAATATATCCGTCGCTAATTTCTGTGCCCCTGTTTCCGTTTCTAATTAGAGACGGGATATTCCGTCGCCAATTAAAGATGAGATTTAGTTACGGAGTATTCCGTCGCTAATTAGCGACGAAAAAGAAACAATATCTAATTTTCGTCGCTAATTTAGCGACAGTAAAAAAAATCGTTGTTAAGTTTCGACGGAATTTCCTTCGTCTAAAATTTTTGACCATTTTTTTCCAACCGATTATTGTCACTAATATGGATTTAGCGACGGAGATGTTGATTTAGAGACAAAAATTTCCGTTTCTAATACACCTTTTTCCGGTAGTGTCAAGTCTCATCCTTATTACTTGCCTTCTTAACAATGGTTCAGACTTAATTCAATACAAAGGGTAAAACCATCAGATCAGATAATGGCACAGAATTCTTCAATAATGCTGTTAATGCCATTTTGCTTCCTCTTGGTATTCAATAAGATAGTACTTGCACAGAAACTCCTTAGCAAAATGGCAAGGCTGAGAGAAAACATAGATACCTACTTGAAATGGTCAGAGCACTCAGGTTTCAAACCAAATTACTCTTAAAATTCTGGCGGGATTCTTACAACTACTTACCTTATTAACATATTGCCCAGCTCTATTCTATCTTTTAAAACACCCTATGAAGTACTTCTTGGTCATCAACCAAAGTACATTAATCACCTGAGAGTTTTTGTATGTTTATGCTTTGCCTCTACTCTTGCTCATGACAAAGATAAGTTCTCACCCAGGGCATCATAGTGTTTGTTTCTTAGATATCCTTTTGGAAAGAAAGCTTATAAACTGTATGATTTATCATCTCACAAAAGCTTTTATAGCAGAGATGTAGTCTTCTATGAAAGTCATTTTCCTTTTGCTGATCCTACCATTCTCCATCCTCTTGTAAATCCCATTATTTCCACTACTTTTGATTCTCCTTTGCACATTTGTTCAGAAGACTTGTCTTCCACAAGTTCTTCTTCTCTCGTTACTTCTGTCTCTTCCTCTCTCATTACTACTTCCAGTCCTATTGTTCAATCTCATAGTCCTGTTGTTTAAAAATCTCCTTCTTTTGAGTTTAATGTGCCCGTTTCTAGACCAACTAGGCTCAGGAGTGTGCCTGTCAAATACTAGGATTATGTGGGGTTGCCTTCCACCTTCAAGTCTCCTGTGATCTCTGCAACTGCAAGGTATTCCTCTCCATATCCTTTTTCTAACTATTTCTCTTATATCTTTTCTCTTGAGCCTATTCTTCTTTTTGTTGTATCATTTCCCATCTCCCTTTGGTCCCTAATACATTTGCTCAAGCTAGCAAAGATCCATAGTGGTGTATATATAGCTATGAATGATGAATTGCAAGCTCTGGAAGCTAACAATACTTGGACTTTACAAATTACAACCCTTACCTCTTCATAAGCATACATTAGGCTGAAAATGGGTTTATAGGGTCAAGTGTAACTCTGATGGAACCCAGGAAAAGTATAAGGCCAGGTTAGTAGGAAAATGATTCACCCAGGTTGAAGGCCTGGATTACTTTGAAACCTTTGCCCCTATGGTCAAGATGACCACAGTAAAGGTGTTATTGGCCTTAGCTTCTTCCAAAGATTGGTCTCTTTCAACTTGATGTATCAAATGCATTTTTCCATGGTGATTTGCATGAGGAAGTCTACATGGATTTACCTCCTGGCTATCCTATCCCTTCTCAGTTTTCTGGTACCTCATCTCAGCCTATGGTTTGCAAGCTCAATAAGTCCTTATATGGGCTCAAGCAAGCCCCAAGACAATGGTTTGCTAAATTTTCCTCAACATTACTTGCCTTTTGGATTTCTGCATTCTTCCGGTGATCACTCCCTTTTTGTTATGACAAAGGCCTCTTTTATAGTTATTGTATTAGTGTATGTTGATGACATGATTTGAACAGGGAATGACCTCTCTCGTATTGCCTCTGTGAAGACTCATCTTCACTCTCAGTTTAAAATCAGGGACTGTTAGAATATATATTTAATTAGCATGATTTCAGTGATCATGATTTCAGTGATCATTCTCTCTTTATTTGTATATATTTGTTTAGCTTAAATTCAGTGATCAGTTAGTAAAATTGTAGCCTAAACTTATGCTTGTAACTTGTATAAATTTGTTTGATTTGTAATGGAATTCTCACGGAATCAATTTCCTTCATGGTATCAGAGCCAGCTCTTGAACTATAGCTGTTTTCTTCTTCCCCCATAGCTGTTTTCTTCTTCCCCCATTTCTTATTCTCACTCTCAAACATGGCTGAAAGCACCAAATTTCATCATGCCCTCACTATCACAAATGTGAAATCTCTTGTTCCTGTCACATTAGATAACGAGCAGGGTTTGTATCATTCATGGCTGCCTTGTTTACCAACCTCACTCGGGTTCACGATCTCTACGATCATATTGTCCCACCCACAGAGGAACCATCCAAAGCAGCATACCTTGCTGCAAAATCAGCCGATCCTGCCATGTGGAAACGTCTTGACGCTGCGATTCTCCAATGGATATATGGCACCATTTCCTCTGATCTTCTCCTTGCTATCCTACGACGTGACGACACAGCCGAGGGAGTATGGAAACGGCTCGAAGCTTTATTTCAGGATAATAAGGCTTCGCGAGCGACCCACCTCGAAGAAGACTTCACCAATGCCGTTTTTGAGGAACACCATACCATCGACAGCTATTGCAATTATCTTCAATCTATTGCAGACCGACTTGCGGATGTTGATGCCCCGGTGTCAAATGGGCGGCTCGTGTTACGTCTCACAGGTTCTTTGCCAGAAGCATACAGTGGTACGGTTGATTTCATCCAAAATCAAGAGCCCCTACCTTCGTTCGAAAGCTGTCGATCGAGGTTGAAAATGGCAGAACGCACCATCAAAGCTCGAGTCGCACGAGAATCTGGGACACGCGGTGGCACAGCCATGGTTGCAGCAACTAACAATGACTCCAATGACTCCTCCTCTGCTCCTAAACGCAACAACAGTAACAACAAAAGAGGCATGTTACACGCCAGCAAGGTGGACAAAAATAAAAATAAAGGGAAAGGGAAGGGGTCCGGACAGCATGGTGGTGCTATTGGTGGTCAGTCCAGTCAGCAGCCACGTCCTCAAGCTCACTCACAATGGTCACAGTGGCAGCCAAGTTGGGGAGGCTGGACAATTCCACCATGTCCTTTCCCTGCCTATTCTTGGCAACCACGTCCAAATTACACATCCCAAAGGTCTGCTGGGTCTGGTGTGCTTGGGCCTAGACCTCAAGCCTTCAATGTTATGACTCCATCTTCGGCTCCCTCTACCGCTAGTTACACGCCAACTGATATTGAGGCCGCTATGCATGCTCTATCTTTTTCTCCACCCGAAGGAAACTACTACATGGATACCGGCGCGACATCTCACATGACGGCGGATGCAGGTACTCTCTCGTCTTATTTCAATTCAAGCACTAAACATCGTAACATTGTTGTTGGTAGTGGTCATTTAATTCCGGTTGTCGGTCACGGTAGCACTATTTTACCTCCACCTCATCCTCCTTTTGTTCTTCAAAATGTGTTACATGCTCCCAAACTCATTAAAAATCTAATCTCTGTTCGTAAATTTACCACTGACAATATGGTTTCTATTTCTTTTGACCCTTTTGGCTTTTCGGTCAATGATTTACAGACGGGGACCAGACTAATGAGATGTGACAGTGTTGGGGACTTATATCCACTCTTCTCAAATTCTCAAGCCACATCACCCAAACATTCAGCTTTTACTACTATGTCTCATGATATTTGGCATAATCGTTTAGGTCATCCTGGCGATGCTATTATCAATTCTCTTCGTAGTAATAAATTTATTGAATGTAATAAGGCTTGTAAGACTTTTTGCTCATCTTGTCCACTAGGAAAACATACTAAACTTCCTTTTTATGATTCGTCATCATACACTTTTCTACCGTTTGATATTATTCATAGTGATCTTTGGACTTCTCCAATTGCTAGCTCTTCCGGCCACCGTTATTATGTTCTTTTTCTTGATGACTATAGCAAATTTCTTTGGACTTTTCCTATTGCAAAGAAATCACAGGTCAAACAGTTATTCATGTCTTTTCATGCTTTAGTCAAAACTCAATTTGAACGTAATATAAAGTCTTTCCAATGTGACAATGGCACGAAATATATTAATGGCACTCTTGAGCAGTTCTTTGATCGTCATGGCTTAGTCTTTCGTCTTTCTTGTCCTCATACATCGTCCCAAAATGGTAAAGCCGAAAGACACATAAAATCCATCAATAATATCATTCGGACCATTCTAGCTCATGCTTCTATGCCACCGTCCTTTTGGCATCATGCTCTATCTATGGCGACATATCTTCTAAATATCCTTCCTTCTAAGATCTTAGATTACTTGTCACCCGCACAAATCCTTTATCAAAGTGACCCTTCTTACTCGGATTTGCGTGTTTTTGGTTGTTTATGTTTTCCATTGTTTCCCTCCACTACTATAAACAAATTGCAGGAACGATCTTCCCCCTGTGCCTATCTTGGTCCGGCTCCAAGTCATCGTGGCTCAAAATGCTATGATATGTCTAGTGGAAAGATAATAATTTGTCGTCATGTGCGTTTTGTTGAAACCGAATTTCCTTTTTCGAAAATCCACAAAACCACTCCTACAAATTATGATTTTCTGAGTGATCATATTGATCCATCAATCATCAAAGTTATTTCTCAGAATTTAGCACCACAAATTCCACAGCCTGATCCAACCCAACAATCCAACTCCCTACCTATTTCTCATACTGGGCCGCGATCTCACACGGGCCCAACCACCTCTACTTCTTCTGCTCAGTCCCAGTCCACTCCACATGTAGCCCAGACACTACAGCAGCCTCCTCCGGATTTTTCTCCTATCTTGGACTCGCCCACCTCACGTGGCCCAATCCCTGGCCCACATTCGTCACCTGCAACACCACACTCCTCCCCTAGGCCAAATAACCCCATGCTCCCCCGTATGACAACTCGTGCTATCAATGGCATTTTTAAGCCAAATCCTAAGTACTCTACCAATTGTTCGCGACCACCACTACGGACATTTCTCCCATTCCAAAAAATCCCATTAGTGCGCTCCGTGATCCAAATTGGAACCGTGCAATGTTGGATGAATTTAATGCTTTAATTGATAATAAGACTTGGGAATTAGTGCCTAGGCCACCGGATGTGAATGTTATTCGTTCTATGTGGATTTTACGCCATAAATTTAAATCTGATGGTTCTTTTGAGCGTTATAAGGCTCGTCTTGTAGGTGATGGAAAAACACAGGAACAAGGTGTCGATTGTGCTGAGACGTTTAGCCCCGTGGTTAAACCTGCTACCATAAGAACAGTTCTCAGTATTGCTGTTTCTCAATCTTGGCCTATCCATTAAATGGATGTCAAGAATGCCTTTTTACATGGTCATCTAAATGAAACAGTTTATATGCATCAGCCCATGGGTTTTCGAGACAAAAATCATCCAAATCATGTTTGCCTCTTAAAGAAATCTTTATATGGTTTGAAACAGGCTCCTCGCGCCTGGTATCAAAGGTTTGCTGATTTTGTTGCTACCATTGGGTTCTCTCACAGTAAGTCAGATCACTCTTTATTTATTTACAAGAATGGTTCTGACACTGCTTATATTCTGTTGTATGTGGATGACATTATCCTTACGGCTTCATCTGATCGTCTTCGTAAGCATTTTATGACTCTCTTGGGTTCTGAGTTTGCTATGAAGGACTTAGGTCCTCTGAGTTTCTTTTTGGGTATTGCTGTTACTCGTCATGCCCATGGTCTATTTTTATCTCAGAAGCAATATGCTGCAAAAATTATTGCTCGTGCCGGCATGTCTAACTGCAGTTCTTGTCCTACTCCCGTTGACACTAAGTCCAAGCTTAGTGCCACCAGCGATGCTCCTTTTGATGATCCGACTAAATACCGTAGTCTTGCAGGTGCTCTTCAATATCTTACTTTCACTCGGCCTGATATATCTTATGCCGTGCAGCAGATTTGTCTTCATATGCATGCTCCAACAAACGAGCATATGAGTGCTCTCAAGCGTATCATACGCTACCTTCAGGGTACTTTATCCCATGGTTTGCATTTATACAAATCCCCCGTTGATCGACTAATCTCTTATACAGATGCTGATTGGGGTGGGTGTCCTGACACCCGTCGTTCCACTTCTGGGTATTGTGTATTCCTTGGGGATAATCTGGTCTCTTGGTCTTCTAAACGGCAGCCTACTCTCTCCCGCAGTAGTGCAGAGGCAGAATACAGGGGAGTGGCTAACGTTGTTTCTGATTCCTGCTGGATCAGAAATCTACTTCTAGAGTTGCATTGTCCCCTTCGAAAGGCTACTCTAGTTTACTGTGACAATGTGAGTGCGATATACCTATCCGGCAATCCTGTTCAACATCAACGCACCAAACACATTGAAATGGATATTCACTTCGTTCGTGAGAAAGTGGCTCGTGGCGAAGTCCGTGTGCTTCATGTACCGTCCCGTTACCAAATTGCTGATATTTTTACAAAAGGGCTTCCGCGCGTTCTATTTAATGATTTCAGGGACAGTCTAAGCATACGAGAGCCTCCCGCTTCAACTGAGGGGGTGTGTTAGAATATATATTTAATTAGCATGATTTCAGTGATCATGATTTCAGTGATCATTCTCTCTTTATTTGTATATATTTGTTTAGCTTAAATTCAGTGATCAGTTAGTAAAATTGTAGCCTAAACTTATGCTTGTAACTTGTATAAATTTGTTTGATTTGTAATGGAATTCTCACGGAATCAATTTCCTTCAGGGACCTTGGTATCTTGAAATATTTCTTTGGTTTGGAAATTGCAAGATCTGAGAAAGGCATATATTTGCATCAACACAAGTACACTCTTGATATTCTCAAGGACACTAGTCTTGAGAATGCTCATACTGTTAAGATTCCCATGCAATGTCATCATACTCTTGTTTGCAGACAGAGGAGACCTCATTCCTGATCCTAGTCTATATAGGAGGCTCATTGGCAGGTTGGTGTACTTAACAATTACCAGACCTAACCTCTCATATTCAGTCCACATTTTAAGTTAATTTCTCTCTCAACCAAGGGCTCCTCATTTGGCTGATGCTCTTAGATTGGTTAAATACTTAAAGGGGACTCTTGGTCAAGGTCTATTGTACTCCCCTTCCCCACTTCACATCACAATGTTTAGTGATGTAGATTGGGCATCCTGTCCTACCACTAGGAGATCCCTAATAGGTTTTTTGTGTTATGTTTGGGTCTTCCTTGGTCTCCTGGAAATGCAAGAAACAGCTCACAGTCTCTAAGTCTTTTGTAGAGGCAGAATATAGAGCACTTGCTTCCACTTGTACTGAAATTACTTAGGTTTTTGGCTCTGCTGAAGGACTTAGGTGTTCAAAATCTTGTTCCAATACCTTTGCACTGTGACAACCAATCAACCTTATACATTGCAACAAACCCTGTTTTTCATGAGAGGACTAAACACATCGAAATTGATTGACATTTGGTGCGTGAGAAATTGATCCAAGGTCTTATCACCACTCATCATGTTCCCACAACAGAGCAACTTGCAGATCTCTTCACCAAGGCTTTATCTTTTGATCGATTAGGCTATTTAATATCCAAGCTGCATGTGTTCAATAACTTTTCCACCTCCAGCTTGAGGGGCGGTGATAATGTGAAGCTTCAAGAACAGCTTCAGCTTCAAGCTCAACAACAACAGCAATTGGAACTCAGCAAGCAACAAAGGCAAAGATAGTTAAGAATTGAAGTAATGTTGGTTAAGGGAAGTTAACTTAAGTAGGAAATTAGTCGGTTAGTGGTTACAAGGTGGAGCTAGCCCTCAATTTAGTTAGTTAGCTAGAAAAGGTTTGTATATAATATATATAGGCTGCTAATCTCATTTGTAAGTATGGTTAATAATACAAGATTACGATTCAACATTTCTCTTCCACATTTTTCTTCTCTCCATTATCAAACCCTAGAATGATCTTTGTTTCATTCTCGGTATCCTATCTATATTTCTTTTTTATTTTGTACAAAAGTATTCATCCACACTTTTATATCTCACTCTATATTTTGTGTATTCACCTGTATTTCTCTTGTGTCCTCTATTTGGTTCATCTGGGAGTTGCTCCTTTTATAGGCTTGGAAAAAGTATTATATATGGTTTGCAACTTAAGCAGGCATCTTGCAATATGTCACTAGGATGCCAACTTGCTTTGTCTCTCTTGTAGATATATAAGGCTCAAAACGATATAATAGTGATAGAGTTTCTTCAATATTTAAAAATCCTTCTAATGATTTGAGCTAACGGCTTTCACTTAGGTGTTTAAAGGTAGATATTGTTTTTGTGGTCTTTAATAGTGATTGTGACAAATATTTGTTTCTGATTTTGAGACAGTTTATCAAATGTGTGTTAGTTGTTTCAATGGTATAAAACAGCTAATTCTTGTTAGCTCTTTCTTCAACTAGTTTTGATGTTTTTGAAGCTCGATTATGGACTATGAAAAAAACCTTTATGGGACAATTGTTTCTGTGTTGAAACTTATGTTGACAGAACTCTTTTTACAAAAAGTCCTAATTAGTGTTGACGATAAAACTAATCTGTATTGCAACATCAAAATCTAAATGCAAGGTCCTAAAACATTGTTTTCACATTTTTTTTTTGTCTTTTTAACTTTTGCTGTGACTAGTAAAGTAACTGCAAATTCATAATGAGAAAAAGAAAACTTGCGAACAAATAATATTTAGAGAAAACAAGCAATAAAAGGGAGAAAAAGTAAAAATTTTAAACAATGACAACGTAAAAAAATATGGGAATTTCTTTTCCTTTTTATTTATTCTACTTTTACTTAAAATTGGGTTAGTAAAAGAAAATAGTTTGAAGATAATTTGTAGAGATAATTGTTTAATATTTTTGTGCATGTCTGCCTTCTTTATATATTCTATTTATTTATATTGATTAATGAGATTATATAAATTCGATTTTATTTGTTAGATGTTATGTAGTTATTTTTATATAATCATTTATGATTAAAAGTATTCAATTAATAGTATTTTTTAGATTTTCCCTTGATTATTTAGTTGTTAACTCTTTTTAACATTTATCTTACAAAAACCTTCGATAAAAGTGGATGGAGTGAGTAACGTAACTCCAAAGTTGAAATATAATGATGAAATAGACAAAAGAAAGTAAAATGTCCTCAATGAATAATAGTTCAAAAAAATTAATATCATCTTAATCATGAAAATTGTTTAGAAGCTTGTGTTATTGAGTATTGCCATGATTTTGAATTTTGACTATGAGATGCAGCTATCCCTTTATGTGAAAGTTTTTCATTTGAAGGTGGTGAAACATGTGTTTCCTGTTTTGATCGAATACCCAGGTGTCATCTAGGCCAATAGAAAAGTACGTTGGCCTCGCATGTTATGGGTGACTTCTTCACTCTGGGAAGTTGAGAAGGTATGATAAACACATACAAATTTTAATTAGCCGTCATACAACTAACACATGATATTTAGCCTCGAGTAATTAGGATAAATGCTAAATTGAGTTGAGTTCTAATGATCAACTAAGAAACTATATTGTGAATATAGTTTATGCTTTATGAGATGTTGTAGGTCCACATGGTACGCTCTAGACTTTAGAGCTGACAATGGGTTGGGTCGGGTCAGCCCAATTCAAACCCATCGAGCCAAGCCTTAAAATCGGGCCGGGCCGGGCCATTCCAAATTTGCATTGGGGTATAAAATTAAAGCCTAGCCATGCTCAATATTGCGCTGGGTCGGGCCAGCCCAGGGATCGACTCATTGGGTTGGTCTAATTTTTACTATTTTTGTCGGCCTGCACGTAAGCCTATCATGTCGAGTATTAAAATCAGACCAAGCCAGCCCAACCCAACTTAGCATCGGGCCTCCAAAACTAAAACCCAACCTGTCCTAATGTCTGGTTGACTGAGCGAGCCCATCGAGCCAGGCCGATTTTTCCAGCTCTAATGATCTAATACCATTTGTTAGTCCCATATATATTGTCCAACATAAGTAAGGTCTTCGGTGACTATCGAAGGTAGACTCAAAAATAGGCTGCAGGGGGGCGAATAGCTTATTGCCCAATTTAAAAATTCCTTTTGGAATCATCAAACTGGTTTACAATCCAAATATAAAAGTAATTAAATATCAGTTGTGACAACAAAAGACTAAGTTTGGAGTGTATATGTACAAAGCTACTGAAAAGATAAGAGTAAATATGTGTAGTAGACTTTGTAATAAGGTGCACAAGTTACGAGTTTGCTGAAAGATAAGAATGAACTAATAAACAATTTTGGAGCAGTAGAAGTAAATCAGCTGATATAATAAGACAAACAAAGACCAATAAGGTTTAGCAGACTTTATTGAATTCCACAGGGATCGATTAATTCAACAGCCCCGGATAAAATACTCATTTGTTGAATTCAGCAATGTCTTACAAATTTCAGTAAACTTGCCTAAAGTATAGATTACATTGCCAAATTTACAGATATCTTGATACAAGCATGTTTGAAAGCAAACATTTATAACACAGGCAAAAGAGGTTAATTTAAAAGAAGAGTTAGTATGAAAGAAGAGTTATCCATATTAATCATCAACAATTACAAGTATGGTTTACATTATCATCAAGTTTTAGTTGCTTAAAAATTTGGGTGTTGTGAGATCGATGAACAAACTATTGAATTAACCTATGTGTGTTCTGTGATATAGATGATAGTTATCTTATCATTTATATCTCAGTTGATGATACAAATTCTATGAGCATCACTAAAACCAACGGGAAGGTGAAAGTGAAACCTAATGATTTGGATCAGTGTTGGGATTTATTATAGTGACATTCAAAAATTAAATGTTTAAATGTTTCTTGAGAGTTAATCCCAACAGATATGAAGAGATATATTCACACTCAAGACAGCTGATCTTGTTGAGTGTGAATAGGAGGTGCAACCTATACTCTAAACCGGACACTGTCAGCTTTGCCTTCTCCATGGATGGACTCCTTGCCTTTTCTCTTCTTCCTCTTTTCATCTTTTTTTGTGTTCTTTGAATTCCACACTTTGATTGTTGAAGTGTTCTCTCTTCAGCTTTTTGAGAAGCTGAATGAGAGTAGTTCTCTTGTGTTTGGTAACTCTTAATTTATAGGAAGACTTGTTCTTAAGGCTATTGGAGATCAGAAGTATTCAACCGTTGGGTATGTTTTGGGAGATGGTTGAAATAAGAGCAAACTACACAAATAGTCCCTGTGCTCTACCCTTTTTTTGGGATTGGTCCTTACTCAACACCAGTGATCCCTGTAGTGAGGTGACTTACACCATTGGTCCTTCCGTTAAATTCTTGCCGTTAAGTACAGACATGTGCAACTCACGTGATTTCTACAAGGGATAAAATAGTCATTTCAAAAAAAAGTACAAGGTCTTACTAATAAAATGTATAGCAGGAAAGGAAAATAGGTCTTGCAACGACCCCTCTTGGAATGGCATGAATAATAGTACTGTCATTTTATTATGTTCTGTAAATGAATGAAAAATATATATTTCTTACAATCCATGATGAAAAATCAAAAGAATTCAGTCCAATTTGCTGTCGAGAACTTGCTGCGCTTCCAGCTTTTCGAGAACTTGCTGCGCTTCCGGCCTAGCTGTCGGAGTCGGATCGACACAATGCAGTGCCAATTTCAGCGTATTAAGCAACTCATCGCCTACATTAGACGCGTCCCTTATGAGCTCCAAGTCAAACACCTCGTTAGTCCACTCTTCCTTCACAACTGATGCTACCCATTGGGGCAAATCGAGCCCATCAGTGCCTTCGCTTGGGGATTTCCCTGTCAAGAGCTCTAGCATGATCACTCCAAGGCTGTACACGTCTGTCTTTATGTGATTTCTTACTGTTAGGGTTCTTAGTTCCCCCGTTGATACCATCAATTTCCCAAGATCTGCAGTTTTCCTCTTGAGGAGTTGGTCTATACGGAAGATGGTGTTTTTTTCTTTTTAGGGTTTGGATTTATATTTCTTAGCAATTATCTTGATGGGTTTGCTTAAATATTAGTTCTTGCAATTAAATATCGTCAGATGGTTGAAGGATTTGAGAACTATTGTCGGGATTTTAGTTTGAGTTAGATATGTTTCAATGTTGATGGGATTTTGAAGCTAACTTTACACTTTTCCCCAATTCCCCCCTCCTCCTCCTCCTCATCGTCGTCTTCAATCATGCCGTTAACTTCAGCAATGGCGGGTACTCTGTTACTCAGATCCGAAGACGACGATCATTCCTCCTCCACCACCACCCGTGTTTTCATTTCATCTGAAATGACAAGAAAATTGAGATCAAACCGTTGCTCCCCCGGGCCTCTAGCTACCACGCAGTGGTTCAGTTATTTCTTGATGGCAAAGATCTTATTTTCTTGTTTTGGATTTTATGTTCGCCGGTAACGGTAGTGGTGGTGGCAGCCATGGTGGAACCATGGGGAAGGGGGTTGGAATTATGAAGAAAGGGTTTAAAAATTAGATTTAGCTAATTACGAAAATACCCACGTTTATGTTTTAAAAAACAAAAATATTATGGCTAATTTTGTCCATTCAAAATAAAAGAATGCATGGACAATTTTACCCCTGGGCAAAGTCATGAGAGTTGCACGTGAGCATAATTAACGGAAAAAAACTAACAGAGTTGGATGGAAGGACCAATTGCGTAAAAAGTTTTAGTACAGGGACTTAATTTTTTCGAATTTCAGTTCAAGGACCAATCCTAAAAAAAGGGTAGAGCACAGGGACTATTTGTGTAGTTTGCTCTTGAAATAAATATGATGAAGATCTTCTTGACATGTCCAGGATTTTAGGCCGAAAAGCTTTAATTGGATAAGTCATGAAGATAGAGATTTTCTTCTTAAAAACTGGAATGACATAGCTTGTGTTATACTCAAGCTTTTGTGTTGTCATATCAAAGGATACTTTTCTAGGCCCACGTGAAGAGTAATACTTCTTCATATCGAGCGTTAGTAAGATGAGTAAATCTTCTCAGAAGATCTGAAAAGATATTTCCTTTTGTCTTGGTCTCCCGATCGTTGAGTTGTCCTTTGACTTGAGTCCTTGATTACAACATATGAGTTGCAGAAGGTTGATCCTCAGGTTTTTTTTTTCTCTTTTTTTTTTTTTTTTGAAAATCAGTAATCACTTGAGTAAGTGAGTGACCACTAATCTTTTGTTTAGCAGTCTATTTTTGGTAAGAGATCTCTTATAAGATAAGAGACTCCTTCGACATGTTGGATTTACCAAATTAATCTTATTCTGCTGAACTTAGATTAATCAGTACAAAGCTTTTGGAGATCCTTCCTTCAGCAGTCCTTGAATTTGTAGCTCTTTGCCGCAGAGACTTGTTGTTTCTAGTGGCCTAATTGTAGTCGTCACACTCTATTTGTTCATGACATTATTGGGATTGGTCCTAGCTGAATAAGCTAGTATATATTTAGTAGACAGACTACTAGTAAATCTAACACGTGTTATTCTAATCTAAGACAAGGCAATGATTACAAGCAAATCAAATGGCTAGGGTCTAGGGAGTATACACAATGAGTTTTATGAACTAATTAGAGGAGGTGAATATTTCCAACAAATGTTATATAGGAAGTTAGAAATATTAATATAATGAAAATATAGATATTTTTTTTTGTTGATAATTCTCTAACCTGCTTTAATACATTAAGATGTGTGATTAAAGTGTTTGTGATAATTCTTTAACCTGCTTTAATACATTAAGTTGTGTGATTAAAGTGTGCACGAGAATTAAACTCACGAGGACTTGTAAGTCAAATGTGTTAATGTGATTGATATATTCTACAGAATTTAGACTTGTGGGTAGTAGACAAGTCTAATTAACTTGTGCACAAGCTTGGAATATTGAATAGAAGCTTGTATTGTGTTACCAATTCCCCAAAATGGCAAAATATTAAAATCAGTCATGTTAGTGTTAGCATTGTATTTATTTGTAATTACTCTTCTTTCCTAAGGTACTTTTGTCTTTTCATGTTTTAGGGCTTTATAAGCCTCTTTATTTCCTTGTAAACCTAACTCTCATTATTCAGATTTTGTGGCCTCTCTCTTCTCCTCTCTTGCTCTCCATTTCCTTGTTCTTGTTGATTCATTGCATGGATTATCAAATCCTAACATGGTATCAGAGCATTGTCTAAGATCCTTTCCCTTGGGTTCTGTTTAGGTCGGTTTTCCAGCGACTTAGGTTCTATTTGGGTCGACTTTTCTGGCGATTTAGGTTCTGTTTGGGTTGGCTTTTCTGCTCGGAATCGGCTTCTTGATGTGGTGATTTCCTTCCTCATTTTTTGGGTTCTATTTGGGTCAGATTTTCTCTAAGGAATCTGCTTCTTGATTTGGTGAGTTCTTTTCTCCCTTGTTGATTGTATTTCTGCTATTTTTGGTTGCTCTATTTCCGCTGCTTTGGGTGCTGTTTTGTGTCGATTGTTAATTTGCAATGTCTGGGAGTGACGATTCCTTGCAATCCATTAGTGTTCGTTTGGATGGAAAGAATTATTCCTATTGGTTCTATGTTATGAGAAATTTCTTAAAAGGTAAGAAAATGTGGAGTTATGTTTCTGGTGTTGCTAAGATTCCTAAGGAAACTGATGATAAGTATGAGGAATTGTTGAAACGTGGGAGACGTGCAATTCCAAAATACCTACTTAGATTAATAATTCTGTTGAGAGCTCAATTGGTATGAAATTAGCAAAATTTGATACTGCTAAACAGGTTTGGGATCACTTAGCAAGGTTATATGTGAGGTCTAATTTTGCTGTACAATATCAATTAGAGTCTGATATTCTTGCTCTTGCACAAAATGAGAAAAGTATTCAGGAAATCTACTCTGAGATGACTGACCTTTGGGACCAATTGGCTATGATAGAATCTGTTGAGTTGAGGGCTTGTGAACCATATCTTGCTCGCAGGGAGGAACAACGTTTGGTTCAGTTGTTAATGGCTCTTTGTCCTGAATTTGAAAATTGTCGTGCCTCTATTTTACATAGAACACCTTTACCTGCTGTTGATTCTGTTGTCACTGACCTACTCGCTGAGGAAACAAGGCTCAAATCTCAGCTTGATAAAGGAGTGAATCCTCCTCCTGCAGTTTTGGCTACCCCTTCGTATCAGAATATGTCTTTTGGAAACAGTCGCGAGTGTCGCTACTATAAGAAAAAGGGACACTAGAAGAATCAATGTCCTGAGTTACTAGCAAAGCAGAAAGGTCAGAGCTCGCATCAAGGTGGTCATCAGGCGATGTCACAGAACCGTGGTGGTCAGTCTCGCAACAGTTTATCCGCTCACTCGGTTGTGGGTTCCTCCAGTCTTTCTAGTACAGATTTGTTAGTGGAACAGTTTCAAAAATTTCTTGCTTCTCAGCCTCAGCCTCAGCCTCAGCCCTATGCCATGTCTGCTCGATCTGGGTCAGATCTATCTTCTCCAGGTGGCTCAGGTACTATATCATCTTTGTGGATTTTGGACTCTGGAGCCTCTCATCATATGTCATCTGATTTTTCGTCGTTTATATCCATTTTTGCTAAACCTTCACACTCTAGTACTGTTACTACTGCTGATGGGACACCCTTACCATTAGCAGGCATTGGCACCATTCATACCTAGTACTTCTCTTTACCTGATGTCTATTATATACCTCAGTTGACTATGAATCTCATTTCTGTTGGTCAATTATGTGATTCTGGATACTCTATTGTTTTTACTTCCTCTTCCTTTCATATACATGATCCCAAATTCAAGAGGCTGATTGGGACAGGCCGTAGGCAGGGGGGACTCTATGTTTTGGATGATCTACAGATTCCTGGTTCTGTGGCTACTACTAGTGTTGATTTATCTTCTTTCCACTTGACATCTTCCTCTTCTAAGTTTTATTTATGGCATTCTATTGCTACAACTATGGCAAACCATATCACATGGCCAAGGATTGTTGACTTCCGAAGAAGGATAAACAAAAAGGCAAACAAAATCATGCCAATGTGATAGAGCACGATGATACGCTCGATCTCACTGCAGTGGTATTTGAAGCCAACATTGTAAAGGTGGAAGATAACCCAAGAGAATGGTGGATAGATACTGGAGCTACCCGCCAAATTTGTGTTGATAAGGAAGCTTTCTCGACCTACACTCCTATAAGTGGAAGGAAATTGTTTATGGGAAATTCCTCGACTTCCAACGTCGTAGGACTTGGGAAGGTTGTGCTGAAGATGACCTCAGGCAAAGAGTTGACACTCGTGGATATGTTACATGTCCCAGACATCCGTAAGAACCTGGTTTCTGGCCCCCTGATGAGTAAGGCCGGATTTAGATTAGTTTTTTAGTCTGATAAATTTGTATTGACCAAAAATGGTTTGTTTATTGGGAAAGGGTACCTTGATAAATGACTCTTTAAAATGAATGTAATGAATGTTTACCGCCCCATGAGGCGAAGAATAAAGATGTTTCTTATGTTTACTTGTTGGATAGTTCTAATTTATGGCATGATAGATTAGGACACGCAAATTTTAACACAATTAAGAATTTGGTGAATCAAAATTTAATACCTATGTCTAAAATCGATTCACATGACAAGTGTGAAATTTGTGTTGAAGCAAAAATGACTAAGTCACCATTTCTTTCAGTAATAAGAAACACGACACCTCTCAAATTAATTCACACTGATATTTGTGATTTAAAATTTGTGCAAACTTGAGGTGGAAAAAAACATTTTATTACATTTATTGACGATTGCACTAGATATTGTTATGTATATCTCTTGAAAAACAAAGATGAAGATTTAGAAGTTTGTAAGAGTTATAAGAATGAAGTAGAAAATTAACTTAATTTAACAATTAAAAAGATTTGTAGTGATAGATGTAATACCCTGGTTCCTCCTATGTTTAGTATACTTTGGTTGTGATTTAATTATTATTCATTATTCATATTTGGAATGCACCTCATTCTAAGCCTTGATATATTATTAGAAAATTAACTTACTGTTCACTACCAGTTCCTCCTTGATTTCTTTTTTCCTTTTTTATTATTTCATCGGTTTAAAAAATATTATCATTTTAGGGTTGTATATATATATTAAAAAAAATTATAATTTGATAAATATATCTTTATTAAATATCTTAATTTTTGTTCTAGGATTAGTTGTAAATTTAAATTAGAATGAGATAATCATTGCAAGAAAATAAAATATTTAATGAACAATTGATTAATTGTTGGGAATTAGGAGAAGACAAAGGTAAATTAGGCAAAACATGCATTTTAAACCTAAAATGACAATTATTTTGGAACAAATTTTTAGAGCTAAAACGATAAATATTTTGAAACAGAGGAAGTAACAATAAATCTTTGCAGCTCAATTTAATCCGGACTAATGAAACAATTTTGTAATATATAAAAAATTAAAAAGTATTTTAATAAATCTTGACGGATTAATTTGATTCTGATCAATGGAAGCACTTTTGTAATATCCAAAAAAATCTTTAAAAATATTTAACATAAAGTATTCTTTATTAAAATTTGCACCATTTTTCATGAAAAATAAATATGTAAAAATTGTTCCTAAAGTATTTTACATATAGTACAAGGAAACGTGCTACACTGAATTATAAATAAAATTTACTTGTATATAGGAAATTTTAAAGATTGTTATTGATAATAATCATAATATTGCGTAAATGATTAAAAATTTATTATTTAAGACATTATAAATATATATATATATTAAATTTTAATTTGATAATGTCTTATAGTATTTGTTTGAATATTTATGTTCTTTACACACCCATTTGCCATGTCCTTTTCTGGCATTTTGTGTTGATATATTGTGGCAGGAGGAGGAAGCCGACACTCTTCAAGTTAGTAGTCTGGTTAGAGAGAATCACTTTGTTAACATTGCCATGTGACATAATAAGTGTTTCGTTCTTATATTATCAAGTTTTCAACTGTGATGGAGATTACGCTGAAACTCATTTAAAACAAATCGGACTTTATATACAAGAAAACAACCAAAATAACAAGTTTATAAAGTAATTGAAGATTCAATTTTACCTTTGAACAATATATATCGGAAAGACTTAATTATCAATTTTCATCACTGTACTATCGAAAAATATCCGATAAGCTTACCCTACAAATTTTTTTCACTGATTAATAATTGTACTTTACAGAAAGTGTCAATTTGGCCACCCAAAGTAACTGCCGTTAGTTTTGTTGGACGGAAGTCTTCGAAAAGACTGAAATGCCCATTAGCTATGTCACATGTTGTGCACGTGCGCTTGAACCCAGTTTTTTTATTTCTCTATCCATACAAATCATCATCTTTTCTCAATCAAATTATTAAAGGTCAGATCTTGAGCCGAGTGATCGGTCCATCTTGAAGGGCCTTCAGAATTCCCTCAACTATGAGGACATCACTTCATGTGCTGGAAAATGATGTCTAGACTTTGCCATTTGCATTGCAACTACTTGCAAAATCAATACACACACACACACACACATACACACACACACACACACACACTAGGGTTTTGAGCTAGAGAAACGCACAAAAATCGATAATTTTTACAACAGCTTTCCAATTTCAATTGTAGACAAATTAAACAATCAATAAACACTAAAAAAAACATGCAATTATGAGCGAGGACGGTAGTAATTATCTAATTAACTATACCATTATACATTAATTGTATAATTAATCATCAATTAGTGACTGTAATTTGTTAGCAAGGCAATGCATAAGCATCTGCGCACACACACACACACACACACACACACACAAAGAGAGAGAGAGAGAACCTAGGTTGGTTGGAAGTGGAAGAAGAAATGTTAAATTTGAGCTTTAGATCGGCATAGAAGCTAGAATGAGAGACTGATCAACACTTTGTCCAAATTCAGATCTGGGTCTTTATTTAGTAGTATGAGAGAAATCAGAAAGTTGAGAGACAGAGAGAGTAAAAATGGGAGCTGGTGAAGAAAAAGATATTAAGTACTACTATGTATAGCTTAGTATTCTCTTTTTTTTTTGTCCAAATGGAAAACTAGCACACAAGATTTCTGGAAATCATCATCATCATCTCTCTCTGCCTTGACGTTCCTGGCTGTGGAGGATAGGTGGCGGAGCTCCTGGTGAGCAGCGACGAGCTCCTGCTTGAGCACTACGTATGTGGCGGTGAGGTGTTGGGTGAATAGCCTATGTTACCTTCATTTAAAATTTCATTTTGATTTAAAAGTTCATTAAAGAGCTGGGATGAAATGTTTATTTACTTAAATAAGGGTACATCAGTTAACTTCTCTATTTTCTTAGTAGAAAAAGAGTAAGAAACAAATCCTTCAATTACCGTCACATAATAACCTCACCTAATTTTTTGCTTTGGTTTTATTTGTTTTAAGGTAAAAGTCAATTATGCACAAACAAAGGGCTATGAAAAGAATATTTAACATGGGAATAATTTATTTATCTTATAACTCTTACAAATTTTAATGCCATTAGAGTGATTACTAACATATACTACATATTTAGTTTTGATTTGAAACAGAGTGAATGCATATATTAGTTGCAGTGATGCCTTAACAAAGGTATTCCCATATGAATATTTCTTGCTAGATTTTGTCAATGGGACTAATGAATTAAATTTTACCTCGCAAGTGCACGAGTACACCGGAGTATAGGTGTGCAGAAACAAGGATCGAACCACAGAGACAAGAGAATGATTGATTTCGTTAACTAGCAACTTAAACAGCAAAAATAAATAACAAAGGGTTTTTGTTGGTTTCTTTAAAACTACTGGCAATAATTAAACTAATTTATCAACTAATTAACCAACTAAATTATCAAAGCAAGTAAATAAAGAGTTTACCAAATGTGGAGAGAATCTAGGAATTGGATTTCAATTGTATCGCCTTCTTATGCTCATGCAAATAAAGTATCAAACAATATCAAGGGTAATCACATAAATAAAGATTGGGACGTTTGGGTCGCGGTTTGCAATCTTAGTATCCTCAAATTGTTATACTTTCTTGGTCTGTCCATATAACAATTCGAGAATCGTTTACGCACACAAAGATTATAACACCTAAATCCTATCTTAGCATGGTCATGAATCAAAAAAATTTAAGTAACAATAGAGATGTCACACATATAGCTTATGTATTCTGGTCGTACAATTCACTATATCCAAATAATCAAAACGATAGAATACACGGCCTCGCATAAACACCAGAAGAGATTCCATTTTAATACTCCATTGAAACACAAGATGTTTAATGAATAATAAATAAATTAGAGCATAAAAATTTGATACAATCTATCTCCAATCCCTAGAAATATGAGTTTAGCTCATCATTGATTGCAAAACAACACAATTCAACGATGAAAACATACTTACAATTACTCGAGGGAAAGTGATATGAAACTCAATTCTTTCTAACATAAAAACTCTTTTCCAAAACGTCCTCCCAAGACCTCCAAAGAAGGTTGTTTATATAGTAGGCTTTTTACAAGGCAAAGAAACATTGAGACATAAAATTAGGTCAACAAAATTCGCGACGTTTGCATAACTTATCGCATTCCTATGCGCCTACCTTATGCGAGCCCAAATCAAGGCTTGGGGATTCTGGAATTTATGCGGCCACCTAAAGCGTCCGCATATCTTCCAATTGCCAGATTTTCTCTTTTTTGCACTTCAAACCCTGAAGATTCTACAATAGTACCTGATACCTCCAAAATTCATCAATATCTCCTTTAACCCCTAAAACATCAAAGATGAACTAACAACCCACATTAGTATACACAAAGCCGAGAAATAGCGTAATTTAAGCCTAGAAAATACCCAATAAATGAGTACAAAACTAATTCATCAGGGACTAATACTCCATGTTGTGCTCGAGTACGTGCAAATCTTAGAGCTATTTGCCAGTGCTTTAAGACCGCAGTGCAGTCTTACTCGATTGTCCAAGAGAACGCCAAGCAATTAAATTCCGGCACTGTGCAAGCTCACCATAACCGTTGACATCGAACCTAACATCGACTGCATCAGTTATTGTTGATAGAGTAATACTACATCTACATAATTTAGTAACATAATTGGTTTATATTATTATCCATTAAAATGTTGTACTCTAAATGTAATATATAACATTTAATGCACGATGTTAGCCATATTTTTGTTGCTAAATTTTATAGATATAACATTTTCCTTGTTGCTACAATTAATCTATGTTGAGTAATTTAGGTTATGTCACTTAATACTGTGTTCACTCCGTTGCTAAATTTTATAGATATAACATTTTCATTGATGATTCATAAGCAAAAAGAATTCCTGATTTTTGCAATGGAGGGAGTATGTTAACAAAATGGAACTTTAGTCATTTAGTTGTTGGTGACTAGGGTCTTGTCAAGTATTTTTCTTACTTATTTGGATTGATGGAGGACGTCCGGTCAACTACATACTTTTGACAAGTGTCAAGGATATAAATCAACAAACAAAGCCAAATCTTAAAAAGTTCTTAGTATATTTCATATAAATGGGAGATTTTTCGATGATTAATTGACCCTTTTAAAAAGTAATGGGTATCTCAAATATAAATTGAGCAATGCTATACTTACATTTTAACATAATGCATCAAACTGTTGTATATCACAACTATCAATGCACTTGTGAGGCAATGTAAAATAATGAGAGAGAGAGAGAGAGAGAGAGAGAGAGAGAGAGAGAGAGAGAGAGTGTGTTTGTGTGTGTGCTGAGAAAGAGAATTTTTTTGTGGAGAGTTGAAAAGCTGCATGTTCAAACGTTGTTAGCATATATATATATATATATATATATATTTAGAGAGGGAGTGAGAGAGATAAATGATTTGCAGAAAAAAAAACGGAAAAAGAGATAGAATAGAGGGGGAAAGAGAACGCAAAAGGAAGTAAAAGAGAGAGAGTGATAGGTGATCCAATTGTAAAGGGAGTAAGATTTCATCGGAAGGGGTCAATACTATATATTATAGATATAGAAAATTATATTTACTATTTATGGTATCCAAATTTAAGTTGAAATTGGTGATAAAAAATTAAGTACAATACAAAATAAATAATTTAGTTCTCATGATTACTTTGATCTAGCTGGTCCCCCTTTCCCCTTCTCCGTCCCCTTCCCCTTCCTCTGGGCTCTGAACACTACAGGTGAAGCAAGTGTTATTATTTAGCCCGTACACTTTTCTCTCTTTCTTTTCTGCACCATTATTATCACTCTCTCTCTCTCTCTCTCTCTCTCTCTCTATAAACCGTTCTTTACCAAAGACACAAATCCACAATAGTCTTTTCATTTATATTAGTACAATTAATTTTGACTCCAAATTATTAAAATTAATAAGAAGTTGATAGTACAATAGTCAGAGCCAATAGTCTTTTCAGAGCAAGTAGCATCATCTCCATCTCGAGATAAAGAATCTCCCTTTCATTTGGATAAAGAATCTCCCTTTCGTTCTCTCTCTAGAAATCATTCTTTCTTTTTTCTTTTTCTCTCTCTACACAAAACCCTAGAAAATTCTGCTTGATCGTTTATGGCAATCGATTCGGCGTCTTCCGCTTCGCTTGCTTCCGGTTTTCGATTCCACCCCACTGACGAAGAGCTCGTACGGTACTACCTCCGGCACAAGGTTGGCGGCAAGCCTTTCCGGTTCGACGCCATCTCCGATGTCGATATCTACAAAGTTAAGCCGTGGGACCTCCCAGGTCAAAATTTTGACTTCCCCCTAGGGATTTTGTAAATTGGATTGTGTACTGTAGTTATTCATTTGGATTAAGCTAGAGCCCTTAAGCTAAAAGCCAGAACAATTTCTATAAGGTTGATCTTCAATGCGGGGCCAAATCTATGATGTCTAGGGATTCGTTGGAAATAGTATTATCATCAAATAACACCAAGATAAGAGAAACAATTTACCTCTAAAAAATTATCGTTTTAACTCTAAAAATTTATTCCAAAATAATTATTGTTTTAGGTTTAAAATGCATGTTTTGCCTAATTTACCTTTGTCTTCTCCTAATTCCCAACAATTAATCAATTGTTCATTAAATATTTTATTTTCTTGCAATGATTATCTCATTCTAATTTAAATTTACAACTAATCCTAGAACAAAAATTAAGATATTTAATAAAGATATATTTATCAAATTATAAATTTTTTTAATATATATGTACAACCCTAAAATAATAATCTTTTTTAAACTGATGAAATAATAAAAAAGGAAAAAAGAAATCAAGGAGGAACTGGTAGTGAACAGTAAGTGGTGTGTGCGTGTGTATGCCGTGCGTGTTTGTAAAAGAGTTGATCTTCAATGTGTGCGTGTTTGTACGAGAGTCTAATTAAAAAGGAAAAAAGGAATGGAGGAACAGGTAGTTTGTGGTAGCTAAATGCCAGAACAATTTCTATAAGGTTGATCTTCAATGTGGGGCCAAATCTATGATGTCTAGGGATTCGTTGGAAGTAGTATTATCACCAAATAACACCAAGATAAGAGAAACAATTTTGGGTACAAGGAAAGCGGCTGCTTCTCGTCTGTCTCCCATATCTAAACAGAGAAACAAGTATCAGCCTTCCTTTAAGTTGGACAAGTACTGTCATAAACAAAACAAACTCCCATTCCCATTTCCAAGAACAAATTACTTATCAATCTCCCTCCTCCTCTATATCATCCATGCTTGTACTATTCTATCAGTTACTATAAAAATAAAATAAAATATATTAATTTTTATACATCATTTAATAAAAATTTTCATTTTGGGAGATTGTTTTTATTACTTTTTCTTAATTTACTTGTGTTTTTTTATTGATGAGTCATACAATCATATATATATATATATATATATATATATATATATATTATAAAAATATACAACATTATAATATTTAGTTCTTCTTACGTACTTAAATAACTAGAGGTAGAAAACAGGTAGTTATGAAAGGTTGCGGGGTCAAATAGGTGGGGTAAGTAAATACTCAATTGACAACATTTACATCTAACAAAATTTTAAATTGAGTGTCAGGCTACCTAACACAACCTTTGTTTTTTAGCCGGGCTTGAAACCGGCTATGTAGGGATATATAATTCTAAGCTCGACATATACACAGTTAAAAAACTTCAACTATATAAAGAAAAAAAAAATTATCTTTTACAACCGTTTAAGTAAAGAAAAGACTAAAGAAGATGATGATTTTAAATATTACTAACGCCAATATTCTTATCATTTTTGTAAGAAATGAAAGATTTCTATACATATTCAGTTATTGCATATTTTAAAAACAAGGTTATAACTTTGTTCAAAAGTATTAAGAATAATAGAAAAAGAATAACGTCCTGCTTTAATTTGACAACCAAAAGAAACCATTCAATTCAAAAGACATTTTTTCTACTTAGCTGTGTCAACTCAACTTTTTTACGGGCGTCAAAATATCAACAATGTCTCTCCATAACTCACACAAGCTAGCAACATTATGTTAAGAAATTAAAACGGAATAAGATCATTAAAACAAATATACACACAACACATAATTATGATTCTTAAGTTCAAATAGCAACTTTTTAGTGGTAATTAATGCAATTTAAACCCCTAGTTGTTTCTTATAAATAAACATTAAATGTATGTGCAAGAAAATAAAAATAAAAAACATTATTTTACATTGCCTCACAAGTGCATTGTTAGTTGTGCTATACAACAGCTTGATGCATTGTGTCTATTAATCAGATCGAAAAATCTTCAATTTATATGAAATTCTAAGAACTTTCTTAAGATTTGGTTTAATTTGTTTTTTGATTTATATCCTTGACCCTTGTCAAAAGTACCTAGTTTTGACCGGAAGTTCATCAATCCAAATAAGAAAAATACTCCCTCCGTCCCTAAATTATTGTCTGGGTTGACCCGGCGCACGGATTAAGAAAATTCAATTGACTTAATTATTAATATTGGAATAGTATTGAAAAAGTGTGTTGTTTCCTTTAATGCCCATGTGTATGTGGCACATAATTAAAGTAGGAAGAAAAAGTAAGGGTAAAATAGTAAAAGTGATGTTCTAAAAATGAAAGTTTCAAACAAGACAATTATTTTGGAACGGACGAAAAAGGAAAGGAAGACAATAATTTAGGGATGGAGGGAGTACTTGACAAGACCCTAGCACCAACAACTAGATGACTAAAGTTTCATTTCGTTAACATACTCCCTCCATTGCAAATCAAGAATTCTTTTTGCTTATGATCAATGAACAAAAAAAGATAAATAAATGACTAATTATATCAACAGGGAAAATGTTATATCTATAAAATTTAGCAATGAGTATTTGTATAGCTTCTGTTCGATACTCGGTTGAAACATAATTAGGAATCTGAGAAATCTGCTTCTGACGGTTTCAAATTGGTCATTTTAT